>JAJIZL010016300.1:8378-36643 GCA_023969395.1 Amblyomma maculatum | reverse complement strand
GCATTTAGCGAGTTCCCTCTGCTGTAAATCGAATGACCAGCAGGGTCTTTGGGTACAATCCCTACGCCTTACTCCCCCCCCCCCCCCCCCTCCCCTCCGTTTCAGGCGTGTACTACGCTTCAGCTGGTTTTGCGGACGTCGCACGCTCTAACTGGGATGTTCGCCAATCACCAGCGAGGAGAAGGGCCGCAAAAGAGCCCTTCAGGATCTAAATTCCCCAAACGTAGGAGCGTGTGCTGAGGTAGCTGGGTGTCCCTGCTTGATGTGCATGGCTAGTATTCGGCCTTAATGTGAGTTAATGAAGTGAGAGCATTCTGGACAACCCTTTTACTGCCCCCGCTCCTCCCCCTTTGTCCACACAATGGGGAGAATGGGTCCATTGGGCAATACATAAACCCTTTCTCTTAATAAGGAAGGAATTGATGTTATCTAACTAAACAAAAGAACAAATTGAGTGAATCCCCTCCTCGGTAATGGAAGACGTGGAGTCACTTTGTGAATTAAGGACCTCATTCAGCCCGCATTATGACTGCTCTCTGTGACTGTTCAAGAAGTAAGGGATATGAAAATGCGGCACAAGTTTTGTTATTTTCTTCCTACAATAACTTTGAATCTGTAGAAAACACCCCCCCTCCCCCAAATCTTAGAAAAAGAAATTGAAATAAAATAATAGAGTTAAGGATTGTTACCGCTGTTGATTAATAACCATTGAATGTAGATAACAATATTTAGTATCATTGCACAGACTTAAAACTTAAAGGAAATGCAGACAAGACAAAATAAAATATGGAGTGCACCATGAAGAATATAATCTGAGAGCAAAACAGTACAGTATGACAATACACATTTAGAAAAATTCCAAACCGTGAAAAAAGCAGCTATAAAAAAAACTAATGACACTACAACTCGCATGTTACATAAAATGCGCTGTCATTTTATATAATTGTGGACGACGGCTGTACGTCTTTCTGTCCCTCTTCTTTTTCTTTCTTTCTCTACTTTCTGTCTTCTGTCCGCACGAGGCAGCGGAGGTGGCTCAGCAACAGAGCAAGCAGCAGGCCCATGTATATTCTTTTCCTTCTTCCTACAGCCACAAAATATGGCTCAGCTACAAAGCCAGCAGCAGGCCCGTGAATTTTCTTTTCCTTCTTCCTACAGCCAAAACCACAACGAAACGAAGAGGCGTACGTGACCCGTCCGTTGTCAGTGCAGGATAAAGATCCCCAGGTGGCCGAAATTACTCCTCAGCGCTCCACTCCGACTCCTCTTCCTCGTTTTACGGTGCAGTCAGATGTCCACTGAAACAAGTGTGACAGATACCGCGTCTTTCTGTTCTTGTGAAACAATTATGATTAAAGGAAGAAGCTGCCCTAGGTTGTGCAATATCAGCGTAAAGCGAAGGCCCCCGGATGGCTGAAATTACTCCGCAATCCTCCACTACGGAACCTCTTCCTCTCCGATTTCACTCAACCTTTGTCACTTCCCTCAAACCTGGCATATACTGCGCCTTAACCTTGAAAAATCAATGCACAATTTACAGGAAAAAATTGGTTGGTTGGTTTGTGTGGTTTAACGTCCTAAAGCGAATCAGGCTATGAGAGACGCCGTAGTGGAGGGCTCCGGAAATTTCGACCACCTGGGGTTCTTTAACGTGCACTTACATCGCACAGCACACCGGCGTTTTGCTTTTCGCCTTCATTGAAAAGCTGCCGCCGAGATGGGGATTTAATCCCGCGTCCTTGGGAACAGTAGTTGAGCGCCCTAACCACTGCGCCACCCCGGCGGGGTGAAGAGAATTGAAGAAGCGTTCGTGTACTGTGATTCATACACATTAAAGATCTCCAGATGGTCGAAATTACGCGGAAGCTCTGCACTACGACCCTTCTTTACGCCTTCACTCCCACCATCCTCCCTTCCCTTACATACAGCAACTTTACTTTCCCGTGAATCAATTATTATACTTCTAAAGCGGAAGCTTTACCCGCCCCATTACGCGGAAATCCGGTTTCCGGCGTGTGGACTCGAAGGTTGTGATTGATTGATTTATAGGAAGGGAAAGGCGCGGTAACTGTCTCACTTGTTTTCTGTGGACACCTCAGCCACGCCGTAAGGGAAGGAAGGAAAGTGGGAGTGAAAGTGGAAAGAGATGTTGTTGGATGGATTGATGGAAAAACTTTATTTTCGTCAGAGAGCATGTGTGGACGATTACGTTTTAGATGGCCATCAACCCATGGCTGACGGCGACCTGGGTGGCCCACTCCACGGCCCTGGTCTGGACGACCGGGTCTGAGCTGGCCAACACGGCCTCCCACTGCTCGAGGGAACGATCACGCATAATATCCGCCGGTGACGGTGCTATGCTGCAGCTCCATAATATGTGGTCATAGGTTGCCAATTCCTGACACCATTTGCACTCCCGCTGAATGTTCGGTTAGATTTTGCTCAACCGGTATGGGTTGAAGAAACATCTAGTCTGCAATCGTCGCCAGACGCATTCCTGCGCCTTCACCAATTGCTTGTCCAGGGGTGGTTAAATCCTCTGCTCAAGTTTGAAATGATTAATAATGTCATGAAAGGATACCAGCCCATCTCTCGTGGACCTTCCCGGAACGTCCTGCTCACCTACTCAGCTGGGGAAACAGGCACTGTAGCGAAACCTCGAGCATTCATGTGAGCCATCTCGTTCCCATGGTTCCCAGAGTGTGCAGGTACCCAGACAATTTCCGCCTCCGTAGTCCCTCGCCCCGTGGCCCGATTCAGCAATCGCGCCGCTGTGACAGACATTCTGCCCCTCGCCAAATTTCGGATGGCTGTTTTTGAATCGCTGAAGATCAGGTCAGCATTACTACTAGTAATAGCTAGTGCTATCGCCGCTTCCTCTGCAGTTTCTGGGGAGCGGGTTTTGACTGATCCGGAGGCGATCAAACGTCCCCGCCTTTCCATCACCGCAATTGCAAATGCGTTCTTGTCCTTATACTCGGCGACATCTACATAGACGGCCCTTTGTACTTCCCGTACTTAGCATTTAAAGCTCTGGCTCTTGCCTTCCTGCGGTCCTCGTGATGTATTGGATGCATGTTCTTGGGCAAAGGTTTTATGTACAAGCCCTTGTGCATTTATCGCCTAATCTGAATTTTCGCGTCACCAGCTGGAACGTCAACTCCAATGCCGATCCTTTCCAATATGTCCCTTCCTGCCTTTGTTTTTGAAAGCCTACCGAGCTGCATCACCAAGTTTGTTGTTATTGTGGCTGTAGGAAGAAGGGAAAGAAAATGCACGAGCCTGCTACTGGCTCTGTAGCTGAGCCAGGTTGTTGTAGTTATTTGGACAACAACAACAACAACCTCCGCTGCCTCGTGAGGATAGAAGCGAGAAAGTAGAGAAGAAAGAAAAAGAAGAGGGAGAGAAAGACGCGCGCCACAACAGCCGTCGTCCACCCCCTAAGCGGTGGCGGGTGCAATGACGGCCCACAACCTATAAAGATACGGTGGCTGGCTAGCCCCCGCCGCAAGGGGCGTTGACCTACCATCCCAGCCCCGTTGGGCCACCTCTCACCTGTTGTTGTTGTGGCTGTAAGAAAAGAAGAAGGAAAAGAAAATGCACGGGCCTGCTACTGGCTCCGTAGCTGAGCCCACCTCCGCTGCCTCGTGCAGACAGAAGAGAAAATAGAGAAGAAAGAAAAGGAAGACGAAGTCAAAGACGCGCGCCGCAACGACAGCCGTCGTCCACCATCGAAGCGGTAGCGGGCGCAATGACGGCCTACAACAGATAAAAATTCGGGGGCAAGGCAGCCCCCGCCGCAAGCGGCGGCGACCCACCTGCCCCAGCCCCATCAGGGTAGACCTCTACCTCTCACCTGCGCAGTTCCAGAGAATGTGGTCCAAGTAGAAGCGCATTCCTTCCCTCTCCGTTCCGCCTCCATCGAAACCAGTTAACTGGCTTACAGGAAAGGAAGGGCCGCGTATCTGTCACCCGCGGAAGTGGAGCTAGTTGGTATGAAATATGGGTGAAAAAAAGTTGTCTGTAATTGTACATACATGTCTAGCTCGATTGTTCTGCCTCAATCTATCAAAAAGCTAAAAGAGGTAATAATAATAATAATAATAATAATTGGTTCACAAGAAGAGAAAAGCACAGTATCTGTCACACTTGCTCTGTGGACACCTGAATCGCGCCGTGAGGGAAGGGAGGAAGGTGGGAATGAAAGCGGAAAGGGTTAAAGGGGACCCGCTGTGGAGGGCTACGGAGCAATTTCGACCACCTGGGGATCTTTAACTTGCGCTGACATCACACAGCACACGAACACCACTTCATTTCGCCTCCATCGAAGCGCAGCCACCGTGGTCGGGTTCGAACCCAGGAACTCCGACACAGTAGTCGGGCGTCTTACCACTGCACCACCCCGGCGGAGCTGAAAGAGCTAATAAGCTGAGCAGAAATTTCACATTAGGAATCAACGTAATCGTCGGCAATTTTTTCTTTACTAGAAAATTCGAATATTGTCATATCTGGTTCGCGTCAGAGAGACAGAATCTAGAGCTTTCTTATAACCTGATCAAGCTTTTAAGGAATATGAATAGAATGTTTTGCGAAACAGAAAATATGAAGTTATTTTAGAAGAAAGTGCAAAGCAGTGGAAAAATTGCGGGAGCAATTTTAATGGTCAAGTTAAAAACCCTGTAAACCTTATGGCGTTCAACGATATGGCATATGACCCATGCTTTACGGGTTGAATGTTCGCGCTGACAGCTGTGCACGCGCTGCTTATATTCACCAGCACCGGCAAGAACAAATTGAAAATTTCGACCTCCGTTTTAGCACAAAATCCTATTGGAGTTTCGGAAGGAAGGGTTCAGCGGGAGTTGCGCTCATCTTCCTAAGAGACGCGGGCCTGTCAGTCCTACGCCATGATCGGGACAATGCAGGACGCTTTCTCTCGATTGACCTTAACAATGGCATGCGCATCATTAATGTATATGCCCCATGCCGTTTTGGACAGCGAGAATTTTATGAGGGGCTAGAAGAGAGATTTATTGGCACAGCCAAAATAGTGTTATTGGGCGATTTTAACTGTGTCCTCTTCAAATTAGACCGCCGCTCTCTTCGGGGTACACCGAGGCGGCTTAGACGAGACCACAATGGCGCGCAGGCCTTGCGTGATCTGGTGGAGGAGTTAGACTTGACCGATGCTTGGCGCGCACTTCAACCTGGCCGCGCCGGCATTACCTGGTCTGGCCGTGGTCTCGAAAGCCGCATTGGCCGCGTCTATGTCTCTGCTAGCGTAGCTGGTTCCCTGCACACTGTGTGGGTATTCCCCAATGCCCTAAGTGATCACAGGCTGCTTATCACGCGCTTGTGTGCGGCTGATATTTCTCCACGAGAAAAGGGTTGCTGGAAATTAAACACGCGACTTCTGGATGACGAGCGTGTCCAGCAGGAAGTCGTCAAAGTTATAAAGCGTTACGTCTCCCCTAACATGGATGCAGAAAGCTGGGATAATATGAAAACCTCCATCAAGATTTGCCTCCAAGATTGGGGGAAGAAGATGGCGCGGGAAGAGAGAGAAGAAATCCGAATAGTATCGGATGCCATCATCGCGCTATCGGCCCAATTTTCTCAGGGACCAAGCATCCCCGCGGCGCTGGCCACCCTGCGTAAGGAGTTCCATCGTCTTCTAAATCGGCGCTGGGACAGACTTCGCGCAACAGCACGCGCTGAACGATGGGAAACCGAGGCATGGTGTTCGCGTCATCTGCTATGCCGCCGCCTTGCCAGAAAGAACGAAACCCTCTCTGCAATCGAAGATCCACTCACCGGCCATATTGTTACGAACCCTGAGCAGGTATTGAGTTAAGCACGCGATTTCTACATCGAACTTTATGCTGCTGAGCCCTGAACCTCCACATCGTTCCAGCTGGAGGCAGCAACTGACGCACCTAACCTAGACGACACATGGCTGTCGTCTGAAGAGCTACACACAGCCCTAAAACAGATGAAGCCAAACAGAAGCCCGGGTATGGATGGACTCCCGCCAGCTTTTTATATAAAGTTTTGGCCGTCGCTAAAGATCGCTTGCACCAACTTAGCAAACGACGCCCTAGAGCGAGGGGAACTAACTCCAAGTATGAACGAAGGCCTCATCACACTCCTGTGCAAGGACACTTCCAGGAGCAGCGACCTTAAAGCTTGGAGGCCAATAACCCTTCTAAATACGGACTACAAGGCAATTGCCAAATGTCTCTCCTTACGCCTGACGCCTGCTCTATCGTCAATAGTAGGTTCGCAACAGGCTTGCTGTGTCCCAGGCCGTTCGGTAGAACTCCATGGCATGGCTCTGAGAGACCTTTTGACATGGATGGAATCGCGCAGCCTCAATGGCTTTCTTTGCTCCCTGGACCAAGAGAAGGCATTCAACCGCCTGAGTCACGAGTACCTGTTTAGGACACTTGAGCTCGCGCGCATTCCCGTACAATACATAAATATGTGCATGGCGCTTTATGCCGCACCACAAGCAGAAATCATTGTACAGGGGCGCATCTCAATGCCATTCCCCGTGGAAAGGGGTGTCCGACAAGGTTGCCCCCCTCTCCCCGTTGCTCTATGTCATAGTGATTAAACCCCTCCTGCAAAAGATTGTTAGAGATGGCGGCATCCGCAAAACACCATTGCCAGCGGGCCCTCCCTGAACTCCAGTGTTCGCCTACGCGGATGACGTTTCTGCGGTGGTGCCAGACACCACATCAGTGGAGAGACTACTTGAATTAACTACGGAGTACTGCCAAGCGAGTGGGGCTCGCCTCAATCACAAGATGTCCACTGTTATGGCCTTGAACACGACCCCCTCCCCTACCACTATCCAACTGATCTCTGTTACTCGCGAGACACGAATCCTGGGATATTTCCTCGATTCGGCTTGGCCAGCGCCTAGAAATCGGAATAGGGCTGAAGAGCAACTAAGCATCAAAACGCACAATCTTGGTGTTCTAAAATGTCCCCTGACTGCGCAGGCCACCATCATCAAGACAATGCTGATTTCTACCCTCAGCTTTGTGGCCAGCATTCTTGACATCCCCCCAGACAAGAAAAAACAGGTCCCGAAATATATATACCGCTTTTTGTGGCAGGGAGCCCCCGATAAGGTAAAGCGAGTCATTGTCTGCCTGCCCAGATTCAAAGGTGGCCTGGGGCTGCCCGATCTGGATATTCTCACAAGGGCTCTGCACATCAAACGGACATTCAGAGCCGTCGAATGCGACATGCCGCTAACAAAAACGATGGCTTCGTACTATCTGTTGACACGGCTGCGAACATTAACTGAGAAGGCCCTACACCACAACACCCCGCATACAGGGTCACCCCTATCATTTTACCGAACCGCAGCCACAGGCTTAGAGTACCTGAAAGAAAACTCATCTAACGTTGACCCACGAACCATGCACCTGAAAGATATTATCAATATGATCACCCCTCCGCTCTCTGCCCGCCTATCAAGCTACATGCTATGTGCAGAAAGACCGAGTTCGCAGTACATAACCGCCCACTTCCTCGATGCACGCTGAGCCTCCCAGATGTGGAGGCTCGCAAGAGGTATCTTACCAATCAGAAGGCGTGCCTTCGTCCCTGCGACGTCAGGAATGATTAACCTGTGTCCCTTCTGCTTGGCCGGAGAGACAGCGGAGCACATCTTTCTTGACTGCCTAATTCCCGCCGCACTCCTAGAGTGTCTGAGAGATATGTTCGGCCTCCCCGGGATCCCATACCCCACCGTGCGCTACTTCAACCCGCTTCCAAGGAAGGGCGCAAGCAGTTTGTCTTGACACTGGCAGAGGTCAACTATCAGGTGTGGTTGGCCCGCTGCAAAGCCGCCTACTCGAACAAGACTCCGAGTCTCCATGAATTGAAGGCCAAAACCAGAAAAGAACTATGGTTCCACCTAGAGAGAGAGAGACGCCACTTAGGGAGAAATAAGTTTTTTGAAGAATGGGGACACCCCATGGTGATCTTCAAAGAAGAAAACGGAAAACTCGAAGTGAGATATTAGAAGACTTGCTCGCGTCAGACTTCAACCCACCGGGGTGGTGCGGAAGTGGTGCATATGCACTGCGACCCCGCCCCGGTGGGAACAGGCCGGATTGCATGAGCCCCTTGGCTGGGAAAAGCCTGCTCACCGAAACAAAAAAACCCCCAAACCTTATGGTGCGGGAGGCCTTGCCTGGGGTAGCCGTAGGATGATGATGGTTGCAGGTTGAGGTCTGTACCCCCACAGGAGGATCGCACCTAGTGCATCCTTTCTTCCATCTGACAAGGCAACCTTATCAGGCTTTAAGATAGCGGTCGACAGCGACCTAGGTGCCCGCAATGCGTCAGCGAGATGGTTGCCTCCTCGCGTCTAAACCGCGACGACCAGCTCCCCACGGCTGTCCACAAGTGGCGTCGGTGGGCGGTGAGCCGTGTGCCTTCCGAGGTCCGCCATTTCGAGTGGCGCCGGCGATGGGGCGTGTTACCCACGCGAGAACGCCTCGCCATGTGGCATGTCGTGCCGAATGACCAATTCCCAAACTGCGGTCGCACGGAAACCATGAGGCACGCATTCTTTGAATGCCCAGTCGCGCTGGTCATGTGGCGCTTGGTGAGAAGGCTGTTCTCCGTGCACGGTGGCCCTGGCGCCAGGCCACCACGCGGATATTTTGCGCGGCTAGTAGTCGCCTGTGTATGTTTTGTGCTGTGGAAGAGGCGTTGCCTTGCCGAAGTCCGTAGACAACCAGCCAGGGCCATGTACTGAGCGCTGCAGCGACTGCGTCTTCTATTGTGGAAGTATCTTTCTGATCAACTGGACAGAGATGGAGAGGCGCGGTTTCTGCAGCGCTCCGTTTCTTCGTCGTTCGGGACGGCAGACATGTTAGGCCAGATTTGCCATACTAACGCCTCCCCCCCTTTGTTACGTACCTCGAGTCATGAGGAAGTGTATTGCCATATAAGATTTAATCGTCTGTCATTAAGTTTCTCATTGTAATTCCTTTTGAGCTTGTGTTCTGTAGGTATTGATGAACACGGTATAACTATTAATATGTGTTTGTTGCTAGTATCGCACCTTTCGTTGTCTTCCCATCTATGTACTACAGTGTATGTGTGTATATACAAGTACCTATGTGTGTGGAAGACAATAAATTCCCTCTACTATGGTTCTCGGCCTCAGATCAAAGCTCAACCCAGTGAAGTTTCGCACTCTCCATATCAGCGGCAAGACATCAATCGGGACTAGAATGACCTCCTTTTTCATCGCTCGTTCACGCTACTGCATTTCAAACTCATCCAAACCAGATGATTTTCATAACTGTTCAATTTCAGCATATGTACTTCGTGAGTCATTTCGATGTCTGTTGAGGTGTGAGGTAGACATAGTTGGCTTT
The DNA here is from genome assembly GCA_023969395.1 of Amblyomma maculatum. Lineage (NCBI taxonomy): Eukaryota > Metazoa > Arthropoda > Arachnida > Ixodida > Ixodidae > Amblyomma > Amblyomma maculatum. The sequence continues at coordinate 27,233 of JAJIZL010016300.1, read as the reverse complement.
TGAAGCTCCCTACAGCGCATGATATGGCTTGCGATCCACCAAAGGGCTTCGCCCTTTGGTTTGAGTTCATCTCGTTGTTTTTGTTGCGAAAGCAACACTACTCTAGTCCTCTAGCCATTTAGCTTGGCACAGTGGGCCAAGCTGCGCATGCGCGAAGAGGCGCGTGACGTCAGCGACAGCAGCTGGTGTGTCGGAGCTGCCGTCGCGGCCGCCTTCGGCCGCGCGCTCCGCCGGTGTCGGAGGAGTGACGTCATAACCACAGCCGTCCGCAGCTGCGCATCGCTCTCTCCGTTGGTTGTGCGGAGGAGAGGTGTGTGTGTGATGCATGTATAGCTAGAAACGTGCGGCCAGAATAGACCAACTATGGGGAAACAGAGTGCGGCTGCTGCTCAGCGCGTAGTCTAGCTATCCTAAGCCCAGTCATGCAGCTGTTACTTTCGCAACGCGACTAGTTTTAACCGGAGCTAAACCAAAGGCAATGTTTTTTTAGGTAGGTAGACATTGTTTGGTTCCGAAGCGAAAGCTCCCTACAGCGCAGCTTCGATGAACGATGAAATCTTTCGTTTGTTTCGTTTACGTGGTTTAATGTTCCAAAGCGTCTCAGGCTATCAGAGACGCTGTAGTGGAGGGCTCTAAAAATTTCGACCACCTGAAGTTCTTTAATGTGTACTGATATTGTTCAGCACAAAAGTACCTATCTTTCCGTCTCCATAGAAAAGCGGGCCGGGATTCGATCCCACGTCCTTGGGCACAATAGCCAAGCGTCCTAACCACTGCACTACTATGGAGGGGCGACAAACGAAGTTGCTAGCAACAGCGATACTAGGCTTGACTAGGTTAGCAAAGCTTTCGCTTCAGAAGGCAACATTATTATCTACCTTACCTATCGCCGCACAAACATTTAAGAACCCCAGGTGATCGAAACTTCCGGAGTCCTCCCCTACGGCGTCTCTCATAGCCTGACTCGCTTAGGGACGTTAAACCCCACAATCCAAACCAAACCTAAAAATTAGTGCAGATTATACTCTCGTTTGAGACTGATGACAAAACAATGCTGTTTGCGGTTGGTCGACGCATCTGGTCGCACACTCGCTTCTCTCGAAAACACAGGCTCAGAACTCGAATATTCTGCAACTCGCTGATACCCGATGTCGACGCATAATATTTGATTGGTTCACAGGATAGGAAAGGCGCAGTATTGTTCGCACATGTTCAGTGGACGGATTTAATCGCTTCTCGGCCTTTTGGCTAAGATCAAAGTGTATCAGTGGACAGCCGACCCGCGCCGAAAGATAAGGGAGGAAGGTGGAAGTGCAAGCAAAATAGAGAAAGGGGTGCCTTAGTGGAGGGCTCCGGACTAATGGGTTGGTGGGAGTGGGGCTGATCCTGGAACTGATGGGGCTGGGACAGGTGGGTCACCGCCGCTTGCGGCGGGGGCTAGCCTGCCATCGAATTTTTATGTGTTTTAGGCCGTCATTGCACTCTCCACCGCTTTGGTGGTGGACGACGGCTGTTGCGGCGCGCGTCTTCCTATCCCTCTTCTGTTTCTTCTCCATTTTCTCTTCTGGTTGTCGGCACGAGGCAGCGGAGGTGGCTCAGCTACAGAGCTAGTAGCAGGCCCGTGCATTTTCTTTTCCTTCTTCCTACAGCCACAGCAACAACAACGGAGTAATTTCGATACCCTGGGGATCTTTAACGTGCACTGACATCGCACAGCACGATGTCGACGCATCTGGTTGAACAAACAACACGGGCTCGGAACTCGAATCTTCTGAAACTCGCTGACGTCCCGATGTGGACGCACCTGGTTGCGCGTTCGCTTCACTGAGTAATGTGGACTGAAAAGTCGAATCCTTTGGTGCAACTCGCTGACATCTCGACTCATACTCAGCAACACGATATTTGGGATCAAACTGTTGTCGTCGCATCCGTTTTCAAGAAGTTATTCGCGCCGCGCTTCCTCTTTTACGGGAGAGATATTCTTCCTCCGCGGCCCCATCTACCTTCGTGGGAAATGATTGCTCTGTCGTCGGGCGCCGTAGCGCAGCTTCCTTTAAGGTGAAAGCCTAGGCTCATTAGTGTCCGTCTGCGCGTGCGCGCGTCCGCTTCAAGTGTTACATTTCACGAGATTCCACTGCATATCGCGAGACTGTGACGTTATTGCCAGGTGACGTCATCGCCCATGACTGAATGACGTCACATGCGGGCATGTCTAATAACTGAAACTGACGTCGTCGGGACATCACATCCGCTCATGACTGACCCCTGCGAGCACGTGCGTACACTGCACATGATCTTCGGAACAACCTCCGGCTTTAACAGCATTGCTCTGAAAACGTCCTTAACATCGAGACGAGCACAAACCAAAAGGCAAAGACCTGAAAAGAAGCTTGGCTAGCTAGTGCGAGCTTGGTCATGATGAGTGCCATGTCGGGCTATCATGGACCATTGTGCGAGTGCTGGATTCTTTGAGCCTTCATCGGTAAGTAGAGTCTGACCACTCAGCGAAAGTTGACTTTCGAGATGCTTCACTGGAGGGGGTCCGAAATGCGCACCGCGCAAAGTCATCATCTGAAACAGAGAAAGAGCGAGCCGTCCGGCTATTAAAACACCGACAACTGGATCACAACCGTAGACAAAGGCAGGCTTTGGCAGAATCTGTGACAGCCTCAACGACCGTGGACGAGGAATTGAACGAGCGATCGGCCAACTGCCCCATTCGACCGGAGAGCTAACCGACTGGGGCGGGAAAGCGTCCGCTGGCATCGAATGAGCAGGGCATGTTATCGCGATGTGTTGCGCATGTTGTCACTATAGGTTTGTTGATGCTGGCATCGGTGAAACTCGAGCTGTCGCTGCATTGCTGGATGGCACTCCAGTGCGAAGCCTGGATGTCCGATGAGCGAGTCGTGTTGGGAGGTGTCGAATCCTTTCTAGAGGCATGCCTACCGCTTCTTGCGGCGTGCATATCGGCGCTGACCCGTCGCCACTTTCCCATGTCCTATGCAGGCCGTAGTGCGCTGGCTTAGGTGCGCAGTTGTTTAGAGAGCAGTCAAGCCTTGTCTCGATACCAATTACGCGACCTGCCCCCGAAACATGACGCAGTAGTCTGCACAAGTACGTACAATATCGCTCCGCCCCCTTGTCTCAAGGGGTCCTACCTCTTCCACAGGTCCACAGGGGTTCCCGAATGCACTCCTGCCTGAGAACGACTGTAATGTAAAATTCCCTCGTGCACTCAAGGATGGTCCAGACGCGCAACAGCACGATACCTTTCTTTTTTTAGGGGGGGGGGGGGGGGGGGAAGAAGGAACGCCTGGGGGTCAACAGGGTCAGACACTAAAAGTTATGAGTTTGGTTATCTCTTTTGTGGGCGGCTGCTCACTTGGACAGCGTCAGTGATGATGAGGACTAGTCCCCTTACGCAGTATCAGGCATGGGACATTGCTGCAAACCCAACTGACCTCTCCGCCAACCTCGACATTGTCACAAAACATGTCCCCGCGCATTTTGATCACATGCTTCGAAATATTGACATTTGCTTTTTGCGGTAAAATATGGCATTTTCCAAAAATGTTGTCAAATTATCTTCGTCAGTATAAAATTGAACGTGCTCTGTTCGGCTGCCAAGAAACTTCTGAATTTTCGATGGATGGCCGAATACAATTGCCTCGGTGAAAACCTTGTAGATAGAATTGTTGAGGACCATTACCAATATTGTAATCATTTCAAACATTGGCTAATCAAAACAGCTTTTGATATATTTGCGAAAGCCTAACAAATAATAAGCTTCTCTAGCTTTGTAAAGTTTCTGGCTTACAAAATACGCCCCCTACACCAAATTACACATTAAATAACCCTAAAACATAGCTCAATCAAAATAAATAGCTCTATTAATATTTTGTCAGTGTGAGTAAGCTTGCGACTAAATTTTAAGTGCTCGATAATTGACAATGCATCTTTAGCAGCCATCAATACTAACAGAGAAACTCACTGGCAGTGTATATAGGAAGAAAACAATGTAAAATTGCAAAGAATCATCCAAAGTAAAAAGAAAGACATGTTAAAGATTGCACAGCTCTAACTCTGCTTATCCTCGCATTTATTTTCGTTTTTTATTGCAAACATGGCGTACGCCTCAGTGCACCCGCAGGAATGCGAGAAACGCCTAGTTCTTCAGATGCTTCCTGCGCCTGAAGTTGGAGAAAACAATCGCTGGGATAAATAAAAAGATGAGAATGACAGTCCCTGAACACGGCCGATATAAACGTGCGAGTAAGAAAAAGTAAACAGCGCTTGATGCCCATTATTTTCCTTTCATCTCTTATGAAAAAGCGTTTGCGGTCACACATTTAGGGGCGGAATTCACACTCTCGCAGCCTGCCCCAGTGTGACTTATGCCGCGCATTAAGGAGTGTCGGACCTACGGGGAGTGGCTGTGCGGTTTTGGTGTTAGGGCAGTCAATGATGGATGCAGCTTCCACGAACGAACATTGCGCTCACATATCATTCTGTCTTACCGCCACTTCTAAACTCCTGGAAATACAGCGTTCGGTGCACACTTATTTATTAAAGTGTTCCTCCCTCGACATTCCCTACTTCAATCAATCTCCACACGAAGTCGGCCCGTAATGCTTTGACGTCAGTAAATATGATGGAAACTGGTGCGATGAGGATGGTCTAAACACAGCGCAGAAATAGACCCGTGTATTTGAGAATAGAATGATGATCGGAATGTCATTAATGTCACGGCTCTTTGTTCGAGTAAAGAAGGCTTGTGTTTGATGAGATATAGTGCCCTCTGGTCCTGTGAGGACTTACCCGTGATTTGCTGTTCTGCGCCATCTGTTTGATATGATATAAAATCCTCTCAAAACGCACTAGTGCGGAATTCCTCGCGAAATTAGGGTGTTAAAGTGTGTCGGAAAGCTAAAACATGAAAGAATGGCACACACGATTGTATGCGTATCAAGGAGTACATTCGACCTAAAAAAAATGGACACTACGTAATCTTTGCAAAACCAGTTTAAAGCAAGGCTAGGGGGCGCTAATCGTGCCGTCTAGCATAAAAATAGGGTGTTTTAGTGCCCATGCCCAAAAATGTCATGCATCTCTTGTTTCGTAAGGGATATTGAAGTTAAACATCCCATGTACCGAAATGAAAATGCGGGCTAGAATATCTTTCTTTATTCCAGTGTGTACTGCACGACATGAAGTAAATAAGGCGGTCACGTTGGTGATTGAAGGTCAGTTGTGTACGTCTGGAGCCAGCTCAATATGGCGCGAGGGGAGCCGTCGAAATATGGTAGTAACATGCATGAACAATGTTAGGCTGGTTCATCCGTAAACCCATCGCCATACAGCAGAAGAGAGCGCATAGAAAAAAAAAAACGTATTGGCATAGAAAAAAAAAACGTATTGGAAAGGCATCACACAATATAAGTTTAAGATTGATTGATTGATTGATTGATTGATTGATTGATTGAATGTTCTTTATTGAATGGGAAGGCTCATGGCCATGGATGGGGATAAAGGGGAGTATACATAATCTTCATTGTTTAGGTCGTCACTCGAATCACATTGCTCTAACCAGGCCACTAAGCGGGCGGCGTTCAGGGTGACGTCATAATATTGCTTTTTCGATTTAGCACCGACCAGGTAGTACAGCTCGAGGCTAGTTTGCGGTAGTCAGTGTAACCGACGACACACATGTACTTCCAAATGTATGTTGTTTATGTTAAGTGTGGGTGTCCATCAAGAAACGAGATGATAGTGTGCCTTTGTTTCCATACAAAAAACAAATTTAATATAGAATTCAACCACTTCACGCAAAAACAGTAAAGGCGGCGTTAAAGGCGCTGTCATGCTTAATTTTAAGGTAAAGCCTGCGCGTCCACTTATTTTTTCTTTCTTTCCCTCCCTTATCTTACATTCGCTTTTAGGCACGTTGTAGGAGAGAGTCTTATTAGCCGTCTAGGAAACATGGATGTTCTTTCCGGTGCACAGCTCGAAAAAAAGCGGCCCAAAATTGGCTCTATAGATAACAATACAAAGGCTGTCAAGTGCGTTTTAAGTACGGGGTATTTAGCTTATGGTTCATGTTTTTGCTCTGAGGGAAGTAAGTTGGTAGGTAAGCATGCAAAATACTGATTTTGTACAAAGAAAATGTGGCAGACACTGCACCTTTCCTTTCCTGTAAACCAATTAATATTATATTAAAAATATGAAAAGAAACACGATTGGAACCGCGTACTTGCCTACTTAAGGGCAAGTACTAGATAAAATCCAATCGAGGGGAGGGGGGGCAAGAATGGGCAGATAGAGAGAATTTTGCACATGAGCTCAACGTCCGCATGCCCAGAAATTGTCAACTGTCATCGTCATTCTTGCATTATTTTTCGTATAGTGCTACGTGGTAAGAAATCTAAACTTAGAGCACATGTTATAGTAGAGGACACCTAATACAAGTCAAAGAACAGTGTTCCCGAATTTTCATCTCCCCACTGCCTGCACTCATCACTAATACACAAGAGCGCACATGTTTTCGTGGTATATGCGTACATGGGTTAAAGGATACAACATCACAAACGAAATGCGAGCTCACCATAATGAATATCAGACAGTTACATCTTTTAGGCAGTGGATAATCTTGCCTGCAGTACGGTAGCCAGATGTTACCAAAGAGGTCTACACAGCATTGCATCGTTGGCTATGGCAAACACCCATCAAAGAGGCATGAGCAGGGCGCACAGGTCACGCATGGAAATTTGCACACGTCACTGCTTGGGATAATGGATGTTTCCTCAGTCACGCGAAATTATAGCGTGTCGAACACGGAGTGCAATCAAGAGTGAACATATTGTGCAGCAGCTTGGCGGTGACCCACAAGCACCCTGCTGCCAGCCGATATACATCAGGCATTGCGGCGCGAAATTTAAAACCAAAAGTGAAAGAGAAGAATAGGGTAACTGGAATGGATGAGAGTAAATTATAAACCGTTCATACCGTCTAAATTAAAAGAGGCCTCGAGCACGCACAATATGCAGACGCCCTGAGTGTCTGAATTAAATCGTGATGCAGGTGTGCAGAAGGTTTGCCCTAACTCGTCATTACCATCATCAGCGGGACTAAACTCACTCCAGGACGAAGGGCTCTTCCATATTTTCAAATTAATTTGGCCCTGTGCTAACTTTATCCACCTGAGCCCTGCAGACCTCTTAATATCATCCGCCCACCTAATATTCTGCCACCCCCTGTTACGCTTTCCTTCCCTTGAAGTTGAATTTGTTACCCTCAGCCACCATCGGTTATATTCTCTTTGAATTGCATATCCTGATCCCGCCCATTTCTTCTTCTTGATTCGCGACTAGAGCGCCATAAACTCGAGTCATTTCCTTCGCCCATAAAAACATGATGTACGCTTCAAATTTGCAGTTACGTCTTTTGTACCATATCTCTCTTCGCTGTCTCCAACCGGTATGATACAGCTACTGTGTGCTTTTCTCTTGACCTATACCGATAAGGTACAAGTCATTATCAGCAAGAGCAGCAGCTTGGGCTTGTTGGTTTTTCATCTTCAGGTAACAGCGCAGTGTCCCGTCCAAGTTTTTTGCGCTGTTATACCTGCCAAATGCACTCCATGCAATTCTTATTCTCCTAGTTATTTCGGTATCGTTTATTCCGGTTCTGCGGTTACAACCAGTCCTAAGTAAACATATTCGCCTGGCCCATCCAATATTTCATTACCTATGCAATCCGTTTTGATTACCTATGGTAAATAGTGGGCACTGGTTATTGAACACTTGCATGGAAGTCTGCAGGAAGTATTGAGAGTTTTGTTAGCAACATCAAAAATTGCCTGAATTCTGCTGTTGCCGACTCTGTGCCGTCATTATGAAAATACAAGACGTGACAGAAATATACGTTACCATAAAAGCATGTATATCGAATCTTTCGGAGATAATTGCGCGTCTTAAAATAGACTCACCCATCCCCGTACTAAGGCGGAGGTCACGGTAAGTTTGTTCAGGAATCTACGAAACAAAAACTGTCTCGGGATACTCCTCATTTGTTGCAAAAGGAGCCATGTATGGTGGCCTCATATTTCGATTTTTAACTTTGTGAAGGCAATAAAATTTCTATTCTCCAAATAAAGAACCTCTTTTTCATCTGAGCAAGCTAAACACTGAATACTGGCGAACTCAATATTAATTATTGAGTCGACGCAAGCGTTTTGGTTACGACGCAAAGGCTGCTTTCCTACGTCGAAGCAGCCTATTCATCCATGATTGCGAAAAGGAATAAAAATTAAAAGGCAGCTATATTCCTAGAAGCTTGTCTCCGGCATGTTGTTTCTTCGTATTTTATGCAAGATACACAGATAGCGCGCACAATACGGCCTTTACCAAAGCATTTTTTGTTTTTATCAACCTTGTGCCGTTCCCCCGCATCAAAAGGCGTGAATATGTCTTATGGTTTCACAAATCAGTAAACACTGATCACGTCACTTGGCAACGGCGAGACGCTACAAAAGGGCTTGCCGAAAACAAATGTGCGGTTGGCTGCAGTCGCATTCTCCCTGTTTCTACGATAAGTTTCGCTGTGTACATTGTTCTAAGGGTTGCTGCACCGGTCGATAAAATGGGCGCCGATGGTTGTGGTTAATTTGGAATGAACATCGCCTACCCGACCGCAATCCGTAATGAAAGCGGTCTCCGATCAATTTCTGCATGTGGCAGAGGAACACTTTGCGTCTGGATGCGTTGGCGCAAGCTTTCTATTGTGTTCAGGTAAATGGCACTTTATTTATACTTTTAACGGTTTTTTGAGCTAAAATAAGAGCACTTATTCTGCCTGTGGACAAAGTATAGATGCTATTTCCATTCTGTGGCCGCCTCTAGGTGCGATTTGGTTTTTTCGTGAAAATGTTCGTTTAAACTACAGAAATCAAAATGGTGAATGCATACTGGAAACCGTATGAATAACTTAGTCAAAACGCATAATAAGTAGGTTCGGAGATTGAGCCTTAATGCTTGTGGCTCCGTGAGTAATTGCAATAGCAAACGGAGGCCTAGATGTACCGAACTTTTGCATTAAATATAATGATGCTGCGCGAAGGGGAAGTACTTTTATAAAAAGAGAAGACAATGCCGATCCCTTTTTTCCCGAGCTGAAATTTCTTTTGAAGCTTTACAATCGGATGGAAGTGACGCGAAGAAAATGTTATATTTTTCGACGAGATCTCTTTGTATGAGGAAAGAGACATTTTAATTAACCCCGATCTCCCATCCAAAGGTGACATGTGAGTGCAATGTGAAAACAGGTACCAACGGCTGCAATGACAGTTTCTTCTCCTTGTTCCTGCATACACGCATTTACAGTGTTAGGTCGCATATAGTAATTACCATAAATTACTGTCCTTCTCAAAGAATGCCGATATCGAAACTGTCCTAGGCTCCATCATATGCGCCAAGTCGATCTTACATTCTCCCTGAAGAAATTCGCATATTGTAATTAGTGCTATCTTCGCGTGAAAGGTGAACGTCTTCAGTGTCGCAAAGGCTGCGGTGAATTTTGGAATCTTTTTTTTTTATATATTAGGGTCATCCTCAACAGAATGACACACCTTACGCAATGTCTGATTTAAGGCATGTATCTGCAAGGTTCTTTATTGAAAGCTTAATAGCCAGCCATTCTATCAGTCTGATAAACTTATGAGCTGTCAGATATGCCTCGGATGGTTGCTCGAACGGTTTTACTACATCAGCCTGTAAAAATAATATAAGAAGTCGTGATGAACTGCGGCGTAGAACATTTCAGAATGAAAGATCGTAGACTAGTTGAACAGTGTCCTGTCTCCTTAGCTTTTGTTCTTGTCATTCTGCGCTAACAGACCACGATATTTGAAGATTATGATGAACGGCTGCTGTGTTTTCCTCCCGCACCTACCCCGTTCACACTGCTTCGCTACGCTAGAAACTGATGTTGCCATGCGGGTGGCACAAGAGATCAGCTGCATGACATTAGTTCTAAGCATGAAGTCACCACGAGAAAGCACAGTTTTTCACGTGTTTCAAATGTTTGATTTCTTTGCGCCATTGTTTCTCCTCTCCCTTTCTTTTTTTTTTTGAATATTTCAGTACATGCAACTGCGATGATTGTGCTCAAAATAATCAACTTCCTTGAAGGGTTGTTTCGCCATAAGTAACCAACTCGTTGGAATAGCTACTTTTTTTATGCATGCCACTTACCATACAATTCGTCCGCACGGAAGCTGCGCAGGGAGATGCACTGCGATTTATTTTACTGCAATGCGAAGGAGAAAAAGGGGGCGGAGGGGTGGTATGTTGGCATTTGTCACTGCTCTGCGACAGCGTTTTAGGAACAAATAGAGAGAAAATTGGCCTAAACGAGGTTTACCGTAGCAAGGTGCTGATTGGCTACACTGCTCTCTTCAAAGGGAACAGAATAATAAAAGGGCGTGACAAAAACTAAAAGTGAGGAAGGACCCAAAGGAAACGGTGAGTGCGTGATTTGCTGTGCTCTCATTGATGCTTACGAAGACATACAAATGAGTTGCAAATGGTCACGGCCTCAAGAAGAATAATATATGTACTGCAAGCATGCAATCGATACCTAATCAAGAAAGCAAGAACTAATGAACAAGTCATTTCTTCATCTCGATCGTGTCCCTGCCCCGTCAGATAGTTAAAAACATAGTGAAACTCTGACCACATCAGACCTACATTAAAACATAATAGTAGCTTGCAGGCAGGCTGTTCCCCTTACTGGCGTTTGCGCTTCTTCCTCTAATGTTATGCTACTCAGCAACAGCACAAATGAAGCTGGAATTTTCGTTTTGTCGAGTGCTCGCTAAGTAATCTTTTATCTGGCCCTAAGTTTTCTGGGTTTTTTACCAAGCTTCATGTGGACGAAACAATTAAAGCAAGTGCTACTTCTGGGTTCGCGCATACGTTGAACACAGTGGGAAACTCCTCTCCTATAGACAAAATAAATGTAATGAGTGTGCGGCAAGTGCAGGCAAGTGACAGTTCTGGCTGTACCAAGGCGGTAGCTGTGGCTAATTCTTGAAAAAGCATCTAGTAGCCCGGTAGAGCACGGCATAAATTTTATGGAGAAGAGAAAAAGAGATTCTGCTACTTACTACAGGTAATCGGAAATAAATCGCTTTTTTTTTAAAAGATTTCGTGAACTATTTTGTTGACGAAATCGGGAGGTCGCGAGTTCAGGCTGAAAAAAGGTAAATATCGTAATTAATTGAAGGCAATCTGGAAGGACCTTTGTTTTCAGATAGGCCTAAAGAGAAAAACATGCTGCATATGCACGCGACCGGCACTATATATGAACATATGGCAGAACCCTGGACGCTTATTAAAATGGCTAGGCCTATAATGAGGTAAGCGCAGGCACCTGCAGAGTGTCTTAAGCTTCTTAAGGAACAGGAGGAAAGAAAAGTGTGTCAGAACGAAGGATAACAAATGAACACTGAAAATAAACGTAAAGCGAAGTTAACTTAACCGCTGGGCAAGCATATCAGGAAGCGTCAGATTGTGATGTGGGCGTCTGAGCTTGAGAGAAGTGCTAGGGGGGGGGGGGGGGGGGGGTAACAAAAGGCGGAGTGCCGGCTCACTATACCAAACTGAAGTCTTGTTGGAGTAGTGAGACCCACAGTATTTGCTTAGTTTTCCAAAATGTAGGTATAGTAAAGTTTAATTCGCCAATTGTTTTATTATTCGAAGTTCCAGATCGTCACAAAATGCAGTTGAGGGAAATTGTCCACTTCGGCATCATTTCTGCCACTTAATTCAAAGAGCTTAAGAGAAAGATACCGCGCAGGTATTTTACCCTATGCACACGCAACGTCCCATTGGAGAGAGGCCGCACACAAGAGTGGGTTTTGTTTTGTTGTTCATTACATGTCGCGGGGCGTTAATGCAGGACCACTGTCTACTGGAAACGTTTTTTTTTTATTGTGGCTGATACCTGTTAAGCACAGTAAAAAGCTACTGTACGTGAACGGTATTATGGTGCAAGCCATTCGACATGCAGTTTTGCTAGGCTACCTGCAACTCCTGAAGTGGTAATTTTCAGCTGCAAGTTTGCCATTGAACAAGTGTCGGGGCCTTATATCAGGGCCTAATGTTATTTGCCATTGGTGTTCTCTTAAGAACGTGGCTCGTGCAAAAGCCCATTGGCATTACGCTTCCTTTCTGACGAACCCTAGTCATGATTTTCGCCACGGGTGATCCTAGTGAAAGGCCTGCACTCCCTTGTTGGCATCAAGGTAAACACAAAGAGGCAGTACTCGTGGGCGGACAGTAGACTTCACACTGAGCAGTTGGTGTTAATATGCTCCTGAGCTGGCCAGAGGGCTTCAGGACAAACGTCCCACTCGGCGGCAAGAGAGAAACTGACAAGAGAACGCCCCTTGGGAAGACGAGCGCTGCCCACACGTCACAACGGAAGCGCCCCCTTGCTTGACTGACCGTCGAGACCCCTGGAAACGGCAAAAAGCAGCACGAAGGCGTCAGCGTCTGTCGCGACAGCTCGGGAGGTGGGAAGATTTCGTGACGTGCTTATATTAGGTTTCGATGCTGCGACGTCGCTGCGTTGGTTATGTGGTTGCGTGAGCCGCTCAACAAAAACGGGGTTAGTGGGGAATTTCGGCTGAATGCTCGACACTAATGGGTTTGCTAGTGTAGGCGGTAGATCCAATCAACGGAAATGTCAGTGAGATGGAGAAGGATAGGTGATTGTATGAAAGGGGGCATTTCACTAAAAGACAACCAAACCAATAATTATTGCACTTCAACCCGATGAACAAATTTGTTTCTATGCTGCGCGTGTGTCCGATAAGATGTCTGTTCTGTGCAGACCGGGTTGTGTGGGGCCCTAAACCCGATAAGGAACTATTTGTTTTGGTGGTCGGTGCCACTCCACGTGATTTCCGGGCGAACTTAAGCAGAAGTGGTGCACATGTCTATTTCCGAAAAAGTTGACTGTGTCGTCTTTGCAATTGCCCAATTGTATTTATAAATTGTAACTTGAATTGAATTAAATATAGTTATAGATTTACTAAACAGGTAGTCACAACTCAAGGTCAAAGAGGATACGTTCGAATCAGTCTTTTTAGGCACTTTAAACGAACGCTCATTCTACTGAATATTTTTGCCCACACAGTCTTTGTATAAAGAAGTCTGAGCCTTTCGAACGTGCATGCAAAAGATTGCTGTATTGGCATGTGCCAGGCATGCCCTTAACATTTCTTCTCCCATAAGCTGCGTTGGAAACTTTCTCTTCGTCTCATATACGAATTAGATATTCGCATGTTGAGGCCGAGGACACAGGTGTTCACATGCGGCCAAGTCTAAATGGGGGCCGTCAGGGGTTCATTACACTGGCTGAGGGTGTCGGTGCCCTGCGTATCGCTGGAAGTGGTACAGGGTCGACGTGTTTTTTTTTTTGCTACGGAGTTGAATGGTCTCCAATTTTTCACGTCTCTACTGATCGGGCTTGAGTCCCCTCTACACGTCAAAGCGGACGTGTTTCCATATTGGGAAAACAGGTTTACTGCGTTGATTAACCGAAGAGAGTGGAACAGTGTCTTAATATACTGACACAGCGGTCGATAACTATTTACCGGTTGTCAAATTTACCACGCACAAATTTTGTGGTTATTCACTTCTGCTGGCTTGGCAGTCTGTATTCAGTTTTTTTTTTTTTTTTCAATTGAGACCTCGAACCGAGCAGTGCAACTTACTCGGAAACCTTTCATGGTTCACATCACTGGCAAGATAGCGTTCCTCAGTTTCACTTTCTCCGGCCCCTCCCTGAAACACTGACAGATCTAAGTGCGGACTGAATGCACATATTTGTAACCCAGGCAAGGTGCGAGAGAAAGCCGAAGATAAAGAAAATCCGGAGACACGTGAACCGACGCAGCAGCGCCCCACGTGTACAGCGGACCTCAATCCGCCTTTTTCACAAGGCCGTTTTGTGAATGCGCGGCGGCCACTCCTGTTTGAAAACAAACCACCAGCCCCAGCTGCGCATGCGCAGTTTGTGGCCTCCACGATCGGCGCAGCGGGAGCTGATCTCAAGGGCCATGTGCAGTTTATATTGGTGTGAGGCGTGTGTGAAAGATGGCGGTACCTGTCAAGTACAGACATCGCCATTTCGGCGGTAGCTGCTTCTGCCAACGGCGTTTTCAACCAGTAGCAGACGGATTTTCAACCACTCCCAGGGGGCGCCACATCCTGTGAAAAATGCGGATTAAATACCAACCAGTCGCTCATGATGTTTAGTCGCCTTTCGGACGCCCTCGGTCATTGATGTCTTTCCTCTTCAAAGCTGCACAGGTGCGCGGCAGGAGGAGACTTGCCTCATGCATTCCGTGCTTATCGTTCGGTACCGCCAATCACGTGCATCCATCTCCGAGTTCTAATTCCGAGTTCTACTGAGTTCTTTTTAAACTTAGCACCTCTCAGCTGTAACGTTTTCGTTCTCTGAATTTTAGACGTTGTATAAATTGCAACCTCATTTACTTTTGATAGTGGCATATGTTTCCGAAATTCACCGAAACCATCTAGACGTGCAGAGGGAAGTAGTGGATATTATTCTTGGTTTTGTTTCTGTGGCTCGAATTACATGTAGTGCGTAAGGTGAGTATGTTCTATATGCCGTGGGGTCTCCTTAAAAAATCGGCTTGATGGGCTGGTTCACCATCAGCTTACGAGCTTCGGTTTCAGCAATGCGGACTCATTTCCGACTTCTACTACCTATTGAAGAGGGTTTCAATCCCTGCGGTCGAAGCAGTTAGACGCTCACTGTTGTTTTAGACTTCGCTTCGTGAATACGCATTAGAAACTTTCAGTTCAAGTGTAAATAAAGAACTGTTTTGACGAATTGAGTTCGTCTTGCACCTAATCATAAAATTAAATCTAAACTAGTACAAATAATCCCAGTATTATCTAACCTAACTATTACAGCGGTATTTGATGAAAAGCGTAAATATATAGTTTGGTTTTTCAAAACACTGTGCAGTGTAGCAACTCTGCTGTAAAGCCGGCTGAAGGTAAGCAGTGTTAAGTTTGAACTGATATCTCATATTTAAGGTGTTTAAGATATGCTTTTTTCCGTCTGGGGTTATGGCGTTACACAAATAGCATTTTATTTCGGATGGTTAAGAAAGGGTGCTGCATAAAATATATGATGGTGCACTGGCGGGCAAACTTTCCCACAACTTTGGCTCGCTGGAATAAAGTTAGTTCTGCTCGATGAAGTCATGCAAGAGAGAGAAACCCCTAGACTCAAAGGGGCAGATGCGTGTTTAATCTCTAATAATTGCTAGCTCACCTGCTAGGCAGGCATGGCAAAAATCTATGTTCTTCAATTCCTGTGCTTTGAACTTTTGAGCATGAGTACATTTCGTCATAACTGCCATTTTCCACCTTGATGTTTTAATTAGTTCCTTTGGGCATGGAGTTATGTTGCTATAGTTGTGAAGCAACACAAACTCCCTCGAGCGTTTCATATATATTATATCAGCACCGTTTGTGCAGCACTATAACACCACGTGTAACCTTCGATATGAAGACAAAATTAAAAACAAATGTACTGTGCCAATGGCACTTGCCAGCCTGTTTCTTACATGATGGCAACCCGGGTTTTAGCATACATAATGGCCACATTTAAAAAAAGTGCGCGGTTTTTCTTTAATGTTAGTTACGAAGCATCCCTCCCGAGCCTTGACCAAATTACGAACAGAGGCTTAAGAGTAAAAGAAAACGCCTATGAAAAGAAAAAAAGGCTCCCTGCAACGGCCAAAAACGCCCCCGACACAAGTGCGTCTACTGCTTCCCTGCAAAGCCGAATAGTACAGCGGGTGTTCACGTGTCATCCCCTCATCCCGAAAGGTGGACAGCGGCGTTGGAAACCAGACTACAGCACGCGTGTCCCGCCCACATGGACAGCGCGGTCAGTGACAGGGTGACAATTTGGGTAATCTTTCTGCAAGGCATGCAGTTTTTGAGTAGAGGGCCACTGACAACCAACACCCTGCTTTATCCTGTGATTATATTTTGATTTTCTGAGGTGGATAAGACGTTTAGGCTGCCTTCAGTGCGATTTTCCTTCCGCCCCCTGCCGTTCGTTTCCCTTCCGACAAGGCGCACCACTAATGCGACATAGGGGAAGGTTGCTTGCTGTGACAAATGTCCGCCCACATGTCAGGTCCGACTCTCTGTAGCATAAGCGACAAGGTTAACGCCTTGTGCCGTTCGCTTTTAGATAAGCCGTTTCGCCATCAGCACGCAGCACAACAAGAATAACGCCTCATGAAAGACGAATGTGCATTTTGGTCTCTTAAGGTATCTCTTAAAGGTGAACGGTTAAATCCTTAGTAGTAGTAGTAGTAGAAGTAGTAATAGTAGCACTCTTTAGTAGTCATTTAGTCATTATATCTCATTACTAAGCATCTTTAGTCATTTCTATATAATTGTCGTTACAAGTTGTCATTAGATAAATTGTTCACTAGAAGTAGTAATTTTATTTCTAGTCATTACTACTCATTACTAAGCATGTTAGTCATTTCTTATCAATAGTAGTTGTTGCAAGTCGTCGTTAGACATAATGGTCATTACAAGTCACTAGTAGCATTTTAATCATTGCTACTCATTACTAAGCATTTTTGATCATTTCTAATCAATTGCAGTCGTTACCATGCATTAGTCTTTAGACATATTGACCATTAAAAGCCATTAGTACCCATTGCAAGCCGTTAGCAGATCATATTCGCCATTACTGCTCATTACTAAACATTTTAGTGATTTATAATCAACTATAGTCATTACAAGTCGTCGTTAGACCTATGGGTTATTACGAGTCATTAGCAGTCATTATTATTCATTATAGCCACTACGAACCTCTATTATACCCACTGTTAATCTCTAACTATTCCTATCAATTATTTTCCTTCTTCAATCTGTCTTCATACGGCGGACATTTTCTGATGATGCATCCGGCAGTCACATCCGGCAGTAAATTTCTGCCGACGCACCATGAGCCTAAAGGCTTTCGCTTTAAAACCACTGGCATGACAGCAATTTAACTTTAATAACCTCCTGTTTAAAAACAAACAAGCGCTTTATCAATTATGCAAGACGGATGAATGAAATAGGGCATTGTCAGTAGGGAGAGGAGCAAACAGTCATCCGACAACTAATATTAGATACCACGGCGTCTTATATGAAAGGAGATAACTTGCATTGCGAAAAGGGATGCACCGCGGGAGTGCCGGGAACAGCAAACTTCGTATTGAGACGAAGATTTGCCAAGATACTGACCATGAAACAGTGCTTTCTGCAAATTCACAGTGCTGAAATGATAGCTACTACGTTTAGGAATATTAAGACCGCAATTTTTGCATCGTAAATAAGGTTCATCTGTATCTAGAATAACGAGCATTATGTGCCTGTTCAAAGCAGTTCCACCTAGACATTCATTTTTTTTTTCAGTCAAGCAGTAGACAGGCGCATTCTTTGTACTTATGTTAACGCGCCAACTTGTGGTTTTGCTTGGTGGTCACGTGGTGTCATGACGTCCTAGCTATGATGGTGTGCTACCATGGTGGTCATTGTGCGACGACGTTTGTCCATGCTGTTGAGCCACTTTGGCTTACGTGGGGTGCTGATGACGTCACTGTGTCCGGTTGACCTGGTGTTCACATCAGACCTATGGTGGCCCGCTATCTTGACCACCGCAGTTGATCAAAATAGTCAGCCGACATGCTGAATCTAGGATGGACATGAAATGCACAAGCGTAAGTAGTAAGAGCTCGCGCTGTTAAAATACGAGTTAGCCTAGCTATTTGCATTTGTTCCGTGATTTTTTAGCATGCACCCATGGGCAAAGGCTGTCAGAAAGCGCGGTCATAGGCGCCATGTTAGGTCGGTTACTTTGTCCGGCATCACAGAGAAATGGGGAGAGGCACGTGAATAAAATCTTTTGTGTTTACGTAGGATTCACGTTTTCTACTCCAGGAAGAAGTGTTGTTACGTCAAAGGACGATGATTTCTGGCGATCACACGAGACTCCAAGAAACAAAATCTGACGAAGCTACTCTCAGTTACAAGTATTTTTGGAGACATCGTGTTCTTATTTCAAGCAGCAGTTGAAACTTAGAGCTTTCGACAGCTTCTGAAAATGAAAAACTTTCTCGCACACAGAAACATCCAGGATCTCCTGGCAAACTTTTACCGATAGACTGCAAACGTCGTATTCAGTGGAACTTCTTTGTTAAACAGACTAGTGACTGTATGAACTTTCCTAGATGCCTGACCCTTTAAAGGAATAATTAATCTGAAAGTTACCCATAGCTAACTCTGATTACCAAAGTCTGTTCGTAATATTTGTGACAAGTTATTGCACCTTTGTGAAATGTGTCTGTGTGACTGAATTCATGCAAACGCATGATTGCTTGGATTGCTCGTGCGTAAAAAGAAAAACTTATATTCGACTGATGCTGGACATGATTCAATGTCGGCATATTGCTACGGACAATATGTTTGCCAATTTCCTTTTAGCCAGCTTACGAATTGAGTTGATGAGAAATAGAAGGTGAGTGTTCGGTGCATGGAAATATACGTTGGTTCGGGCAGATCGCAAGCTGGAATGATGCAGAGGCAAACACAGATATATAATTTCCTTTTATTTCGTTCGCTGCCGACCCCAACTAAATTTGCATGTTCGGACCATTCCGACCCATCTCTCTTTCATCGCTACAAAGCCCAGCGCTGAGCAATGACGGTCCACTTCGTTAGCGCGTGGCCCCATACA
>JAJIZL010016299.1:72539-110758 GCA_023969395.1 Amblyomma maculatum | reverse complement strand
ACCTCCGGCTACTGCGCATGGAACACGCCGAACGTGGAGTGATCCCATGGCATTTTTTTTAAGGATTTCATCCTAGAAAAGCCGAGTGCGGGTCCTGGAGACAACGTTGAGCCTTCCGTAAGCTGGTGGGTACCATCGGCACTGGGAGTCGAACCTAGCACCTCCAGAATTCAAGGCAGATGCTTCATCATAGGGTCAAAGCCTCCTTAAGGGGCGGCGCGGAGAAACGCACAGCTACCGTATAAAAGTAGCCTTTTAAGGACTGAAGCTGGAGCTTCCTCCGTGGAATATACCTATAGGTATGCTCGACTGATGATGAAATTTCAATTCTTTGTACTTTCTTCCTTTGGTATTTTATTGTTGTGGTTATTAATATGATTCTCCTTGCCTGCGCGTACTTACGCGATGTTGTGCGTAAGTGCCTGTGTGATTGAGTGCTATTTGCACTTGCGCTTGTGATACAAATTACTGTGCCTGTCCAACCTCTTCTCATCCCTTCTTCACCCACCCTATTCTTCTCCTTTTCCTCTTACCTGGTGCAGAGTATCACGCCAGATGCTCACCTTTCTGGCCGACCTCTACCTTTCAATTTAATAAACACGTCTTCCTGGTATTGTATTCATTCTGTTTTGTACAAACTGCCTGATTATCTGATACCCGTGCGTAGACAGGGGAAGGGATGCTTGAAGCTATTTGCATAGTAGCATTTTCTTCGTGTCCCAGCATTTTCTCAGAAAGAAAATACTTAATAAATGATTTGAAAGAGCATCGCAGCGACAGAATATAAAGGGAAGCAGCACGTCTCCACGTCTCACTTACGGCAACCATGGCAACGTAGGAGGTTCCGAGCCACATGTGGGGCACCACGTGCGGCCTGCGCACCAATTGGCGGGCGCTCTCGATCTTCTCTACCTCGGACTTGATCATCAGGCATGCACGCATGTGGCCGCAGAAGGCATTCATCAGCACCAGCGCTGCCAACCACCAAGCGGCGCTCAGCAGACGCTCGCCGCCTAACTTGGGAGCCTGCGCCGACGCTGCGCATTGGCAGCGCAGAAAGCAGCTGTTGTAGTTCCAGAAGCGGCATAGTCAGAAATATTTCTTGGAGGTGTTACAAGTGGGCGATAAAAAAATATAAAGATAGAGTGTGGGGTCGGAGGGAGAGATGCAGTCCTCATAGAGTTAAGGAGCTTTTCTGCCACCGAAACACCCCCATGGCTACGCCCCTGAGTTCCAGGGAAAACACTCCTGGCTCCTTTGTGCACGTGACATGTGACTTTAGGGGTGCGAAGAGGCGTCTTTTGTAGGCCTCGCTCTACTTCCTCTCCTTTCATCATCATCATCATCAGCCTGATTATACCCACTCCAAGGCGAAGGCCTATATTTCCCCACTTGACCCGGTTCTGTGCTAACAGCATCCACTTAACCCCTGCGAACTTCTTAATCTCATCCGCCCACCTAACTTTCTGCTGCCCCCTGATACCTAATAGAACGAAGTTTCATTGCATGCGCCGGTATCCATCTTAGTCCAGTCAGAACTGACACTCCTGTCACGGAGAGAATATATTGGCTTTGTTTGTGAGGTTTAACGTCCCAAAGTGACTCAGGCTATGAGAGACGCCGTAGCGGAGGGCTCTGAAAATTTCAACCACCTGGGGTTCTCTAACGTGCACTGACATCGCACAGCACACGGGCGCTTGCTTTTCGCCTCCATCAAAAAGCGGCCGCTGCGGTCGGGATTCGATCCCGCATCCTTGGGCACAGTATTAAAGCGCCGTAACCACTCCATCACCATGGCGGGAATATATCGGTCTATAGAAAAGAAAAAGCGCAGTATTTGTAGCACCACTCAGTAAGCACCTAATTCACGATATCAAGAACTTGATTTCGTAAGGTACCAATATACGATAATTTTCTCAACCATTCCGTGGCTCCTGCCATCGTGACAAAGACAGATTTGTCATCAAGACAGGCGAGAGCGCATTACAAGGGACGTCTTTATCACTATGGCGTTTTTGTTTTTCATCTTAAGCCCAAGTTCTTAGATACAACCGAAATATATGCATCTCGTGGACAAAAATACGGCGTTTCTGGACTGGGAGCACTGTCACGTGGCCACAAAGGAAATCGGTGGATCGCGATAGCAACAGTCCTAAAATGAGATTGCAGGTCTCTTTTCAACTCGACCAGTACAAAGGGAATTTGGGTGAGAAAGCAATGAAATTTTTCTTTTCTGCATTTTATTTTCTGCGGCAGTCCCTGCTTTCCGCGTTCGTCACAAGAATATGCGCAGAAACGCAGTCAGGTGTGAGGAACATGATGACTGAATAGTGCATATTTTAATCAACACGTAAGAACAAAGCAGAACTCACTTCCCATCATACACGAAGGGATGACTTTAGTCTGAATAAAGAATGTCGAGCCAGGCGTTGGTCGAGCCTATAATTGACAGACACTGCTGGGCGCGATAACAAATTTTTCAGAGGTCATCAGGTAGAGAGTAAGGTTTCATCAAGTCACCTTCTGCGCCACTAACCACTCTACTAAACGAATTTACGCTCTCCGACGTGCCATAAAGGGCAATAAATCTAGATGATACATTTGCGCATAGGTAACGCTTCAAATGTTGGCCTTGCCTTTATATTATAAAAAAAAAACTTTACTTTTTCAAACGTGGTGATAGCAACTATGTTCAAAACTGGCTCACTGTAGAAGCAGCGGAACAGGTTTCGCATCACAAAACACAGTGTTAAGGCAAACACAGCATTCGTCGGATTGTCCGTCACTGGGTCACCTTCGAAGAAGAGATTCTCCAGGTACTGCCAGATGGCGTCGCTGAAGAATCCCAGGAAGGAGTACCTCCGTCCCGCTCTCGAAGCGTGCATCGAATTAAACAGGGCGGTGATCAGGGAAACAATCAGCAGTGCAACGCCGAGGAACATCCACACCTGCGATGACACCACAAGCGAAAACTATGTGTTGCTGCTGCTGCGTAAGCTTAAGTACTGAAGTTTCAGCTTCGGGCTGCTTCTTGCCCGATCACTACATGTCTACAATGCTATCACAGGCGCATTTTACTAGTTTGGTAAAATATCGCTGAACTATTATGTATACCTTAAAATACTGCAGCAAAATGATATTTATTTAGTTGGTTCTGCGGACACGTTATTGAATGCTGGCTTAGCAACATTGGATATATTCTTAACTGGGCTATCTTAAAAGTTTGTGAGCGTTATCCGCCACCCATTTTACAGAATTGCATCTTAGCGAAAAGACACCTCTCCTAACAATACTTCCTGCAGTTTTTCATCTCCCGGTCGACATATATGCAAGAAATAATTTATCCTTCTCATGACAAGCAAATCGCAGGTTATCTCGGATTCCCTCTCGCGATCTGCAATATATCAAGAACGAACATTACTAGACTCATCTTCTAGCCAGTCCTGCATTTTCACAATAACCTGGCTATAGGAAGCAAGGTAGAAAGAACCAGCAGTGAGACCAAATGCGTTTCCAAAGGCATTTCAATCACGAGCAGGTCAACAGAAGTAAACAGGTATGGACCTCCTTGATCTTATCGAGAAGTCGTTCTTTTGTTAAGGACATATAGGTTGGCTGTCTTCGCGGAAGCAAACACTGAAATTATCAACAAGCAGCATAAATCACAAATGTCTGCTTTAAATCGAATATTTGTCGCCGCCATGCGCAACACGCTCTATTCAATGCCAGGGAACAGTTTTAACGGCGCATTATTTATGCGAGCATGCGCTAAACCGACTATACCCACCACAGAACGACCGCAGTCGTAGAAGTCATAGCATCAGCATAGCAACAGTCTCACGAACATTCAACAGCACAAACGAAAGCTTGCTAGTCATGTGCACCTAAACCAATCACAATACCTAGGGCCAAAGCCCAAGGCAAAATGATGAAGTCTAATAACACGGACGATGTCATTCAATCCGATGCATGCAAGGAAGCTACATCAACGTCTGCGCATCGCTAGCAAATATTGAGCTCACCATCCAGTCGAAGGCGAGAACATATCCAAACACGCTGCTCTCCTGTGCTGTTGTGCGGCCAGCCAAGATGCGGAGCTCTTCCAGATAAAATACGGCAGAAGGCTGGGCGATCTCCAGGCGCTCAGTGGCTGGAAAGAAGGGGCCCATGGCCAGGTCGCTCTCCTGCGGTGCACGGGAGGACAAGCATAATCTATAGAGGTGTTCGCATGTGGTAGCGATAACAAAATATATGCCGCCATAAAAGCGTGGAGACAGAAAATATTCCGTATCAATAATGGCGCTCCGCGTAGAATTGAAAGCCATAGCGGTTTTGCACTTCTTCTGGAGGGTACACCTGGAAGCAGAATAGCTTTTTACATGTCGCACCTTCTCGAACGTATCCACTAAAGACAAATATTAGGCATTAGGAATATATTTGTCCCATCAGTTTAACTTTATGAACGTTACTGTTTACCACGATAAGAGTTCCAAGAAAAACCTCATGGCAGAGTCTATCTGAAGGCGGTAACCACAAACGAAGCGTCCACGCCTGGAAATTGTCCAAAAGGGGAGTACAGTCTGGTTAGAAAGGTTTTATTGAGATTACTATTCAGAGTTCTACAGCGTGGACCAGCGCGATGTGTAAGTGTTGTTGGATTGAAGATCAGTGCTCGGAATGCACGCATGAAGTGCTATGCGCATAACCAAAGCGAATGAAGTGCTAATGATGTCTTTTTCTGAGAAACATGTAGCGCTTTCAACTACTGCATAGATTCGTTTCCCATTGTGTCTGCAAAGATTTCGAGATCCTAAGCGTTCACAGTATAACAGCTTGGCAATGGTTGCAGGTGGCCTGTACAGTACTTAAAAGAGTCGGTTAGGAGATTTTATTACCCAAATAGTAATATGGTAATGATTTTTATTACTGTAGACTCAACAACAGAATACCTAAATAATAAAACCTAATATGTCGACATCAATGCTAGTAAAGAGGAATCATTAAGCGTAAACTGTAGTATTCTTCAGAACTTAATTAGACAGTGGGGGGGGGGGGGGGGAGAGGTTCTTTTTTTTCCTAACAAATAATAATATTATTGCCGATAGTGTCATTAAAAATATTTAATAACCCTTTTTGGTGTTGGCGACCGTTTCTGCAGTGCACAAAAATAATGCAGATACCGAAAGCACTAATATGTTGAATTCGAAGCCTAGTCATAATACCGCAAACACTGCAAATGAAGATAGTTAAGGAAATTGTAGTAATGCGGGTAAATAAAAGCCCAAAATGTTCATGACTACAGATATTAGTTCTGCACAACTGCGCTTAGCAGAGTGGACACATTAAAGTACTATGATGACATTGCCCATACACAAAGGGGAATTATCATGTACTGCTATAATGAAGTGCTGAAAGAAACTGAACATTTTATCGACAAAAAAATCTTGCCTGTGCATCCGCAATTATTACTTCAATTAATTCGATCGTATGGGCCGCTACCATTGTAATATGCTACAATTACATGGGATTGTATAAATGTTGAAATAGAACAAACATTACTTACAGCATCGAATCAATTGGCTCGATGTGTGATGTCAACATAACGCGCACCGGATGTGTAACGGAGACGCTGCACCACTTTATTCTAAAATACGCCTATAAAAGAGCATCTATTCTTGCCCAGAATAATATTCTTCAATCCATTGTAGAGGCCCTTGCGCCCCAGTGTTAATAGGTCTAGTCGTTTAGTAGCCAATTCAGCGAGTTACACAAAAGGCAATGAATATTATGCTATAAACATTAATACAATCAAAATTGAGCAGGTAAATATTATTTTAGAGGAATAAAATAATGAAGTGGTTTACCAACCTCTTTCTTGCAGTTCAGCAGTTTTAAGCATTCTAAAAGCCGTTTTCACTTAAGGCTGCACATAATACCGTCACCCTGAGAGTGGAAATGCATCTCGTTAAATGAGGACATCAGAAATACATCCTTGGTTTTCTTTGTTATTCTCCGAGTCAAATCCATCTCAATGAGCACTTCAATGTGCTCAATGGTTTACAGTGCAGCCCATATATTTATCGTTAAAATAGTATGAAACCTATTTATTGATTTACAATAGTTCTAAATCCAGAAAGAGAGGTTGCTGCTGGATAGAAAAAGACTATAACGCTGACATTAGTGAGAGATAAAAAAGATGCCTAACCGCCTTTGCCAGCGTCGGACGCCCTTTGCTCCTTGACGATCGGCTAAGTATTGGGTTGCTAGTCCCGGTTTTGTCTTTCTCCTGTGCTTCTTTTGTTCTCTGTTGACTAACGCACGCGGTGACATTGTCAATTTAAGGTAATGTCGACGCAGTCCCCCGGCCAAGGGCGCTCCCCTTGGTCGGCTTCCCTCCTGACCGATGATCTGCCCTTGGAAGCTTTTCAGAGCTCCGGTGTCCGTAACATCCCTGTGGCACTCGTACCTAAGGATGGGGGCACCATTAAAATGAACAACCCAGGAGCTGTTCGAGCTGCCCTGCAGGAAATCACTTCCTTCTACGAAGGAATAGCCGAGGTGCGCCAATTTGGTCGCGGCGGGATTCTTTGCCGTTCGCAAGAACTATCATGCATAAAGGACCTGCTAAAATGCTCCTCTTTCGCCTCTCATCAGGTAAGCAGTTTTATCCCTTCACACCTGGCTTGCACAAGAGGTTTAGTCCGAGGTGTAGATTCCTCATTAAGTCCACAAGAAACCCTTGACCTTCTTTCCGCGGCAGGCGTTGTTGCGGTCTATCGCTGTAGCCGGGAGCTAAATAATGTTCGTGTGCCGACAGAATCGGTTATTGCTACATTTGCAGGCACAGTCTGTCCATCGGAGATTAAAGCGTGGCCTTTAATATTCAGAGTTGATCACCTACCATCAAAGCCTCTGCAGTGCAACAACTGTTGGCGTTATGGCCATACTGCAGGCGGTTGCAAATCCACTTTGCGGTGTTGCAAATGCGGTGAAGCACATAAAACACACTTATGCTCAGATCAAATTCTCAAATGTTGTCTTTGCGGCGAACTTCACTCAGCAAATTCTTTGGAATGTCCCTCTAGAGCGCATGAAATGAAAATTCTGGAGATTATTGACCGTAAACGTTGCTCGAGGCGTGAGGCAATTCAGGAAATTAAAGACAGAGCTCATGGGTATGCAGGTGTGTCGGCCCGTTCAGGAGCTCCATTAGATTCCACGATGTCTAAAACCATAATAACTGCTATGGAAGCAACCATGACCAAAATGGTGGATAGGATTGTGACAATAGTCACAGAATGCATATCCAATGTTCTAGCAGCTAATAATACTCAGACTGTGCAACCTGCTATGGTTTCTTCTACGGCACCTGGACATTCACTACCAGTGCAGCACTCATTAGCTGCAATGTCTTGTTCGCAAAATGAGTCTCTTTCCACATTACCTATGCTTAATTCCAACAAGTCGGACGAGGCTCACGATGCAGATATGGATGAGACAGATACGCGAATTCTAAAACGCAGTGGATCCCCGTTGTCAAACCCGTCATCACCTCGCCCACAAGCAAAATCAAAAAAGCAACAGCTAGGATCTAAACCAAAGGAAAACATTTTGGGGCAGGCTGTTGCTGCTGCCCGGATTACATAAACATAGGAAAGTTAAAAGTTCTTCAGTGGAATTGTAGATCTCTTCTTTCAGCTACTACAGATTTAGTTTATCTTTCTTTAAAACATAATCCAGAAATAATTGTTTTACAAGAAACTTGGCTTACAACTGAAAAACATTTTCACTTACAAAATTATCTATCATTTCGACAAGATCGCCAGTCAAGAGGTGGTGGGTTACTAATTCTAGTTTCTTCAAAATTTTGTCATAGGGCTAAGATTTCCTTTCAATATTCTAGTTTAGATTCAGAATTATTGGCTCTAGATTTTGAAATTCCAGGGTTCAGTCCGTTTACATTAGCGAATATTTATTTCCCTCATGGTGTTCACGACACCAGATCTCTAGACCACCTACTAGTTAATTGTCAAAATTCGGTTATTTTGGCTGGAGATTTTAATTCGCACCATGTATCGTGGGGTTACAAGACGGATCCCTGCGGCAAGCGTCTGTGGGATTGGCTTTCAGACAATAACCTTCACTGCATGAATTCTGGCTTACCAACTTTTGTACGTGCTCACAGTCAATCTGTGATAGATTTAACTTTTTCAAACACTAGTGTTTCTATACTAAATTGGTCGACAATTGATGGTGGCACCTCTAGCGACCATATATCTATTGTTTTTGAGGTTAACTGCCGCTTAACTCTGCCGACATCTCAGTTGAGATCATACGTAAATTATAACCAGTTTCACTCATTTTTGATTTCGTCTCTTGAGTCTGTGGTTGAGTCTACGGAAGAGTTAAAATCGCAAACATTATGCCAGGCTATTGCATCCTGTCGTAAGAAGTGTGAATTTTTAGTACGTACATCTAAAGGCAATGCATCACCAAAATGGTGGAATGCAGATTGTTCGCGCGATTATAGAAGAAGAAAGGCTGCATGGAAGAAGCTCCTTCACAACCAGTGCCCCAAAAATTGGCATGATTATAAATTTTTTGCAGCTGCATTTAAACGCACAGTCGCACAAGCGAAAGATAATTATGATAATGAGTATTTCAATTACCTTTCACAATCTAATAACAGACGTGCACTTTTCAGGTTTTTAAAATCGCGGAAAAAGATTCCTGTCTCAGAAAATTTACCCTCATGTGTTTCGACTCCTCAAGAAGCTCTTAGAACAGTAGAAAACATCGCTAAAGGTTTAGAAAAGCGTTTTTTGTCAACACTTCCCAAATACCCTACGTTAGTAGGCCCAGTATATACGGTTAAGGATGTTCCTAAAATTACTTTTTCTCAGCTTTCTTCGATTATAATGACGTTGCCAACTGCTGCGCCTGGCCCTGACGGAGTAACGTCAAAAATGTTAAAAATCCTCTTTGAAGTGTCTCCAAATTCCTTGTTAGAATTGGTAAATTATTCAATTATTCATTCTTGGATACCTGGTGACTGGAAACTAGCCAAAGTGATTCCTTTACGGAAACACAATGGCGGTGGCTATACTTTGGAAAATATCAGACCAATATCTTTAACATCAAACTTGG
The DNA here is from genome assembly GCA_023969395.1 of Amblyomma maculatum. Taxonomy (NCBI): domain Eukaryota; kingdom Metazoa; phylum Arthropoda; class Arachnida; order Ixodida; family Ixodidae; genus Amblyomma; species Amblyomma maculatum. The sequence goes on along the minus strand of JAJIZL010016299.1, from coordinate 101,611 downwards.
TAAAATTAATTGAAAGGGTCGTACTCAAACGTGTTACCGAGTTTGTCGAACAAAAACATATTCTTAGTCCCTGTCAAATCGGATTTCGAGCAAAATTTTCAATATGGAATGCACATACCGACCTTGAGAGTCGAATTCTTCTTGCGCGGCGCAAAAAAATGCATGCTGCATTGGTGACTCTAGATATAGAGAAGGCTTATGATAGTGTAGAGCCCCGAATTTTATTGCACAGATTAGAATCGCTATGCTTTCCACAATACTTAATTGATTGGATATCTACATTCCTACAAAACAGACAATTTTACTGTTCATTGAATGGAGTTCATTCTAGCAAATATCAACAAACCAGAGGTGTCCCTCAAGGGGCAGTTCTCTCGCCCGTGCTCTTTAACATTTTAATGAGTTCAATCCCCACTCATCAGGAGATCCGCACGTATGTCTATGCGGATGACATCGCATTCTTTACGGCTGCACCTGACATTCAATCCCTCAACAGGCGCCTGCAATCGTACCTAAGCTTCCTTCAAAATTGGTTAGATGACTTAAATTTTAAATTAAATGTTAAAAAGTGCGCGTTCCTTGTTTTCCAAATTCAGGATCCGGTAACTCTTGCTCTAACATTTAAGCAGGAAATGATTCCTCAAGTTAAGTCTTTGAAATATCTAGGGGTGATTTACGATGACCATCTGGCATGGAGGGATCACATTGAACATGTTGCAGCGAAGGGGGCACGTGCTGTGGGTATGTTGCGCAGGTTAAGCAGTCCAAGGTCTGGGATGCGGCGAGACGCACTATTAATGATTTATGTTATGTATGTCCGCCCAATTATAGAATTTGGATCTGTGTTATTTTCTGGTTCACCTGCTTACAAAATTCGTCCGCTTGTTCTTTTAGAGCGGGAAGCGCTTAGATTATGCCTTGGGCTCCCCAAATTCGTGGCTAATAATGTACTATACCTTGAAGCCCGAATACCACCGTTAATAACTAGATTACAATTCTTGACTGTCCAGACGTATCTGAAAATATATGAATCACAATTCCACCGCTCCATATCAATTTTTTGTTGCATGCCAGACTCCTTTTTTGGAGTCGTATGGCCTCGGTTTCATACCCCGCAGGTAATTCTAGTGCAAAATCTGTTACAACCTTTGCACGTAGTCCTTTCTAACATCTTTTCAACAAAAGTAAGTGCATCGTCGGTTCAAATTATCTTTGATGACATTTTCCCAAATAATGCGAAACACTTAGCACCTCACATTTTAAATGGATTATTAGAAGATCATTTACAAAGTCTTCCAGTTAGCATAACAATAGCAACGGATGCTTCTCAATTTAATGAAAAAGCCGGCGTTGGAATATACTGTCCGCTTTTAGACTGGGCTTTTTCAGTCCGTCTTCCGGATTTTACTCCAATTTTCCAGGCGGAGTTGCTGGCGGTGGTGCTTGCTCTGCGCAAACTAGACACAACATACTCAACAGTGGCTGTAATTACAGACTCTTATTCTTTGTGCTTGTCGCTTTCTTCGAATATGGATTCGCAAATTTTAAACACCTTTCTTTCATTGCTCCCCTCACATTTGAGGCTCATACATATAGTGTGGGTACCAGGACACAGCAATGTGACAGCCAATGAGATTGCAGACAGACTAGCCAAAGATTCTCTGAACGGCCCTGTATTGCCCATCCTCCCGGCAACAGCGTACATAACAGCAGCAAGATTTCGGCGGCGTGCCTTATTAAGCACGCAGTCTGGATCTATTTTATCCTCGGATGACTACCTGCACCTCAAGTATTCGTGGAATAGGAAATCATGTCAATCAAGGCAGACTGAGGTCTCTCTAACAAGGCTACGCTGTCGTATTCCGCCCCTAAATTTCTATATGCACAGGTCTGGTTTGGCGCTTTCTCCTGTCTGCGCATTCTGCGGGGAACCGGAAACAATAGACCATTTCTTGATATTTTGCCGCCGTTTTACCATGATGAGAAAACGGTACTTAGAGAAGCCGTTACAACAGCTGGGTCTTAATTTGAGCAGCCAAATTTTATTATCGTTCGGTGCCACCATGCTTGGGTACAGCCACAGGTATGTTTTCAACGCCATTCAAAACTTCTTAATAGAAACAAAACGTCTACCTGACTAATATGCTTTGAAGTTTTATTCTGTACATATAAATCTTACTATTCTCTTACTGCGTGCGTTAGTATTTACTATTATATATTTTGGTTTATCATATCTACATTTCCTTTTCTATTCCCTAGCATTTATTATTATTTTTTTTTTCCGATGTAGTTATACATCTCAAAATCTAATATCTCTGCACCCCAATTCTTGGCCGATCCCCCTATGTGGGTATGTGCCATCACATTAGAGGAGAACAACAACAACAACAACAACAACAACAACGGGCGCAAGACTGTTTAGACAGGCATACGGGAAATCATTGATGCCACGGGTACCACACAATTACAGTCAAACAAACAAATCTATATTACGCATATTGTACAAAATACGTGAACTAATAGTGCTACAGAAGCCCAAAATACAAAACCTAATATACAAATGGTGACAATAGGAGAGTCATTGTAAACACTGTAAGGAAGTTGATAACTTAACGAAAGAGAAAACATTATCACTACCACTTTCTTTAACTATATGGTTTTCTAATTTGTTGTAATCCACATTTATGCCATGAAACAAAGAATATTGGAAATTATTGCTTCTGGCATAAGAAGGAAGCAGATGAGGGCATGGCGACCTCTTGTGGCAGAACCAGATGAAAACGTTAAATAATGCGAGCTGTCGAGAGTTTATTGACCCCTCATTATTTTTAACATGAAACGTAAGCGACAAATTCAATTACCTTAATTAGTATACGCTCTAGTAGGGCTTTTGAAGTGAGCTCGGTAACAGACGTGCCATAAGATGATATTTTGCGTATTAGGATGTTTTTGTTTTCTGCATAAAAGAGATCACGTTACACATCATCCTTTTACGGCATACTAATGCGATTGCCCCATAACTAACTGTATTTACTAATAATGAAAACCACTGCATGCAAGAAGGGTGGCGACAAAAAAAAGCGAGATTTACGCTCACGCTGCGCTGCGGGGCGCATGTGAAGTTATGCAGCCGATTGGAGATGAAATTTCTAGTTCCGCTAGTGGCCAATCAACTACAACCGCCCTGTGTCCTCGCCTTCCATGTTGGCAGCCTGTGTTACTGCCGTTCGGCCTCACGGCACTCACGGCTCCAACATCACTTGCGCGAGCTGACGAAGGCAGGTTGGAGGTTATCATGTTTTTTTTTTAAAGCAAGAACTCTAGTCATTCCAAAAGTCATGCACTGAATGACTGCATCCATTCGACCTTACGCCATGCCAAATTACACTTTAACTGTACGCTTTAGTACTGCACGCTATAATTTAACTCTACGCTATAATATCTTCACATATCCTTTGATAGCTTATGTCAAGTAGAATTGCGTTGGACTGATTGTAGCCGTTAAATAATGAGCGCTAATTACTTATTTTGAATAAAGTTTAAAATCTCTGCAACAGCGCATAGTCATATATTGCTAGACAGCTTATATCGAGTATAACTTCACAGGCATATTTGTAAGTAATAATTAATTACCGTCAATAATAGAATGTCCGTAAGAATTTCACTTTGCACTACAGCTCGAACCTTGTGTCGTTGAATACGTTATATCAATATACTTCTGCGCTGCCGTAATTGCAGGTTATAACTGACTTCTAATCCGTTAACTTTGAGTAAAAGTTGAGCTTTATGCCACAACCTCACGTTTCATAACGTAGAAAAAGTGTTGACGATTAGTGTCCAAAAACAAACGCTACACCGTGCAAAACAGTGCAAACTCGACTTCCGTCCTTCTAGATCGGTTCAACAGTGGTTAAACGGCCGCCAACTTTAAGGTGACAGCCTGTTTTGCTTCATGCTTGGCGTGAACAGAAAGTGTCAGCAGAAATTGTGACCAAAAATGGTCTTAGCATTCGCACATTGAAAAACAAATCTTGTCATGAAATGGAACCATTATTACTCCTGTCCCCAGCAGAGCATGTAAACCACTACTAAATGCATGGTTTGTGAGGAACAGATCGTAATTATTTTCTGACATAAGGATAATAGTAACGACGGCAAGTAGCGATTATATGATGATGCATTTAGTAATAATGATGACAGTAGCGACGGCAATGACGGTGTATTTAGTTGATAATGATGATATTTGCGATAGGGACGATGATAATAGCAGCGATGCTAATGACCATGCAGGAAATGATAATATTCATGTAATTTGGCTTTAGCCATTTATCGTGTTGAGCATAATAAGTTCAGTCACGTTTTTTTTAAAATAATTTCTAAGCCTCAGTATTTGTAGATGGGACAAAAAAGGAGTAAGTCTCGAAAACATATTCTAGGGTGCTGAGGATGTGCGGAACTTTCTTTTTGAAGTGAGCTGTTTCATCCGAACACAGGTGTCATGGTGACAGTGCGAGTGTGCAATGATGCAAGGCGCGCTCAGTGGAGCTGCGTCAAAAAGCACGGACTGACACTCACATTGCGGTGCAGCATACCCATGGAGCCGGTCCAGGATCCGTCAGCCTGCGGACTCCCTGTTGTTACTTCCCGAGGAACGCCGATAGTGTAACTGCGGAATTGCCGATAAGTCGAGCTTTAGTTCCTGCCTAGTGGGTGACTCAATAGCAAATGGTAAAAATACGAGAGCGCAAATGGGACATGTAATTTGTTGAGTACATGTATATATTGAAGGGGCATATTATATTTTAAAAGCCACTAAGCGAAGTGGGCCCCGCCAAGGTGGCGCAGTGGTAAGACGCCCGACTACTGTGCCGGAGCTCCCGGGTTCGAACCCAACCATGGCTGCTGCGTTTCGGTGGAGGCGAAACGAAATGGCGTCCGTGTGCTGTGCGATGTCAGCGCACGTTAAAGATCCCCAGGTGGTCGAAATTACTCCGTAGCCCTCCACTATGGCTCCCCTTTTTCTCTCTTTCCACTTGCACTCCCACCTTCCTGCCTTCTCTTACGGCGTGGTTCAGGTGTCCACTGAGCACGTGTGACAGATATTGCGCATTTCCCTTCCTGTGAACCAATTAACTAAGCGAAGTGGGGACCGTCAGCGGTGAGTTATGGTAGTGATGATACACAGGAGGTTAGGTTGGAAGCTATGGAATACAGGAAGGTGTATTTTACGTGGTTAGGGTGGCACAGCCAGAGTATGTCAATGACGTTTTTTGTTACCCTTGGTCAAACTCGGGTGCCCGTGGAGATTATCACAGCTGTTACTTTCTGAAGCCTATGTGGTTTTTAAACAAGGAATACGTATTATTTTATTATAGGGTATAGTTATTTCTGCCGTCACCAGAGCTAAGAGTCTCGTTGCATGAGTGAATTTATCAACAGCCATGGTTTTCAATAAGTCAACTAGTGGAACTCATTCGCTAAGTAATCTCCATATGCCGTCAGCCACCCAGGACCAGGTTCGAGGTCAGAAGGTGAAAAAAGCAGAGAATTTTCATAAAAGAAACGCCGTTTACTCTTTGCCTCCTGCTATAATGTTTGATAATATGTGGCCCCCTTGTGTACGATACTCTGTGTGATCCTGATGCGTGGTGAAGGTAATTTATAGGCTTTCATGGCGTACGGAAGTGCTAACGATACTTTGGCCAAGTTGTGGCACATATTACATCATAAGCAGCCTTTGTTGTCCTCTGCAAATATACACCACAGAGTACCACTTCTGGACACTGTTTCTTCAATGAGTAGAAAGACTGACCCTGCATTACACCTGGGCGTACCCTCGAAGGTGGTAGAATACCTTGCTGTATAGGTGCTAAAACGAGAAAAATCTAAGCCTGATTCAAACGTTCTTGGCCACACGTTAATCTGTACTTTCTGGTTTATAGGGAAACATTGTCTTTAGTTGTGTAAAGAAGAGGACGCTCATATATAGCTCAAGATATTGAGCAGCCAGATGCATCATGTAACTTCAGAGAAACGTATTCACACTACCAGAGCTCAACGCAACCGAATTTCAAGGGAAGCGCTAATTCATAACTTTTTCTCGCCCAGCAACTATGAAGTGACGCAGATGAGGAGAACCAAGCCAAAAATGCTTAAAGCACACTAATGTTCTTTGTTGTGTTGGATAAACTCGTGCGAAATTGTGTTGAACTGATGCCATATTGTTGCACTGTTTCCACTTCACGCCCAAAACGCCTAAACCAAACACTCCACGAACACTAGGAGTATACACCTTCCACTACAATTTGCGCTCTCCGAATCCCTAAAAACCGTGATGAAATAATTCATATACGTCCTCATCTTCTCTGAAGGTGCAAATTATTTTACATTTATTTAATATTGTCGCTCAGGGTAGCTTTAAGCGAGACAACGGCAGTTTGAGGGGACGGAGGCGTAAACTAATCGCGGCGGTTAAAAGCATGGCTGTGAAAGCACAAGGTAAGGTAAAGAAGGAACCCAACTGTGAAACTTAGATTGCAAACATTATTTTCGACCAGAGCGCGAGTAACGCCTGGAAGAGTTTTCCAAATTATTAAAGTGAGCTGGAAGAAATGGGGCACTTAATAAGCCGGTACGAGCACGAGAAGCAAGTATGTAGTTTCTTTAACGTAGGTAAATATAACGACTAAAAAGATTTTTAATAAATGCTTTCTCTACGCAGCCCAGGGTTAGTTAACGTGCGCAAGAACGACATGGCTCGAAGAAAGTTGATTCGCATCGTACCCAATAGGCAACAAGTATGTAGTACCCCTTCCTGGGGCCTTTAAGGAAATAAAATGAAATGAAATGAAATGAGAATGCGGAAAATCTCCTTCGCAGCGGTGAAATATCTGACGGCATTTTTACAACCGCACCCATTTTATGTACACCCATGAGCGGAATGGAATTACGCGCCATTCAGCCGTGTTTTAGAATCCGGTGTATCAAGTCGCTGTACATAGGTAGTATAAATAGATATTTATTTGATTAACACGCAAAGTGAAGTTGTAGTACCTAAGTCAAGGTAGAGTTTTGTTAGTCGAGGAAAACTTGGTAGAGCATAGGTTGCCGCCTTGGGTTTAAGCAAGTGTACTGCTCCAATTACTAAAACGGGTCGCCAAGACCGGATGTGCACTAAGAACTGCGACTCACTTGAAGCCCAGCACCTGGACCAGGGAATTGAAGATGTTTCCCAGAGGTCCGGAAAGGACGTATTCGCCGTCAGGGCCATGGACCAGTGTTGTGTGCGGCTTGTACTGCACATGCACACAGCTTTAGGCCCACGCACAAGAACGGACTATATGACTCTTAAAAGAAACACATATGTAACTGCTGAAAGGGCTTGAAGTGTAGGTACATCAAATTTTGTTTGATTGAGCTTTGTGTGTTTTGTGACCTCACTGATGATGATTAAGTTAGAGAAAGAGCTTTATTATTTCGAAATTTATCCATGCTGCCCGCCAGTCTGGCTCACTCTCGTGCGTCTGAGGGCGGTAAGGTTCTAAGTGCGTCTTTTTATTTTCATGAACTACGTTTCCTTATGTAATCCTCGTACATAACTACTACAAGTCTTCAACATAAAACTATAAAAATGAATTAATACTCATATACGCAATCAGTAGTAATGATTGCTCAAACAAAACTGACGAACCGTGTAAGCTTGACATATTTGTAGCCCTTTACCAAGCATTCTGTTTTTCACAAGACTCAAGAACAACTTACCGGTATTATTGACACTCTGAGCGTATTGGGGTACATAGCAAGGCACGTTTCTTCGGCGATACGGATACCCCGAAAAAGTTATATGATGAAAATGTTCTAAACGCAGCAGAAATCTACGAACAGCGGATAGGATATACCAGTTCGTGCGCTGAAAACCAAGACACAACCTTTTCTGCAGTGCGCTGCACCGGTGCGCATTACGTATATACGAATTTTCCCCATCTTGTTTCGGCCAGAGCAATCTATCGTCCAGCTCAAGTTGACCAATGAAGTGCTGGAAGCCCCAGCACGTGACGTATAACGCAGCCACCAGATGGCAGTGACGTATATTCGGTTTCACCAATGGAAGCATTTCTTGCTGCGTAGGCATGCTTTCGAAGGCCAAGAAAAAAAAAGGTCCCAATAAAACGCAAGTACTCCGTCTGATCGCATGCTATACACGACCGTTTGGTGGAGCCCTGAGCTGAGTATGTCTGATAGCCCATTTATTCGGAGAAGATCGCTCAATAATATGGAATGCTCATGTGTGCGGTTCGTTCTATGGCTGTGACGGTAATCGTCTAGGTTGCACAGCCCATTCCTAGCAGACGAGGCTGATCTTCCACAAATCAAGCCAAAAAATTATAGCAATGCAAAAGGAAAAAAAATGTCCTGTTATCCCGGTCATGTTCGTGAAAGCTGACAACAATGAATATTCGCTTAACGACACAAGGCGACAGGACAATTGCAGCAAATTCGACCGCGCCGAATCGCAATGGGCGCACCTTGACGCTTCTAGTCATTCGTCATGCAATCTCTGGACAGCTAATAGAATCAAGCTGAACCGTAATCAATTTTGGCTGGCCATTACGGAAGAAGCTTCCCGCCGGTGCCACTCGTTACCGCAGTAGCATCGAGCATGTGCGAGAGCTATACGAGATTTAGGTATATTTAACCTTTTTTTTTCAGGTTCAGGGCTCTTATTGGGTGAAGAAGCAAAACGCAGACGTTCTGCCGGACGAGGCCTTCATACCGCAGGTTGGCCTACATCTGTCAAAAGCAGGGTGGTATAAACCGGGGTAGAAACACATCGAACAAGAGCTATCAATCGCTTAATATCGATGCCAGAGTGATAGGTTTAGCGCATGTAGGGTATATATACGCCCCTTTACTGGTTAAAAACCGCAGGAAGAATAACAAAAGGCTCTTTTAGTTCGATCCTTCTCCCGCTGTAATTTTCGTAGGTAAATGCATATTAGTGCTGATTATTCTATGCATGAAGTGGGACACAAAATGACTACAGTGAACGCATGGGTATCACGTAGATAAGGTGGCGACGAAATGTATACAATAAACTACTGTGCTCAGGCGTCCTATATATTTGGACGAAATGAATATCTTCACTTCACAAATTGTCATATCTCGTAGCAGTTTTGTCAGAAACGTTGTAGGAATATTTTAGCGAGAATATTTTCATCAGTGCATAAGTCCGCTTTTGTGCAGGCCTATGCTGGAAACTAATTTGGTGTACCGAACACTAATATAAATCTCACCACCTATACAATAACAGTGAGTGCAAAAACTGATATAACTACCAGCGTGAGGAACGACCTTGTTTGTGCCTGTGTTGATTGGCCCGCCATATCGTGATGTCACAGTCCATGAGTCCCAGTATAATTCAGATTGTCTTTCCAGATGGTATTTGTCTAACCAAATCAAACCTCGGATAGAGCCCAGAGAAATCTTCTATTGAATTGAAAAAATATCAGCCCTTAGTAGATGGTGGGCTTGCAGACCTTTCTATGTCTACAAGCCCGCCAAAATTTCTTTCAATACCAAAACAGTGACGAAGTCGAGCAAAACTATCTAAGAAAAGCGCATATTATATTACTGACCTGTGAAGACGAGCCACTTACAAATGTCTGAATAAATATATATATATTCTGTGGTCAGTATACAATGATGTGTATTTATTTTATTCATTATTAAAAAGTAGGTTCCACTAGCTTGCTCAAGTTTATATATTTTGCATCAGTAAACAATCTTCACAACCTGATCCCAGTATACATTGATGTTTAATTATTATTAGACAATAGGTCCCACTAGCTGTCTTACTTTTGAATTGTTTGCATCAATGTAAACAAATTTCACAACCTGATCCCACCTAATCAACTGCCTGTAACACCTAGAGAGCAATATACTTTGGCGTCATAAAGGCGATAAATGCCGAGTAAGGCCTCTGCTAGTGATATACAGCGAACTATTGATTGAAAATGCAAACTTCTGCGTCCGCGGATTATCACGGATCCAATGACATCTTCCCAATCTTGAGATATGCGCATCGTTGTCTTACAAGCTTGGAAAACTTTTTATCATTATTTGATTGATCTCCAGTTTGCTCTTCAACAAATATGTGTCCTGTCGCAGTGCTAATAATATTGATGAATATTTTTTTCTTAGGCACTAGGAAAAAAGTTGCTGCGAAGGGTAGGTTCCCTTGGCGGCTGCCTTTGAATGTCATGACATTTCGTGCCAGAAAACAAGTAGAGAATTTCATAAAAATAATGGAGTTGTTGTCGGAACAATAAAAGACACTAAAGTACACCAGGCTAAACGTATCATAATAATGTAAACACGCTGAGAGATGAAATACTCTTCGGTTAAGCCGGTTGCATTTCTAACTAGAATTTATAATTTCTTTCCCTGCGCGCTAGCTAAAAGGACCATTATTAACTATATAATTAGTTATGTGATGTTTTTTTTTAAATCATAAATTTTTGGGATAGTTGGGTCATAATGTTCCAACGTTCGAACCAGCGATGTTGTGTGCGTGCCATATATGTGCAGGCCTGCATCTGTCTTCCGTGGTTCCACTTTCGTAATGTTATGTTTCTTGAGAGGGAAGTTTAACGAAGCCGGCGATACAATATCAGGAGAAAGGCACTCGAGGTTTTATACAAACATTTCGCGGAATTTATTTAAAGAACGAAGAAACAATATTCTTAGCTATTGTGTGATAATGTTTGTCCGGAGGGTAGAGGCAATGATTAGACTTTGGGATGCCACATATGGAGATCAACGCCAGCCTCGAAAGAAAACACCTATCGGAACAGGCACAAGCGCCATTCTTCGGTACAGTAGAAGCAATCAGAACAGTGCTAGATTCATTTAGGTGATTGCTCCTCGTACTACGGTAAACATGATAGTATAAACACGTGCTGCACAATTGGGAGGGCACCGATGTAGCACTGTCTGCACGTTACTCTAGCTAAAGGTTTGCCGAATTGTACTGAATGGGGTTACAATGCATTACGTATTCATATCGCACAGAACTGCAACGTTAAACTCCACATTCCAACCAAACCAGAACCGCTACAGTGTGTTAGTGTTCTTTTTTATGGATACCTTCCTGTCGCAATACTGACATTGGTTAAACAAAGTATTCCATCTATTGTACCTGTACAGATTCTGAACTTTCAGCAATCAGTTGTAGCATGAAATTTGCACACTAAGTTCTTATATTATTTTACTTTATTTATTTAGTTGTTTGTTTATACAATACTTCTGACATTAAATCCAAGCAGGGTGAGCTTACAATTTACTGACTCACAGAAACACAAAAAGCCACGCTTCGAAACAAGAAAACACTGTATGGCACTATTTGGTTAGACAAATGGGGCAATGGTTTAGTTCTTTCATTCCAATTTGTTGTCTTGCTTGGAAGAAATGAAAGCGCGTATCATTTTAGCGAATATAGGGCTTAAAGAACAAGGGTGCTGTCTCCGAGATTGCCTGGTTGATGACGGCATTAATTATAAATACGGATCTTGACCAAGTTTGTTTCGTATTAAGTTGAGGTGAAATATATCAGGACAAATATACCCGAAGGAGCTTATTAGAAACCATTCCCTTACCTTGAGTGCAGAGAAAATAGTTACTGCAGTGCACACGTGTCTGAGACGGAAATGTCCTCAGGTATGGAATAAGACGCGAAAAAAAAAAGCCACCACTGCGGCTCGTTTTTGTACAGTGAAAGCCGACGTCTTTTACGATCAAATATTATATGCATAAACCATCGACGGAAGGTTTTTGGTCAATACAATCTGTTTCTGGTGAATACAAAGACAACCAATTAGTTACCGTAGCGGCAGAAAGCCCCAGCGCATTTACACCAATCGCTTAGTTTCAGTATATAAAACACGTTTTGAAACATTCCACGCTACAACTAGGTGCACCTATCTAAAAACTGCGGACCGCGAAATGATCTTTGTATTTTATAACTGGTAAAAAGTTTTTCAGTTTCCGCCAGTGCACGATGTTTAAAGTTCGCGGCTTTAAAAGCAAACAAGAAGATCTGATTCGAATCATTTGTTTGCCGGCTTCCGCCTCAACTGAAGGACAAAGTCAATCTGAGTGCGTCCATCAAATGTCTTTCTGCAATCACGGGACCGAAAATCATAGAGGCACCGCAGAAAGTAGTCACCATGGCTGAAACGCCACTCTGGGCTCTGCATTGCCGTACCCTTCATTACCCAACCCCTCAGCGACGGGGACGCGCGGTCTGAGGGGCGAAGTGGATATACGTCAGGAAGGCTCCACTGCGCCGACGACGTAGACTTTGCATAGACGGCTGCGACGTCTGCAAGCTTTGATACGAAGCAGGTGACGTACACTCCAGTGTCGGTCTCGCCGATATGAACGGGAAAGGCGCTTACGAATTGACTCTTCGAGCCTGTGTCTCCTTCGTCCCATGGACGGCAAAACAGCGTGAGTACTACAAGCTCCGTAGTGGCGCCCCCACCGGAAGTTTTAAACTCTCGCATAGCTGCCATTAGGGGCGCTGTGGGAAGGATTCGCTGACTGGCCATGGCGATGGTGTCCTCTAGCGACCCCGGAAGTGCGCGGGCTACTTCGGGAGGAAGAGACTGCTTCAGGTTGCTAAATCCCTGCGTCAGCGTTGCCGCCGCCTCGTTCCATGCCTCGAAGACCTTGTTCATGTTTAAGGATCCGGTACTTTTTCTCGCTCCAGATTCATCAGGTTCGTCGTGGTTCATAAACTTCGATCCGATGTTATCGAGCGCTTCAACTAGCTGAACCACACCGCCCTGTACCATCGCCAAGACGTCACGGTAAGGGGAAGACGTATCCTCGGCGGCGACAACCTCTGACGACAGGGGCACGGTGACAACTGTCTCTTTGCTGGCGTCCCCCTTCGAGGAAGCGATGACTGCGGTGCATCCAGCAATGTAATGCTTAGGCAGGTTCTTGCGCAGCATGGTGTTCTTGCAGCGAGGACACGAGGTGGGATGGAAGGCGCAGCGTTTCTCAAAGTGCTCGAGCAGGTCCTCGACAGGTCCTGTGAAGTCGCAGCCATGCTGCGCATTCCAGCAGCGAACCTTCGATAGAAGAATAACAAAACCGTTAATCATCTCGTAATACTAAACCATTTCATAACGTCAGTGAAACCCTCCCTACCCCTCCCCCTAATCAAATAATATCCTTACTTTTTGCTCCCCGTACACCATGTTATGTTAACCTGAAAATCATTAACATGTTCACATGAAAATATGCGCGTGCAAATGTTAGCCTTTTGATTGCGGAATCGAAGTAGATATTCTTTTATTCAATGCATATAATATAGTGCACATTGCGAACAGTCCGAATCGAATATGTTCTGAAGTTTGCCAATATTTTACCAATAATCAGCACGAACTTTGGGTAATGAGGTCTGTGCTTTCTTCGACGAATTTTTACAAACTCTTCCCCATTATGACAAACGCAGCGTATTGAAGGGATAGCTTTGGACTGAATGATTGGTTCAACGGCTTGAAATAATCTATCCCAATCGCGGTGATATTACAGATTTGGTCGAGACACTTGAGACCACCTACATGCGGGAATAAAAAAAAAACATTACTATTTATGGCCGCATTGTATTTACAGATGCTTTAAATGTATTATTATTTTCTTAAAAATATATTATCTCCGCGTAGTTGTTACTCAAAACACTGGCGATAATCGGGCATTCTCTCCGCAAGTGAGGACAGTCGCATAGTTCGCACGGCCTTGCATTTTGCGCTCCTCTATACCGCCGCTGTGCCTCTTCGTAGTCAAAGTATTTCGAGGCCTGCCACGTGCAGCCTCGCTTCTAGATGGTTTACCCTGTTGTTGTTGTGTCTGTAGGAAGAAGGAAAAGAAAACGCATGGGCCTGCTACTTGCTCTGCAGACGAGCCACCTCCGCTGCCTTGTGCAGACAGAAGAGAAAATAGAGAAGAAAGGAAAAAGAAGAGGGAGAGAAAGACGCGTGCCGCAACAACAGCCGTCGTCCACCACTGAAGTGGTGGCGGGTGCAATGACGGCCTACAACAGATAAAATTTGGTGGCTGGTTAGCCCCCGCCGCAAGCAGCGCTGACCTACCGTCCCAGCCCCGTAGAGCCAGGAACTGTCATCCTCCATTGCGCAAACATACCTATCTGCAGCCAACTTACATAGCAAAGAGATTTTCGGACTCCGCCGACCTCGATCCTCTCTCCTTCGCTAGCAACGCTATGCGATGCGTAGCTTGTGAGAAAGCAGTTTTTCTCAGTAATTTTGTTCCAAGTGTGTCGTAAAGGGTAGCACTCCACGCTGGGAAGCCAGTAAAAAATTAGCAAAAAATTATAACTATCAAAGTTATAGCGCCGTACTGCAGCACCCAAGTTAGCGCCAAGTTGTTTAGGTTTTTTTATATATATACGCGCATTACATCTATCGTATTGATAAAAAATATCGATTCCCGACCACTTTTTCTGACATTATGCATAATAAACGATTATGCATAAACCACCAAGGCGTTGAACTCATCAAACATTACAACACATGTGCAAACTGCAGCCATTTACTCGGCAAGAGTATTTTACCTGGCAAAAGTAAGGGCCAGGGCACCTGTGATATTACTGAAGCGGAAACGATAGCCAGGTTAGGAAGTGTTTGTGTAAGCACTCCTGGGGGGAAGAAGGAGGTGGTGAAGGGTGGCAGTTCCTGGCCCTACGGGGCTGGGACGGTAGGTCAACGCCGCTTGCGGCGGGGCTAGCCAGCCACTGATTTTTATCTGTTGTAGGCCGTCATTGCACCCGCCGACGGTGGTGGTGGACGACGGCTGTTGTTGCGGCGCGCGTCTTTCTCTCCCTCTTCTTTTTTCTTTCGTGTCTATTTTTTTTTCTTCTGTTCGCACGAGGCAGCGGAGGTGGCTGAGCTACAGAGCCAGTAGCAGGCCCATGCATTTTCTTTTCTTTCTTCCTACAGCCACAACAACAACCGTCAGACTCACAAAATTGCCTACCTACGTTCCGGTTGATTATTGCATGCTTTTGGATGACACGGCAATGATGCTTGTATAAATTGTTGTGCATTGTTTTCCAATAAAGCTGTTGGAAGTTTGCGCTGTGTGTGTACTCTTTCTTGGTCCCTTGTCGTTTGGCGCTATTGCTCCGAAGCCTAATAATTCCCTCTAATTATTTTTTTCCTTTCGTTAGCCTCGACAGTAGAGTTTTTCATCATCCTGACAGCGTTGGGTGAGGTAGAGTTGTCCAGTAAAACTTGGTTATTGGGTTCGAAAAAATGCAGCAGAGTCACGTCATGAGCCTTTTATAAATAAGCACGATACTAGAGGGTCGCATAGGGGCGACCCGTTTGTCGGGATGAGTCAGCCCCGCTAGTCCGCTATTACGTGCCCCCGTTTCTGTAGGGTTGGTATCAGTGGTGCACTTTGCGGCGATTAAGTGCACCAGGGGCATTTAGCGAACAGGGATAGGAGTAATGCAGAGACGCACAGCGTACGGTCCCGTCTCCCGCCTGACCAGCAAGAATACAAGAGAGGACGCACTGGCCCGACACGTCCAAGTGTTCATGCTCCACGCCCAGAGGGTCGGGTCCTGCCAACCTAAAGCTTGCAGTTGTTTACTCAGCTCGACTCTACAGGCGTTTAGCCCGACACTCTAGCATTTATGATCCCGACAACCGCTTTGCAGCACGATAGGCCGCTGGACCAGATCCTTGTCGGGTGCATGTAAAACCCCTGATGGAGTCAACCAGAAACAACCCTTCAAACTCGCCGCCAGCGATGAATTTGCTGACAGCCATTCCAGCTTGGGGATTACATTTTAAGGCGAAGGCCTTTTTAAGCTCACGCAACAAAATCCCGTTCGCGAGATCGGTGCGCGGGATCTGCCAACGCCTCCTTGGAACTGCTTACCAGATTGCACGAGGTGTGAACGGAATGTGAATGATGTGAATGTGTGTCTAGCGCTCCTGCCATCTGCAATCCCACACTTGAATGCGCGCCAAGGAGCGCCACGCGACAGGAGCGATGGTGTACCGTCCGAACTCTCACTTGCCGGAGAAAGTGTGATAGATACCCCGCCTTTCCTTCCCTATAAGCCAATTATATTTATATACAGTACTGGAACGAACACAGATAAGAGGCAAATGATATAAACGGAAGGATATGGTTTCGCCACGCTCCTCTTAATAGACATCTAAGAGAGCGTCTAATTTTGTTTTTTCAGGAGTGAACAGATGTAGGAGCAAGTTCACAATACTGTGAATAGCGGACGAATAATTCAAATGCAGATAGAAACATTTACGTAGTAGCATCAACTTATTGCATCCCCACAGTGGTAGAGTTCGCCTGATCGTGCTAAACTCGAACCCACCCCTGACTCGTCCTGTTGGGTCTGAGATAATACACGAGGCTAAGGCGTTTCACGTTCGCAACCACCCATTCAGGTCGAGACAACATGAGTAGCATGAATCAAGACAGAGAAACGCGCCTATTGTGGCCTTATGCCGACCTGCCCACGGCCCAGTCCTGTATTTCGGGAAACATTCTGGAGAAATTGCTCCGCTGTTGTTGCAGGCGGCCGCACTAGCTACACGCTTGGCTCGGCGCCGTTCCCTACAGGTCGAACGTACCTGCAGTTGTAGCAGGTTCTCGCGTGAAGGCGACGTCCAGCTGACGTTTTCCCTAGCCAAGAATGCCTTACTGTCCATGGGGCAGGCGAAGTGGTCATTGTCAACGCAGCCGTCAAAGCAGGAATCACACAGGAAGTGCGCACAGGGCAAGGCAGCCATTTTGACCGGCACGCATCCGCACAGAGAGCACAGTCTGCTTTCGGGCAGGCGCTCGGTGAATACGACAGGTCTCCAGTCGACCCCCGTGACGAAACCCCATAAGAGATACGTGGCGTCCGCCATGCAATTTCGAAGGAAGGTGGAAGATGATTGCTTTTCTAGTCCATGAAAAAAAGCCTGGTTTGGAATGGCTATTTAATGACAGGGTTACCAGCGGAACCTTCGACCGCGCTAGTTGTGGAATCGCCACGTACACCCAATACCTCAAGAAACAGCCTTGTGATCGGTTGAAGCTTCTCGTACATCCGTCTTTCGCGACCCCTGTGAACAAGCGAAAACACTACTTGGACCCTGAATGCAGCCGATTGTTGTGAACCGCGCAGGCGGGTATGTATTTGGTTCTTGTCCCAGAGAGGGCGCATAGCTCACCTAAATAATGTCAAGAGGCTGCCAAACAATTTCATCGCCATTTGTTTTTGAGGCCTCACTGAGTGCCAGGCATCCGCCGGCGCGTGATCAACTGCATGCACACATGCGCGAAGGTACGGGAATGTCCAGAGAATGCTTAGGCGTACGTATTAATACACTGCGTACGTTGCTCATATGAATACCCAGAATACTGCTACATTGTATTAGAAAAAAGGCAGAGATTTGAATTGACTTTCATTGCGAAAGCAATATTACGACAGCCAAAGTGAGAACTCGGGTGGCCGCAGCCACGCCATGAAATAGCTTAGCTACGGTCTCGTCATAAAAAATAAGCTTGCCATGACAATTGAATTCACGTTACCCCTGTGCAACGGGCTGGAGCTGCCAACTTTGGACGCTCCTTTCATATGGAAGGGTGATATCAGAATCAGCCTATCAGAACCGTTTGCATTCTCGTTACCCCTACGCCACGTAGGCACATCCATACGGCTTTGTTGAAGCGTGACTTTATATGTGGGCTGGTAGCTTACGCTCTCGCGTCATACCCTTAAAGGATGAGATTAAGTGTCCTCAATAATGTAGCACCTCACACTGATTGGGCGTGCTGTGCGATGTGTGCGCTGTCAGTGCACGTTAAAGAACCCCAGGGGGTCGAAATTTCCGGAATCCTCCACTACGGCGTCTCTCATAGCCCGAGTCGCTTTGGGACGTTAAACCCCACAAACCAACCACCAACCAACCAACGGATTGGGCGTCATAGGGGCATAATGTACCAGGAAAAAGAAGCTTCTGCCGTTGCTTTCACAATTCAACTAGAGTAACTAGAGCTAAACCACAACTAATTTTTTATGCTGGACATTTTCTTCTTCCTTTGGCATTCGTAGCATTACGTTACTTACCTTAGTGGTTGTTCCCAGCTGCAGTCTGTAACTCTCGGGAGCCAAAAGCGCAATTCAACCTACTCGCATAATCATTTTTTCATTCCTCTGTTTCTCTCTCTTCATTTAAAATTACTTGCAGCGATTAAAACATTTCTGTCAGAAATTTTGCTACCATGCATCCACATAAAGCTTCAATTTTAAATACTCATACGAGCGACACAACTTGGCCAAAAGTATCGCGTATGTCTGGCTCAGGATCCAGTGGTCCAAGATTCAGCTCCTATATCGCTCGCTAGCATCTAATCGGATTTTCCATAACAGGGAACTGCTGCCTGTTCGTAGTGTTGTGGTATCCCGATATCCTGACAGCACACAACCCGCCTTATAATCAGTGGCCGTATATATCGCTTGCCAATTGTCATGTGCTATTTGTCAGCTGTCAGAGGCAGGCCCGCGATTTCTCCCTCACAGCGCTGACAATGGTGACGCCAGTGCCGGAGTCTCTCAAGAATGAAGGATTATATATACTATCGCTTTAAAATATATTCATATAAAACATGCAAACAGTTCAAAATCTGTAAACATATATTCCTACCATAATCATCTACCATATACAATTTCTGTTGAAAAACAACAACAAACAAACGCCGAATATGCCCATGGACGGAAAATAAAAACAATATTTTTACTATGCAAATATGCCTTTCCACATATTCCTGTCAGGTGCCGAAATTCAGACACGTGTCGCCTATAAATCGGGACACAGGTGTCTTTTTTATTTTATTATTTGTATTATCGAAACAAGTGAGACACGCGTGTCCTGTTGTATATTATTGACATAGAAAGTCATTGCATATTTAAGCAAATATTTTATTCAAGAGATTTATGTACTAAGTCCTATTGCGGCCGTCAGCAGGTTTAAGGCTGAGTAAGTTTATTTTGCTTCGCACGTTCTTGGTACGTTTCCTTATATGAGAGCAATTAGCTACCGCTTGAGCTCTTTTTTTAACGATTTCACCTTATCCGTTCATCGGATTACCATTTATCAGCCTCCCCACCCCTCTTAATTTTCTTGATATTGAGGCGGATGCCCTACAGCCCGCTAGTAAGGCTCGCTTGACACAGGGTAAAAGTCGCGGCCATCTTTAAGATATCACCATATCCGGGTGCTCTTATCACATAGTGTAGCTTCATTAAAATATGCATGGGGACGTATGGAAGAAAATTGAAATGAGGGAGAGATATACCCACTGCAACTGCATTGTAACTCGCGCTGTTTGGATAAGAGTAATGACGGCAAAATCGGCATTGCTTCTAATCACCAAGCCGAAAATTAGAATCTTGTATTTCGCTCTTAAGGTTTCGCAAAGCCTAATCGCGTAATAATGGCGCCGAGTAAGTTCGTCGATTGAGCTGAGACAATGTTGCCACAAACGCCACGCGTGCCCAGCGGCATTTCAGGCACGACCAAACTGGCTGCTGCTGCTGTCCGCTTCTCTCTCGGCGCTGTGGGTAGCAGCTACTGGTCGCCCTGAAGTTGTCTAACAATCTGGAGGATGTAGAGGAATAGGTTGATGACATCCAGGTACAGCGTCAAGGCTCCGAAAATGTAGTCCTCCGCCGAAACGCCGAACTGCCGGTTGGAGCCACCCACGATCAACTGCGTGTCGATGACGACGAACTGCATCGGGACGAATGGAAGATGTGTGTTCACGACTGTTTCGCCGACTGTGTGCACTCTTGATTTTGTTCCCCAACTTCGTCTTTAGAAATGTCGTGTCACTTGCTTGCCTTCTGCGCCACCAAAGTTAATAGCCTATTTGTTGACAGTTGTCGCCACAACCTAATTAGTAAATATGCATATTTTATTGTAACTCTGCATGCCACATAATTAGAAACCTGAAGGTCACTTGGCGCCGCACTTTCACCATTGGTCATCTACAGAAATGTTCATCACTACTGAGTGCTTCTAGCTAGTCGCTATAGGCAGGATATCGAGGTGAATTACGTGCCGTCTCACGACAAACTCTATAAATGAAACCAGCCGCTGCTAGAGTCCAGTACTATATTCCCGAATTAATTCTGAAGGTCATAAACACATCCACCTCATATACCCTGCGGCGTAAGATTCACAAATTAAAATCAATAGGATGAAGAAGTAAATTTGACTCACAAAGCTGAAAATGGCCGCTCCGATGCAACTGTACGCAAAGAACAGCATCTGAAACATAAGTACAGATAACTCCATGCATACATGTACGACATGTATACTAATATTTCTACCAAACGCGTGAGCTTTAACCGCCTAGTTGATAAGCCCCGTACAACAGAGCACAATGGCGAAATGAGCAAGAAAACTTAGATGGAGGGTACACATAAGCGACATATTTAAGCATGACACGATTTCGTGATGACTCCCTTATGCTGCTCCTATTGCGGATCAACATTCGAGTATGTAAGATTAGCTGGTCGCTTAATACCTAATCTTTTAATCGGTGCTGCATTTATCTCGCATACATTCTTTGTCACAGACTCTTAGGCTATGTAGCATATAAAGGAACGCGCGGTATCCAAATATATAAATCAGCGCTCCAGGTGCGCTGTACGGCAGCGCCTGGGTGTCCAGGGAGTAGCCTTGTCTTGCTGCTGGCCCAACAGTCCTGGAAGGCTCGATTTTCATCTCATCTCCTTATCTCAAAGGAGAGCTGGAGTTGGCTAGCACTAAGATGTCATATGCCCTTGTGACGTCACACAGCCCTTAGACGAATCTGTAAACTGTCAGTACATTGTCATGACGGCAGAACATATCCGCTTTTCCTTCCCACTACCTTCGACTGCATATTAACTGTGACGGAGGTGTCGCATCAATAACTGGTAACTTCTCCGTCTTTCTATAGGATATCCGATTCGTCGACGTTGCTCTTTTAGTTTCATTCTACTTACGTTTTCAAAGAAGATTTAGAAGAATATATATTCTGAGAAAAAGAGGGGAATACATATCTCTCACTCGTTACTATTGACCTTAACAGGGCCTTAAACGTTTTTTTTTTTTTTTCAAGAAGTCAGGGACCGAAAAGCAGAGTATGTCTCTCAGTAATCTGTTGGCGCCCAAACAGCGTCGCTGTGTAAGGGGCCAAGGAGAAAGAATTTCGACAACCTGGTCTTTTTTCGTTCATATCGATAAGCACACCGTTCTCTGAAGGAAGTCGCCCGCGTCTGGATGTCAGCGCTTTCGATCTAACACCTAAACCATCGAGTAGAGTGCAATAAATAGAAAGTCAGCCAACAATCCTTTATATAGCAAGAAGAATGTTATTAAAATTGTGGAAGATGTTCAGCGTGGTCTTTTCAAATAAAATAGCTTACTAAAACCATCGGCGGGACCACAACTGAAGACCTGGCGATCACAAAAATGGTGGCGGCAGCACATGCTACAAAAAAGCTAGTGTCGTCGCCTTGATTGAACGGCATCGCCACGACATTTTTGATTGCCACTTGTGCGCTGCTCCCATAAATACGGTTCCTGTCCTGCTGGAACCGCGACCAATAATAGGGCGCGTAGTCACACCGTTTTGCATTTGTAGATTCCGGCGCTGATCAAGGGTGTTATCACACGCAAAAGGCGTGTAATGTAGCAGGGCGCATTCACTTGCTAAGGCTAGATATGAAGACAGAGGTGACTGATCTCTACAGCTGGACACTTTGTTGCGGATACCAAGTTGAGCCGCCCCACATATGCTCCAGGTGTATATTTCAATGCGTTTCGCCCTTAGGTCTACTGTGTATACCAGATGGAAGAGATTAATTTTTATTAACCACTAAAGCCTACTAGAAGCGCAGGAAAGTCAGGTAAACGGTTTCAAATAGCATCATCCGGACGCAAACTTATGACAACATTGTTGTCATCTGCTTTCGTGTGGCATGCCGACGAGAAGAAATTAAATGGCACTCAGAAGGCACGCACATGAAACAAATTGAGGAAACTGTGGCGGCTGGCAACAGAAAACACTGCTGAATATTTATAATCCAAGGAGCCTTTCAAAAACGTCATTGTATAAATGAACTGGCATTTTAAGAATGGTACAAGCCTCGGCCGATTTCTCTACCTTCGATGGGAAGATGGCGACCAAGATTCCGAAGATCATCAGAAGAATCACGAGCACGAATGCGATGCCCGTGCATGCTGTGAAGTCTATCTGCAAAAAAGAAAATAAATAACATTAGTGGTTCTTCTGGAACATTTGGAAACATCGTTCATGTGAGGCTTAGGTATGGCGAACGCGAACAAAGCTCAGTATTCTTTTAGCGAGTATTTATGCATTGCCTAATCAAATTTGATGTACGTAGTACATGCACTGTACATGCATGATTTGATGTACATGATTTGTATGTTCATGCTCAGTGGCAGTGATCAGCCCTGCAGCTTGCTTGAGCATACGATGAATTTTGATTTTGCCTAGGAAAGGTGCAAAGTCTCTTATAACACAATAACGCGCTCGCTGTACATTTACGTCCGCAATGTAAGGGGACAGGCCATCTTCAAACACTTACAAATAGGCACGAATGCTAGATCAAGTGGTTTAGATATCTTACAGGGGGCAGATATAAAATATGACTAAGCGTGTGTCTTGCCTCTTTCAATCATGCACTTCTACTGCCAATTTGTGCAGCATGACGTGCTTGGCTGATACTTCTCTTTTGAAGACACATCACATGAAACGAGAAGGCGAGCGCAATCCTCGATTATCATGGAAGCCCATTTTTCCGTGAAAGAAATCAATGAACAGTAATGATATTTTGTTTTGCACATGAAGCTAAATTGCCACTAACCATAAGTTTGTGTCCATAGAGAATCCAGGGTACAACGAGAGAAAGAAGATGGCTACACAGTATGGAAGAGGCACTGAACAAAGGGAGCCTCAGTTCGCAAGCCGAGTCACTCTTTCAACAAGTGGACTTTTCTTCCTTCAAGACAAAGACAAGTGTACTTGTCGAAACGTTAGATCGGCTAGCGAACTATGGCTATAGAGAAGTCACTCTTGAGGTGCAGGACTTCTCCTAAGTGTTCACGTGGCAGGGAAATGGACACTGCAATGAGTACTACACTATCTACACTTTGTGAAAGTATCGTTAGAGAAATGGGCACTGCATTAAGTATTACACTATTTGCACTTTGCGAAAGTATTTTTAGCCACAAAAAAGTGCAAATGTTGCGGTCCAGATGCGAAAGAAAAGCTGGAACATATTAAAATACATATACTCTAATGTGCTGCCACTAAAAATATTCAGTTACACAGCGGCCCCTTGGTTAGGCTTTGGTGTGATAGATAGCATTGAAGTTGCAAAGGCATAGGTGAAAGTAACAAAGAAGAAGCAATGCTTACGACTGTCTGCATCGCGAAGATTGTGAGCATCATAAAGACTCCCTGGAAAAAAAAAATGATAGATGCACTTAGGACCGCCTCTTTCTGAGAATGCGGAGTCATTATACTCTGTGGCCGCAAAGAACCTGCAAATGTAGTTTAAGATGTATAAATTTCTTTAGTCGGTATATTTCATCCTCAGCTCCTTTTGCCGCACTACCCTTACTACCTTTACCTGCCGCTGCTAGTACTGTTCGTAAACTTATGTAAAGCGCAACAGAGACACCACAATCAGACAAGAGAGACAGGACCTGTCTCTCTTGTCTGATTGTGGTGTCTCTGTGGCTCTTTACACAAGTTTATGAGCATGAACCAACTAACCCCGCAACGCATTTTACTAGTATTGTTCGCCGTGGGCTCGCATTTTGCTGCATTGCGTCGGCTGCCTTATGAGCACTTCGATTATGACGTCCGATCGAAGAAACGGCCTCGGAGAAACCGGTTTGACGGGGCTGTTAAGAGGGGTGTCATCAGCTCTTTCCTTTGCTACGGAAGCAGCACAGTGCCCCAATACGGCAGCACCCTTCACCCTTCCGTAAAATCGTCTATAAGGCGCGCTCGCTAATAGAACAGGCGCAGCCACTCGCCATGGAAGGAGAACAAGCAACAGTAGCACGGCGGAGAAACACCGATCCAGAAGTAGTAGCTTGGGAGTTGGCTAAAAAGCAGCGAAGGTTTGAAAAGCGCAAGACTAGACTAGCGGCGTTTTGCTTCGAGATATCCAGGCTTAACCTTAGATAAGCCACAGCTAATTTTTTTTAGCTCCCATATGCTGGACACTAAGATGCAATGGAATCTTTAGAAATATAACTTGTATGGTACATTTAAAAAGTGCAGCTTCGCACGGTTTATCAGTTCGCTAGCTTAATATTACTAAAAAGTTTGTTGCGGCTGTAAAAATTATTAGTAATGAAAGAAATCGTTATTGGTGCTTTGTGCTCCCCATAATAAGGGCACCTCCTTTATTCCAGAGAAAAAAACCCTCAGTTCGGAAAACATGATAAAGATGTTACCACAATGCACTCACATAGTGCACCGATAAATTTAGTGCGTTGATAAATATTTTTTTTAAAGATGGACACCACAGTGATATAGTTCCTTTTAGAACTTTTGGCATATTTACACCAGACCACCTAAAAAAAAACACCTCCATGAGTTTATTGCAACGCGTTCAGCTTTCAGACGGCCGCACCGTATATCCCTTGTGCAACAGAGAACTCCGAACAAGGTACGCTTCTTCCACTTACCGCTGTTATCCCTGCTGCCCACAATATTTCCTCCCGGCTGTAATGCCTGTGCAGGAGAATGCGATACAGTCATATTAGGTAGGAAGATTAGATTTATACTGTGAATCCATCAGCTATCTCAAGCGCGGCATTTTCTGTTAGAATAAAATTTGCTAGCCATATAGTCGGCCCCTTCATATGTGAAGATATTTGGTTCATGCCCCTTTTTATGATAGGTAGCGGCACTGCTGCAAAGCTCTTAAGCATTTGAACGTTTTTCGGCTGTACAGAGTGATTGTTCAGCAGTCTGTGTGACATCGAGACATCACGGCGGAATTAACTGTAGATGCTAGATGGTGCACGCTAGGCCACGCGGGCTTGTCGATACAATAGGTGTTTGGTTTGGGCTAGTTGGTAGCAATTTCTTAAAAACATATCGCAAATATAGACACAGACGATATAGATGTAGACGGCACAAGCACTTGCAGTCTATATCTGTGTCATCCGCGGCTATGTTTGTGCTATGTTTTTAAGAAATTGTCAATACAGCTTGGTTAGAGCTAGCGCTTATGTCACTGTCGAGTGGTCCTTATATTAGTCTAGATTATGGCTCTGTGCTAAGGAGTATGTGCGACCCGAAACTGTAGTGGAACGAAACATGCTGCCCCTCTGATTCGCATACGGCCTAGCTACGCTTTGTCGGCAGTCATTTTTGTTTTATTTCTTAAGGTGAACGACTGACCACGACGGCGAGTGCTACTCCCATTTCTGATGCTCTTATACTATTTCCCCCCTGCCTCAGTCGGAAGAAATGATGAGTTGGAAATTATCACATTTTGAACTAAGGGCCCTCTTTCGAACAAATTTAGCATTGCAATTTTCTAAGTGGGCTACAGAAACAATCGTTTTTCGTAGTTTCCGAAACTGCTATGAATTGACATTACATGGCCTCCTCTAAAACAGGTTCAAAATTGCTAAAGTTCATAGGACTCCTTTTAATCCTGCCCTAAAATATATAGATGGACTAAAAATATTTTGTACTAATGTTGTGTCATATCATCGCAAAAGTAGCTGTGGATAACAAGATAGCGTAGTCAACATCAGCAAAAAAATAAACTGGAGTCCTTTCACTGGAGACGAGTGGTGCCATTATGCCCCTTTTCAGAGGTTACACTTAGAGGTCCGCTAAAAGCTTCCCGAGCAATTTGAAAAATCAATCGGCACCGATTCGTTATATAAATAGAGCAATGGGGACACTAAACACCTTATTCGAACAGAAATCTATAGATTCCACGCCACAAAAAAATTTAAGAATGATTCTAGCTAGCACGCGGGCCACAACATACCACCCAGCACTGAGAGTCCATATTCGTTGCGCAAATTTACAATGTTTTGGTATAAATGCCTTTGATTACATATCATTCTTGCAATGGTTTGTGGTAGCACAGGAAGGATTTTATGAAGAAGCGTCTATTGTTACTTTAGTTTGGGATACGCTTCGCAAGGAATGCAGCAAGAAATAACGTATACGGATGACACAGCGGACTGGGACGAAAGCCCAGTTTTTGGTGTGGGTCCTCTTCTCGTACAGATAAATTTATAGCCCATAATTGTTCAGCACCGTTTTAAGCACCAGATTTCGCAACGGGAAGGATAAGATAGCCATGGTAGTCGGCAAGAAATATTCGGTCCTCTTTACGTTTCTCCAATCAACGAGATTTATTCTATTCCCTTTCTTACGAAAAGCGGGCAACTGGCGGTCAACTGATGCTGCTAGATGCGGATGTCCGGAGAAGCTCAATATGCATTCGTGTGGCAGGAAATGAAGTATTTCTTTTCAGGAACCAGGAAATCAAACTCGGCGCATTAGGAACTTCGTGATCGCTGACTGACACTCGATGCAAGAGCAGCATGAGATCAGAGATTCGCTTAATTAATAGTAATTTGTACCATTGAGAGAGTTTTTTCTGCACCGGCATTTATATTTACCTTTAGTTTCGCTTTACAGACCTTATAAAATATACATAGTTATTAGATCAGGATATTTGACACTACCATGCGCCATTTGATGTATATTGACCAACTTCAATGGGCTGTTATCATAGACCTAAAACGAAGCAGAAATTCGCCCTTTTTTTGTGGTTGGAAAAGTGAATGAGTGCGGAGTATACTCACACGCAGGTCCCGGCCATTGAAACCGCTGTCATGATTGTCTGAGGAAGAAAAAAATACAAAGCATGGTTCTGAAAACGATTCTACGAGAAGCGTTGTCTGAAAATTGGTTCTCAACAAATACGAAACTGGTAGCACTGATATGGGAGGTAAAATCAGTATCTACAACGCATACCCATAGATAGTCATTCAGTCACAGAGAGGTACATTACACGTATGAGGCCGCTTGCCCTTGAGCATACCTACAATAGGACCATGGTGTGGGAAAAAAATGATGCATTTGTGTGCCTCATAGCTTGGACCCACTTCCCCTTGGACTACATATTTGAGATGTGGAAGATTTTCATTGTGTTCGTCCCCAATGTGATATATACCTGGAAACGTTTGACCAATTTTGGGAGCACTTTTATGGGCGTAGCTTCCCCACGCATATTACAACTTGAAGAGAACAACAAATACATCTTCTGATACTTCCTCGGCAAGCTTGTACTTTCTTAGCTATATATATTAAAACCCACGAGCCATTGGTTTTGCAATGCATACCTAGGCCCGTATTGCGAGTTGCATCATTTACAGAAGCTTCGTTTTCTCCCTGAATAAAGCCGGAACCGGACGTGAGTTCGGCTCCCGGTTCCGGTGTTTTCGCCAATCAGATAAGACCAGACATGCAAAATCACAATACGCAAAACAACGCGAATTCGCAATACGGACTCTAATTACTCTTATGCGCAGTACAACAGAAGTGAACAATTCTGCCCATCCAGCTAAAAAAATTTGTTTGATAATGTTTAAAGATACATAGGCTGCTAACAACAATCCACGGTTTTCTTTTTACAAAGCAACACCAATTGATTCTTACGGAAATATTAACCCTTCGATGGGTCGGCAGTGAAACATCTCAACCCTCATGTTAGCTACAAAGCTTATACCAGTCATACATTTATGCCGAATCTTGCAATATTCCTTAAATGCTTGGCAATTCAAACTCAGCCAAGAAAGCTGGACTTTCTCCGGTAGGAATACTCATCCTCTATTGCCTTCGCTCAGACCTGCCTGACAGGTTTATCTCGCAAATTCTGCCTTCATTTTCTCCATCTTCTCCCTCCAGAATGCATGCCTGTATTCTATATCTATCCAGGATAGACTGGGAATCGTACATACAAAAAGGGGTAGATTGCTACCAAAATTAGGAAGGGGTAATTTTGCTCTGGTCCCTGCAGGAGCTAATAGACTGATATGCGCTACTACAAGTGAAGGACATACCGAACATCCCGACACGTGCACGTGTTTTGTGATCGTCATTTGTAGTCCATCAACATCATACTTGTCTTTGTATGTGTTTCTTTTCCGTCGTTTGCTCTGCTGCGTTTTCAATCATGTTCGACCAATTAGCTATACGGCCAACCATAGTGTTATATTATGATTTATGTACTCCTGATTAAATGAAACGTTAGTAAATGTTAGGAAGGGTTCTTTTTCTACATATTGAAAACATATCTGATTTAAGCGCTTCCTTTTATTTGCCTTGCTCTTTGCTAGCAATTAGGCGCAGCAGAATACCTAGGACAATTTACTGTATTTTAATAACGTTGTGTACTCAGCAGTACCTGGGTTCGAACGCCGACTGCCGACGGCTGCGTTCGAATGGAGGAGAAACCTTGTGCTGCGCAACATTATTGTTGTTGCCACTGTAGGAAGAAGGAAAAGAAAATGCACGGGACTGCTACTGGCTCTGTAGCTGAGCCACCTCGTGCAGACAGAAGAGAAAATAGAGCAGAGAGAAAGAAAAAAGAGAGGAAGAGCACCCCGTAGGGCCAGGAGCAGTCACCCCCTCCTCCTCCCCTGTGCAACATCAGTGCACGGTAATTGATCCCCAGGGGGTCGAAATGATTCCGCTGCCCTACACTGCAGCAACTCTCTCTCTCCTTTTTAACCCGTCTTCCTCCTTTCCCTTACTGCGAGGTTCAGGTGGCCACTAAGAAGTGTGACAAATAGAGCTCATTTCCTTTCCGAATTTACATTTTTTTTTATTTCTAGGTCAAAATCTAGGTCCAAAGCCAACTAACACAATACACATAACCGCAGAGA
>JAJIZL010016299.1:17661-72529 GCA_023969395.1 Amblyomma maculatum | reverse complement strand
ACACTAGTGGGCCGTCTTATCATTGCAACGCCATGGCGGGGCATCCATTTTTATCAATTTAATTTCAGCAACTTCGCGTTTGGCTTTGTTCTTTTCTCGCCGAGAAAGTGCTAGTCTTTGCCATGCGCTTAGAGGCGAATAGGTTAGCTTCTTGGACGTTAACGGGTTTTTCTATAGTATTCTTGGAATATTTAGCCATTCGAGATGACCGGAAGAACCAATTGGCACCGATAATTAGAATACTTAAACATTAGACGGGTCTTAATGTCTCTTAAGAGGAGAATAGAGAAAGGCTGCCGTTCTACTCTTACCATTGCCTCTCATCGTTTGCCTTTTACCGGCGTTCGTTACAGTGCTACCTATAATTATAATTGGCCTGCATGAAAGTAAATGCGCAGTGCCTGTCGCACTTTATTCAGCAAGCGGGAGTTTGGACGGTACACCACAGCTCCTGTCGCGTGGCGTTACTTGGCGCACATCCAACTGGCGTTGCAGATGCCAGGAACGCTAGACAAGAACTCGCGAAATCTCGCGGAATATGACAGTTGTCGTGCACAGATCTAGTGCACAAATCTCGCGCAATACTCTCGCGCAAGGGATTTTGTTCCACAAGCCTAGAATAGCTTTCGCCTTATCAATAGGAAATCGGAGCGCAGATCGTTACACCGCTAAAGAACATGGCGCCTTCGTCGTCAGCGGACCAAGCGTGAGGCGTCCATTAGTACTGTGAATGGTACACTCCCAAAGATCACAATGTCTCTTATTGGGTGGCATAAGCTGTCGGCCAAACAGAGAACGTTCATCGATATGAATTATACCTCGAATCACACAGCGTCCGACTGAGCATCGAGTGACAGCAGCAAGCGGGAATATAGTTCCAGTGATGCCATGACGCATTTCAACAGAAAAAAGTTATCGGATTGGCTCTATGGCTCATGCGTTTCGTATAACTACAAACGAAGGCCTAATAAACGCAAAGCTTGACATTGAGGATTCTAATCCCAGAAGCTTGCACCAACATAATACCGCAAGTGACAGCTAGAGCACACATAAGGTCTGCCTTTCTTATACCGGTTTCCATTGGGCAAACAGGAGCAAGAGCAACGAGCAGCCAGAGCAGCGCACGAAAGCACTGGGGACGCGCGTTTTCGTCTCCCCAATGGAAATGAATGAATGAAAACTTTATTTCCACCGAAAAGGAGCCCTTCATCTCCCGCCCCCGGCACGCAGGCCGGGTAGCGGGTCAGGAGGGCCCCGCAGGCTGAGGTCAGGTGAGGTTACAAGCACTCTTCACGGCCTCAGCCGCCAGGCGGGTCGCGTGCCGCTGAACGGTGGGATCTCCGCTCCGCAGCCAAACCTCCCAGGCTTCTCTACTATCAATGTTAATGCCGGCGCCTGGGGAATCGGCGCATTGCCATATTATATGATCTAGCGTGCCTTTTTGTCCGCAATTTTTACATTTAGAATCTTCTTCCTCCCCGGTCTGTGTTAAGAAAACCCAGACAGGGCAGATGTAGTTATCGGCTTGTAATCGCCTCCAGATGCGTGCTTCATTGTTAGTGAGAGACCGATCTGGGGGAGGGTATACTTTTCGATCTAATTTGTAAGATTCTGTGATCTCATTGTATGTGATAGCGCAATCTTTAATTCCCTTGCATTCGGGCTGTTCTACCGCTGCCCGGTGGTAGAGATCTCGGGCCAGCAGGTGCGCAGCTTTGTTGCCAGGGACAGATTCGTGTGCTGGTATCCATATGATGGATATGGTTCTAGTAATGGGATTTGTGAGAAGAATCTTTTTGGCCTCCTCTGAGATCCGTCCTTTTGCAAAATTCCAGACAGCCGTTTTGCTGTCGCTGATTATAGTTTTGGCCTGTGTACCAGTGCATGCGAGCGCTATTGCGACCTCTTCAGCTGTACTAATGTCACGGGTGCGTGTTGAGGCCGCAATTTTAGGTGCACCTTCTCCATTTACTACTGCCGAGACAGCTGCTCCATGTCGTCCGCATGATGCGTCTACATAAGCAACTTCATCGACTGCTTTGCGTTTCATCCTTTTAGCGATGGCTTTGGCTCTGTGTTCTCTGCGTTCTTTGTTGTAGTCTGGGTGCATGTTTCGAGGTAAGGGTGGTACCAGTATGTGTTCCCTTATGTTGGGTGGGATAGATGTTTTCGTCTGTGGGCCTCTGTCTGATTGGAGTCCGACCCAGTCTAGGATGGCTCTGCCTGTCTCCGTCTGACTTAGTCTTTCCAGTTGAGAGATTCTGACAGCTTCAGTGAGCTCTTGCCATGTATTATGAATCCCCATTTTCTCCAGCTTCTCTGTTGATGTGGAGACAGGGAGGCCTAGTGCGCGTTTGACGCATTTTCGAATTATGACGTCGATCTTTTCACGTTCTGTCTTTTTGAGATTGAGAAAAGGTGTGGCATAACATATGCGACTGATGATGTAGGCCTGTGTCATTTTGAGTAGACTACGTTCCTTGAGACCGTGTCCTCTAAGCGCTACTCTTCTGAATATGCCCGTAACTTGGGCTGCGTAGTTCTCCAATTTTTTGATGGTGGTTGTGTTCTGCCCTCTTGCTTGGAGGATCATTCCTAGGATTCTAATTTCCTCTACTTGTGGAACCGGGTAGTTTTCAACATTTATCTTTATGTCTGCTTTATTCTTCTTATATTTGGGGTTGTAGATGAATAGTTCTGACTTTTGCGGCGAGCAGGATAGACCGCGTTTCGCAGCGTACTCAACCACCTTATTTGCGGCAGCCTGGAGTTTGCTCTCTATTTCTGCGTCGCTACCTTTATTTATCCAGAGATTTATGTCATCTGCGTACATGCTAAATTTTAAGTCCGGTATTTGCTTTAGTTGTGCTGGTAGCCCCCTCATAGCAATGTTAAATAGAAAGGGAGACAAGACAGAGCCTTGTGGCGTTCCCTTGCTACCCAAGGTGATTGTGTGTGATTTGGCGCTTTGAAAGCTCATGGTGACCTCTCTGTTAGTGAGAAAATCTTTAATATAGTTATAGGTTCTGGTTCCAACCCCAACTTCTTGGAGACCTTCGAGCCCTGCCTTATGCTTGACATTGTCGAAGGCTTTCGTTAGGTCAAGGCCGAGAATAGTCTTTGTATCTGAAGATTCATGTGTTATGATATCGTATCTAAGTCTGAGCATGACGTCCTGTGTGCTTAGCCCCGGCCTGAAGCCCACCATTTCGTGTGGCCAGAGGTTCTCTTGCTCCATGTATTTGGTAAGTCTCGTCTGAATAACACGTTCCATTAGCTTTCCCACGCACGAGGTCAGTGATATGGGTCTTAGGTTTTCTAGCTTTGGCGGCTTCCCCGGTTTGGGTATGAGGATTATACTGGCATTTTTCCATGCCTGCGGTAGTTGTCCAGTCTCCCATACCTTATTCATGTATCCTGTCAGGGCTGTGATTGAATCGTCGTCTAGATTTCTGATAATAGTGTTCGTGATACCGTCAGGTCCTGGGGCTGATCTTGTCTTTAATCCAATAATCTCAGCTCGGACTTCAGCCCTGGTAATGGGGGCGTCTAAGTCTAGGTTAGGTTTCCCCTCATATGCTGGTAACGTTTCGGTTTCCGTTTGTCCAATGTAGATTTCGATTAATTTACTCATCAATTGTTCGTCCGAGCCTTCGAAGGCATGCTTAACTTTAGTTTGATTTACGTTGGCTTGTGCTTTAGATTTTTCCGGATCGAGCATGTGTCGTAGAATGTTCCATGTTTTGGAGAGGCTCATGCCTTGTTCCATTTCATCACATCTGCTACACCAGTTTTGTTCATTTAGTTTGATGGCGTATGTCTCCATCTCTTTATTATGTCGAGCTAGTGCTCTCCTAATGTTACGGTTCCATCTTTGTGTTTTTAGGCTTTTCTCTAGGTCCTGTTTCTTGTTCCACATGTTTAGGAGTTTGCTATCGATATTCGGCGGTGCATCTTCGTCTTCTAGAGTGACTGTTGCTTCCTCCTCATGTTTCTTTAGCATTTGTGACCACTTATCGATATCGTCGATTTTCTCAATTCCCTCGGTCTCTCGTATTTGCCTAAATCTTTCCCATTCCGTGATTTTGGGTTGTTTGGGTTTTCTAATTTTTATTCCTTTTCCTAATGTGAGTGCAATAATGAAGTGGTCACTACCTAAGTTTTGCTCTGTGTTTTTCCAGTCCGCTGTACTTACATTCTTGCTTAAGGTGAGGTCGGGGGTGGTGTCCCTGCTGACGCTATTACCCGTGCGTGTGGGTGCATTTGGATCAGTGTGCAGGGTGAGTCCTAGTGTTTGCATGTCTTCCCATAATTGTCTGCCCTTAGGATCCTGCCGATTGTACCCCCATTCCTGATGGGCTGCATTAAAGTCACCGGCTATGATAAGCGGGTTATTTCCTGCGATCTTTAGGGCTTTTCGGAATAGGGCTTGAAACCTAACTTTCTTTTGCTTCGGAGTGCTGTATATGTTCAAGAGAAAGATACTCTTTCGGTCTTTTTTTCCGGTGATGATTTCAGTTAAAACTGCTTCTATATCCCGAGATGTGATCTCGTGATTAGTAGCGGCTATGTTTCTCTGGATAAAAGTCGTGACTTTGGATTTTTCGCCCCTATCGCTGCTGTGGCTTTGATATCCAAACAATTTGGTTGGGTTTTTCCCAGTCTCCTGTATCATGATAGCTATGGGTTTGTCGGCAATTTGTTCTATGTATTGTTGCAATAGCGCTCGCTTTCTCTGGTACCCTCGGCAGTTCCACTGCCAGATCGTGGAGTTGTCTTTCTGATTATGGCTTTTGCCCATGATTGTTACCCATTGTTTCTTCTAGTTTTGCGATTCTGTTACTGGATTCAGAGAAGGCTAGTGATGCTTCCTGCATTTGTTTAGTGAGATTTTGAATCTGCACTTGCATCTGTCCCTGAGCCCCTAGAAGTTGCTGGATTAGCGTGTTAATATTCTCGAGTTGCTTATCAAATTTGTCATTACGTTGTTCAAATTTTCTATTAAGGGTTATAAATGGATCGGTCTCTCCCCCTTTACGCTTCTGGGGTGGCGGCCGGGTGAATTCCAAGTTCATACAGTTTGATTCCTCTGAAGTAGAATTAGTAGTAATTGAATTTGTGGTTTTTGGTACCTCATGTGATTGATTTGCAGGCGGGCTGTTAGCCGTGGGCTTTTCGGTGAATTTAGATTTAAGTTCTTGAATTTCGCGACTCATTTGTTTGATCATCTCTCTAAGTTCTGCGTTTTCCCCTCTGAGTTTTTCCATTTCTCTATTTTCAGCCTGGGAGGTTTTGCTAACGAAGCTTACCGTCTTGTTGTCTGCTGACTTGAGTTGGCCCCATGGATTCTTAGGATCTCTGGGAAGCAGGCGAGGTCCTCGTCCCTGGCTCGTGTCCCGGGATTTCGAGGTCTCTCTGGTTCTCGAGCTTGATCTTGATCTCGATCGGGTCCTCGACCGTGAGTCCGTGTTTGCCCGGTTCCTTCCTCGGGGTTCTCGTCCCCGGTGCTCTTGTTCCGAAGAGTAGAGGATGGATCCCTGGCTTCCTGAAGTTGATTGCAGTTGTTGTTTTTCTAGCCTTTTCTCCCACATTTTCTTCTTTGAGAGGTAGGGCATCCTGTATATTTCGCGGCATTTGTTGTCTCCTAGGACATGGTCTTTGCCGCAGAGTTGACACTTAGGTTCACATGTGTGTTCAGCGCCTGGATGTTCCAAGCCACAGCCGCGACACTTCACGTTGGTTGGGTCTGGGCATACATCGGCTCTGTGTCCCAGTCTGCGGCATGTTGTGCAGACTTCGTACTTCTTCTTATACAAGTAGCACCTCATATTGATTCCTTGGAAATTGAGCCATTTCGGCACAAACCAGTCTTCGAAAAGTATCAGAATGGTTTTGGATCCCGCTCCCAATCTTCTAATACCGGAGATTTGCGGATTAGTCCCACTCCATTCTATCATTTCTTTAATTTCCTCCGTTGAATATTCGAGTGGTACGTCGTGAACGACGCCTTTGCCTCCGTCTTCCGGTATGGCGATGTATGACTTGGCTTCAATTATGTTGGGTCCAATCTTCAGAGCTTGAATTGCTGCGTACTTGTATCTTCTCTCGGTATCCGTGGTAGCAACCAGTATTGATTGCTGAGTACAGTTTGGGGAGATGATGTCACCCTTCGTGGTCGTCAGATCCAGGCCGGCGGCTTGGATGATAACTCGCGACAAGTTCAATCTTCCTACAATGTTCATAATACTGTTAATTCCGCCTCTGGGGCGAATGATGATCTTGTTAGCGGTGCTGGGAATTCGCTCCTGCTGTCGCTCAATCGATTTTTCGGCCAGCTTCCTCCCTTGAGGGGGCTTGGGCTTGGGTAGGCTCAGCGTTCCAACGTTATCGGCTTGGGCGTTGTTGATTGCCACGTTTCGGTTTCTCTTTCTGATGAACCATTGTCCGTTCAAAATATCGCTGGCGGAAGCGTCTCTTCCCTCCACGGTTTCCATCATCTTGCTCGTCTCAAGTCGCGACGCTGCTCCCAGCCTCTTCGGGGAACGCCTAGCGCCCAGCGAGGCTTCGGAGTCGAGCTAGGCCTAGGCCTCGGTCAGAAATTTTTAAAGACTCATAAAATCCAGAAAATTGGGCCTACCGTCGAAAGTCCGGTGTCCCCGTGGTGTTTCAAGGTTCAGGCATCCGTTGGTAACACAGGATAGAAGGTGAGAAGTCAAATACCGCATTCGCAGATGAACTTTTGCGGAGCGAAACAAAGTGGCGTCCGTCTCCTCCAGCAGCGTTCGCGAGAGTCCCCTCTCCCCAATGGAACATTCGTACCGAGGCGGAGCGCGTGACGTCAGGCGTCATGTGATCAAACTTTTCCCGCGCTTGCGTTGCCCGTATCTGCCGGCCGAACGCCACCACTGCCGTCTTTTGCTATTTTTCCCGACCGTCCTGCCCGGGCTCCGGGCGGCGAATAACCAAAAGCACGGCCAGTCTCGAGGGAGAGCGCGCCACCACTGCCGTCTTTCGCCATTTTTCCCGATCGTCCTGCCCGGGCTCCAGGCGGCGAATAACCAAAAGCGCGGCCGGTCTAGAGGGAGAGAGCGCGCGCGTTGTCTTTCGAGACTGGCCGTGCCAGAAGTTGACTTTCTCCGTTCTCCCTGTACTCCGCCGCTGGCGACGGAGCACCGAAGACTGCTCTCGGCTGCTCCCGGGACCCCAAAAGCGCGCCTCCTCTGCCTAATAGAACACAACGCTACTGCTCCTGTTCGACCACTGGTAGGCGCTGAAACTCGCGAGAGCACTTTTAGTGCAGCTAAAAGTGCTCCTGTTCGCCCAATGGAAACCGGTATTAGACTATGACGCCAGTGTTTACTCCTGTCTTCGTCTTCCTTTCCGTATTCTCGTTCGCCTATATGCACTGTACTACCCGCCGAATCGCTAATTATTTACTTTGGGGCCTTCATTGTCTCACACAAACTCCTTACCATACAGTGGTAAGCCAATGCATTGTGTGAACGACTACATGCCATAGGTATAAAGGCACATTTAAACATGCCCTGCCTATACGTTAGCGTGTCTTACTGGAGTACAATAGTCCTGAAGTGTGCGATTCCTCTAACCTTGCGTCATGAATCGAGAAGCCCGAAGTGACAACGCCTGTGAACATGGCCACATCATGTGATCTCCTTCCGTCGCACAACCCAGCGAACAATCAGGCCTTGTCAGCTACCCCCTACCAGCTGCCTAATGTATGTTTGCGATATTTGGCTGACAACGCAGGTAACTGAGTTTGACATGATAGTTTTAAAGGCAGCGTCACCAAAAATCAGTTGTCGGCGGCCGTACTCAGGCGATGATGATGTGAGCGACAAATGATGAGCATGGGGCTGGCAGACGATAGCTGGCAACTGATATAAGCGTGCACTAACTGGATGCAACGTTGCATGCAATTACGTTTTGTATAGCAGCTGCTAACTCCTGTCTCTCCTGTCACATAAGATGGTGATATCGAAATCAGCCTACCAGAACCCTTGCATCCATGTTAACCCTAGCCTAAGCAGGCACGTTCATACGGCGTGGTTAAAGCGGGGCTTTATATGTGGGCTATAGCCAACACTATCTCGTCATACCCTTAAAAGAAATGGTCAGGTGCTCCCCATAATTTTTTGCTGTCACGGATTCTCACACGTGGAGGATGTGGCATGAACAGATTTGTTTTTGAGGTCTATGCGATCTGTGCACAGCTCAAGTTATCTGCACAAAGTTGGCGCCGACAATGTTATTCTACAAATATATATATCCCTGTGGAGCCGATAAAGCTGCATCATTGTTTTCATAACTCAGTCATAGGGTGTAAAATTGAAAGCCTTGAACGAGTCAGAAGTATTCGATGCAACCGAACGCAATCGCAAAATTAAAACGTTTCGCTGCAAAGGACGCGTCGAACAAGTACGCGTGTCATTAAGCCTAGTTTGTAACATGGCCAATCAAGGCGCACAAATCCTCATCGATGCAATGCGCTGTCCGGGCGACCTCTCGAGAAGTTGCGGCCACATATCAATTTTAGGCATCGATCGTGAATCCTGCAGTATGCTTACCCGCGAAAGAGGGTCAGGACGTGGGCCACTGCAAATCGGATTATGGAGACGAGGACCCAGGCAACCGGCGCCTCTTCGTCCTCGTCGTTCGGTGCTACCCGGCTTCTTCTTCTCCTCGCCTCTGTGCTTCGAAGAAGTTTAAATGTTTTTCCGCTATCTTTCTCGACTTCATTCCGCACTTCTCGTGATCCCTACCGAAAAAACTATGAGGTATCAATAACCTAATACATGGGTTCTTACACTACAATCATACTGAACTCGTACAATCTCACATCAAGTCATAAAAAATATCATTCAACGTATACAAATAGTCAAGTTCAGCTATCAAACTTTTTGTGTGCATCGCTGAAGGTGCTGTTATGTCCTGTCACGAGGAGTTTGCCAGTAGTGTTGCGCTTATTTGGCATTTGAACCCGTCTCTAGCCGCAAAGGCTATGGGTCCAACCAACTGCGGGTGTACTGGTTCTCCAATTTAATAAAACAGATTCGAAAGTATCAATAAAATGCGATTGAAGATAAGGCGTTTCATTTCACAGACAAAGCACGATTATTGTGAATATATACGGCGAAATTAAAAACGGGGCTAAATAGTATGTGACGTAGTATTTGAGGCCACCAAAAGTGAGATTGAAGATCAATCTCTCGTGTACTTCACCTTAAGTGAGCCAAACGCCAGGCGAGAGGAAAGCTTGCTGACATATATCACCAGTAGGCACCTGATAGCATTGGATATCGAACCACGCACACTACGCAGATTTTTTATATAACTCTTCATTATGGCGCCGTTTCTTACATTTTACTAGAAATGTCGATTAGACAATATCTAGCGCATTTTGCTATCAGATTATCGCTTACTCATTCCACAAGGTAAATATATTATTCAACAATAATCATGTCTTCACAAAAAATGCTCCGTAACGAACTCGAATTTATTGCGAAGGCACTAATACGCTCAGCACCACCGACCAAGAGCATTGTCAGTTTTTGTTAGTGCCGTCGCCCTGGTTAGCTAAATTGTTTCGGGAAGTCAAACCACTTGGCTTCGCAAGAAGAATTCAAACTAAGTCGTTTATAATGGCTCCAGTGCGCGTGTCTCTTCGGCGTGCCTTTCAAGCTTGTGATGCAAAGAGAGAACAATTACTGACCAGTGACTGACCATTATTTCTTGTATTGCTTTCACAAAAAGAACAAAACTATCGGAGCGTAGTCGAACTGGCCGGGTTCCGAGCGTAGTCGAGCGGGCCGAGCGTAGTCGAACGCTGAGCACAAAACATTAGATGAACTGGCATAGAGACAGCCGTGATGCTCGTAGCCTTAAAGCAACCCTCTTACTTTCACCGCGAGTACTCCGGGCATATGCTACGTCGCACACCATATTGTCGCCGCCATCACCAGTTCTTCCTCCATGGAATTTTGTTCACCTGAGCGAAAACAAATATACTGACCTTCCTCGACGAACCACATCTTATCCGGCATCATGTTTTCGTGAAAAGACCGCAGAACAAGATACCAAGCTGCCCCAAGGTCCGGTAATCCTATATGTATAGATGCCAGTATTGACGGGTGTGAAACAACTGCAAATGATTGTCCTTCTAAGCCGGCGCTTAATAGGACATTCAGATATCAATTTGCAGAGCCTCCTTCTTCCTGTGCTGAGCTGGTTGCAGTCCAATACGCGCTTCGCTCTCTATCCGTCATAACCTTACTACCTACAGCCAAAATTGTCATCCGCACCGATGCCCTTCAAGCAACACGTCTGCCCCGACGCGTCAGTCGCAGGCCAGAAATCTGCCAGAATATACAACTTCTGGCAGCTCGCATCTCGCAAACGGTTCGATTTAAATGGGTCCCACGTGACCTACTCAG
Source organism: Amblyomma maculatum (assembly GCA_023969395.1). Taxonomy (NCBI): domain Eukaryota; kingdom Metazoa; phylum Arthropoda; class Arachnida; order Ixodida; family Ixodidae; genus Amblyomma; species Amblyomma maculatum. Next base: position 62,078 of record JAJIZL010016299.1, on the reverse strand, counting down.
TTCGCAAAGCTCTGAAGATTCTGCAACTCACTAGGCTACTCTACCCTCATCAATACCACGCTTCTTCAGTATGAATGATGCCACCCTGCTTCTCACAAGAAAAAAAGCACCAATGGCGCCACACACGTGCTCTTGCCCCATCGTGTGCCATACCTCCCCCCACCCCCCCCACCCCAGCAGTCTTACCTGCGCAAAGGAAGTTGCGCTACGGATGATCCGGGTCGGGGTTGCCCTCACACCTGCTGTAACATGAACATGGCCCCAATACCGATATTTGTATCAGCGTCCAGGATGTGCTGCCTACAACTCACAAAATAATGAGCAGACATTCACCACTTGTGGGTTTGCCCGGCACTGAAGCAGACGAGAAGTCGGCACCTGACGGCAGTGGGTCTTTCGCTGAACAACCCATCTTCTTACAGTGATTGGACTCAAGGGTCTCATCACCGTTCCCTCCTGAACTTATTAGAACTGCCAAACTTATTTCTTCCATTTAATATGCCTTTTAATTTTATTTTTACATATTCACTTATGCCCTGAGGCAATAAACGATGTTATTAAAATACTTAACAGGAGATTTGCCTGTTGAGACTGGGGCCTTTCTTAATATTTGGGTTTCGCTCTTCTTTTCAGTAAGCGGCATAAAAAGTTGCTCGAATAACATGTGCGATTCTCTTCTCTCCAGCCGAACATTATAACCCTTCAGGATGTTGACAATGGCGTAGAACTCCCTTCACTTTTTACGCAGCAAACTCACCTTTCTACTTATAGTGTTTCACAAGGATTGCAGAACACTTATGATAGATTTGGAAACACACAATGGATTTGGAATAGGCCTTTATTGAATTATTACTCTGCACGCACACCAGTAAAAGCACCAGCTTGCAAAACATCTATAGTGCCCCAACATAAACGGCGACCTTTCACGAGATCACTCAAAATTCCGCACAGATGCCAAAACCAGCTGCTATTACCACAGCCAGGGATATGAACGCATATAGCTGCATCTAGGGCAACACAAAGAAGACAGTCAAAGCTCATGAATTTGTGACTACGGTTTTTGAAATCGCGCTAACAATACTCAAGGACGCGCGCCAACCTACGACAATAGATAACATCCCCAAATAAACTTCCCCTGACATTTGCTTTGTGAAAAATATCAAACACTGTGAATGACAATGTGCGCAAGAAACTCTGGGCAGCTATCAATGCTTACATGGAATTAACCTCGCCTCTATCAAACGCCTGGGGAAAGCTCGCATCACTGATTCTAGGCTATTCCGTGCCGCTCCGACGCACCATCTTCCCCTAAGAAAATGATAAATACGAGGAACGAATCTGAACCCTCATCATTACCTAGAAGAAAAAAATTCGAACGCAACCTCTGTCAAGGTCAGCACAGTTTTCACCCCCACAACTCTCTCCTCGTTGCAGGGGTTCTGGTGAGGGACTGATGATCCAATGCTCCGCGCAAGCTCCTGTAGGCGATAAAGTGCACACTTTTTGAAGTAAACGACGTAAAAACAACAGTGAGTACTTGCACGGATGTAAATTTGTGAGACAACCATACACCACATGTGGGATTTCACCAAACCAGTTAATTTACTATCGATGACCACCCAAATCTCAGGTGTCACGAAAGCGATCAAATCTTCTTTATGGGTGGTGGGAAAAACGCGGAGTGCGGGTTGGCAGTCAGTCAGCTGGAGGGTTGAGGAACGGCGTAAGGACGTGACTAGTACTTTCTGAGGCCAGCTGGCTTTCTTAAGCCACCTGGCGAAAATTTATTATAGAGCTCGTTGCCACACCACATGGACCAGAAGATTTCTGACCCTGCAGTTCAGGAGCAACCGGTTTAATATTGTGCAAAATGATACGCCTTGACTACAAAATGATCCTGATCGTGTAGTTTATGACAACTGCAATATGACCTTCGCTTCTGGCACTTATTGCTACTAAGGATCTTCCGAAATAGATAAAGGATCAAGGATTTAAGTACATCATTTGCATTTCCAATATTTCCTTCGCAAGAACAGTCTGCTTTTCAACGTTCAGGGCTCGTCGAGACGCTCGCTCGCCTACAAACCTATTGCATCTCTTCCTTCCCTTATGTTTCTGAATTAAAAAGTGTAAGAAGCTGTTCTTTAATGTTATTTATTTCTTCAGCATAGGCACCAGGGTTACTCTTTTCTCCCAAAACAAGACCAAATAAATAAGTTGAACATTTTGCGGAACTGTAAATACCTCTCAATGCCAGAAATTCTTGGAATTAAAGGCCGTGTTAAAAACTCTGAAGCGTTTAAGACTAAGCCCTGACGTACTTGTAACGGTTTCTGATTCACCCACTGTATGTCTAAAGACTTAGCAGGACCGCTTGCCGTGCCTGTTTCTGAGGCTTCAAACGGCATCCTCTACCTTACAGGTATTTTCTCTCTATCTACAATCATAGGCCAACACTGCACATGTTGCGAATTCTTGCGGCAATCCTTGCCAATCTTTCGAAAGTAATAAAGCAAGCAGAAATAAATTAGGGGGCCTTTGAGATGTTTCTGAAGAGGAGCAAGGAGAAATCCTACCCCTTCTCTCTTATAATTTGCCTCTCATCGTTTGCTTCATCTTTTTTTTATCGTATCGTTATCTTAAGTCGTCGTCTGACATATTGGTCGTTTCATAGTTATGATGAGTCATAATAAGTCATGCCTATTTATTGTGGTCATTACCACTCATATTAGCTATGAGTGGTAATGACCAGTCAGTTGCGGTCATTACAAGTCGTTGTGTGACATAACGGTCGTTTCGTAGTCATGCTGGGTCATGCTGAGTCATGCGTAGTCATTACCAGTCATATCTAAGCATATTTACACATTTCTATTCAATTGCGGCCATTAGAAGTCGTTGCTTGACAACCTGGTCGTTCTGCAATCCTGCTGACTCATGCCTAGTCATTGTAGCCATTACTCAGAATAATTCAGAATGATAAGTGAGAATAATTTATGAACAGGTTTGCGTCTAGTACATGGTTGTCAGAGCCTTTGCCAATAAAGCCTATTTGCGCTTGTCAGTAGGCTTTCGAACAAAGCCCTTGAGTTTTCTTAGTAGAACGTTAGCGCCACTCATGACTCCTGCTCTCTCTTGAACGACACTGATTTTTACTGATGGCGAGACTTGTAACCTTATGAGCATCCCGTATTAAAACGGAGGCTATGGTAAGTAAAGTAAGTAAAGTAAAGTAAAGTAAAGTAAAGTAAAGTAAAGTAAAGTAAAGTAAAGTAAAGTAAAGTAAAGTAAAGCAAAGTAAAGTAAGTAAAGTAAATAAAGCAATTGTAAGAGGACGTTACATAGCTGATGTAAAAAACTCCAAAGGAGAACTGAGTTACGGCAGTGATAGCCTCGAGCCTAAAATATTCCTTACTCTTGTTTGTAAAGCTTTTGATAATATTTTTGGTATATAAAATTCAGCTATACGTTCTGGCTACAAAAACCCAGGTTGCATAAAGTATTATTTTGACATATTTTTTTTCCCTGCATTTGTTTCGTATGTGTGCGAATACATTCAGTTGAAGCATCTGTAGTCGCTGCAGTAGTGTAAGTAAGCCCTTTAAAAAGAATACTTTCCATACCAGAAATATTTGAATCAAGCGCAAAAACCCTAAGCTTAGTAAATTGCTGTTCGCATGTATAAAAGCCGCTCCAGCTTATGTTCGGCGAATTATTATAATTTGCAGTTATTAGTTATTATCGCAGACATATGAAAAAATTGATTAAGGGCCACAAGGTGGAAGACATGACGAAATTATCCACTTGATTCAAAACATCCCACACAAGCAGGAGTACTGAACTGACAATAATATGTCTGAAATGAGCCAGAGTACTGAATACATGGCTCCAAGATACAATCCCGGGTAGCCTATCTTTTTCAGACACAAACTCCAACAGGACATAATTAGGACACACGTTTTACAGTTACCGAAATTTTATTGCACTGCTTTTACATATTTCCTTTATTTCGATATCACTCGTGGTCAGTTTTACACTCATAAAGATGCCTTTTTGCTCTACTTTTGGCAAACTTGGGAGAAGGAATGAGAAAAAGTCTTTTTTTCTTTTGTACAAACCCTGAAATTTGTAATTTCCACTGGTACATATAATTATATACAAGTGAATGTTTTTGAGCAATAACGAAACACCAAATATTTGCTTAGTGTCCCTATGTAATGACGGGTAAGACGTGAGTGCACAAAAATTATTCACATATTTTCCTAACAAGTAAGTGATTTTCTTATTCAGCTTTCACATCGCAAGAACCGTCAATTATACACCGAAAACAGCCATTCTAGACATTAAAGCAGGATGTCTTAAGCATTGTAGGAAACTAGAGACTCAAATAAGAGTACACAACTATTTACACACGCTTCACATGACCTCTGCAGGCCTCCGACGTCGAAGTTAATGTTCGAAGCTTGGAACTGTTTTCTGGACTTGCACGAGAAATGAAATTGTAACAGACACGTTTTGGCCGTGAAATGATGTATATACGTATTATTACACCTTGAGCGTTATCATAAAGTAGATCGCAGACAAGAGTAAGGTTTTTTTTCTTTGAAGGAACACTTGGTGATGACGTGATACCACCACCACAAGCAAACACCTTATTGTTGAACTGCCAACATATTGTAATGAATAAAAATTATGTTTCCGGCATTTGAATGGGTACTTAATAAACGTTATCACAACGTCTTTCACGTACCTAGCAGTATGTGCAAAGCTCCGGGGGTTAAGTGGTCTAACCTTGAATAACATTGTTCGTAAGCAAAAGCCCGTTTGTCTTCTTTGTTGCAGGATGCGAGCTCTGGGTGAATTATGAACACTTGAAGAGCAAGAGCGCGCCGTTATGCTGATATTTTTTGTTTGATCTCCTGTGCACCGACAAAAGCATGTACACTATTTACAACGATAAATGTAACTCTCAAACTAGTGAACAGGGGAAAAATTTCTGATTAAAACATCGTCCAAAATAAAAGACCAAATTTGTTTGTTTAGTAGGCAACGAATATTTGATGTTTTTTTTCCTCTGTTGCTCGGTTACCTGCATTTCATATTTCGTCAGGTTGTACTGGCGCCTTTAATCACGCCTTTCCTCTATTAGTGTTGACTTCTGCAGAGCCACATTCACTGCAAGAGGCTTTTTCGGAACAAAAAAATGCCAAATAGGTTGTTCCAAATATCTGCCGAAGAGACATTTGCAAGACACTTAGGCACAGCTTTGAAGATATACTGTAATGCCTCAGTTTCTTTCCCACATAATCACCAGTTTTGTAGCGAGCAGTTAGAACTTTCGCCTAGAATGTGTGGGTATGTGCTATCTGTCGTAAGGCCAACAACAAGAACGACCTTTGCCTCGGCTGTATGTTATCGCAAGTGCACCGTGGCAGTGGTCCCCCTGTCACGCCTCACTGGGTAACCAGCTGAGGCGCACCTTCAACTTCGGCGCCATCCCAGGGTGTCAAACTGGCGAAATCTTTTGCTTTGGCCAGAGACATTTGTGAATGGTGAAACCTCGATCGGCCACCGCTCAAGCAATGCAAAAGTGCGGAGTAAAAATGCGATTAAGGTCGTGGCTACACGCTTCCCTGCTTGAATATCTTTGCGATCGCGCTTGCTACTGCCAAGCAACAAAATGATGTGTAGTAGTCTTTGGTGCAACAATGCAAGGTCTGTTAACGTTGACACCTAGGTAGAGGCGAGACGTCAAATGTTCCGACAGCGGAGAGTGCATGTACCGCGCATTCGAATTTCCTTATATCGTGATTATAGGTACCCTATTTACGGTAGCTTACAAGACGCGGTTAAGATCCCGGGAAGATACACATGGCTGCTTTCCAGCAAGTAGCGTTCTGTACGCACTAGCGATGACAAAATGCAATTGTAGAGCTCAACGAAACGCTGGACACAACAAAGTAGAACCCGCGACATTACGCGTAACTTGCGCTTACTCTCCGGAGGCTTCCTAGTGAAAATAAAAAATGGCACGCACGGACGTAGTTGTAGTGAAACGTTACGAAGGATTTTAACATCACTAGCAGAGCCCTATAAAACGACGGAAAGATAAGCTAGAATGGTTGAGGACAGTTGTCCAGGTCGACTATGTGGTGAAGCAACCACTTTCATATGAGCGCCGCGTGCGAACATCACTGTAGTGAAGTTCACTATAGCGCCATCATGGATGCGATCTTCCAACCTGACAAACGTGACGGCTTGGCTAAGTACCATAAGAACTCCAGGCAGCCACATCCACGGCATAGACCCATGTCCCTGGATCGGTGAACTCTGTTAGCGACACTGAACTACTGGAGGGCAGCGACATGCGGCCAATCGCAACGGTTCTGATCGTAGTTAAGTGGAACTGTACGCACAGGGTGCAGATGAATCCGGGAAGGAGAGCGTGTGCCAAATCCAGTGAAGAGGGTGTGATCATGGGTCGAATTCACCGAAGAGGTGTGGGCGCCGTGCTTGGAGGAGATTTATGTTACAGGCGGGGAGGTAGCCTAATGGAGGACGTTGTGGCCGCTGCTGGAAAGTTGTTGCAAACCGTAAGAATTATTGCAAGAAACTAAGCCGCAAAATCGACAGGACACAGACAAGGAAAAAGCACAGGGCGGCAAAAAAAGAAACATCCTGTGCTGTATCCTTGCCTGTTTACTGTCGTTTCAGTGGTTTTGTTCTTTACTATTTCCCGCCAACGGACCTACAACCACGCTTTAGAAGGAATTTTGCTGCAAGTGAATAAAAAGCAAAAAGTATTAAATGTCCCAGTATTAGAGCCGACGTTAATTTCGGGCAATGCCGTGAACTGCAAAGAGAAAATAGCTTTTTTTTTTTTTTACTGGAAGCCGTGGTGTACACACATCATAAATACTCATTCCAGTGGCTATTTGAACAATTACTGTCGTATGTAATTAAATATATTCAAAGCACTATCAGTATTTGACGCCTAATGCACAGTCGATACCGATCAGGCTCGTGATTGGCAACTCTGAGGAGAAACTATTTGTAATTATTCTTCAAGCCCTCACCACATCCCCAATTTTTTTGCACCTAGTAAGGAAGACGCGAACCTCACACATAAGGCATCGTTTAATTTCATAATTTCAGTTCGAACAACCATATTACACGCAAAATAAATCGTGTGCAAGCTACTCTCGTGGCGACGACGATGATAACCGCTCGGTAATGCGCACTCTGCTTTCACAACTATGTATGTTTGCCATGAATGCGGCTGATATACAAGCACATTGCGTGCATCACACCTGTCTCCTCATCCGCAAAGCTTTCGGTCTCAGTTATTCACGCGGCCATGTGTGACTCTGCACTCCCGTCTCTGTGGAATCATTGAAGCAGGAGGCCTTAGCTGTATTACCTCTGTGGTCATGCCCCACAGTTTATGCTGTGCCATTATAATTTTGGTTGCTTCTGAACACAACAGGTAGCTGCTTCTGCGCAGTCACAAAGGATGTCGTACTATAAAAAAAATTGCACTTTTTATTCCAGTTGAAAGATTTTTGGATTTGTTTTGTTGCGGCCCAACGTGGCACCTTGTGATAAAGGAGTTAGAGCAAAGCGCGAGTCATGCACATATGTACTCGGATTGAACCCGTGTTCAATGACTGTGGAACACAGCCACCACTGGACACATAGTAGATGAAACTTCACGGTAACATCTGGCTCTGTAAAAATAAAATTGCTTTTTCATATAATATACGTTCCACATTTATCTTGCAGAAGGTCTTCAGAAACAAGCTGTCAGAAATATGTCTACACTCTCAAAAAAGCTCGCACTATATTATGCCTGTCACTCTTAGGAAGGATTTTTACTTTCTTTCATTGCGACAAAATAAATTGTTGTTTGAGCTCAGCCTGCATAATTCTGCATACATTACCGGCAACTCTTACACCAAACACGTTTTTGTGCCGACGTTTGCACCGACATTCATAAACTGCCAAGAAAAGCTTCTTTCTGAATACGGAACTGTGGGACAACAGGCCGGTGGTGTTCGGCGCCGTTTAGAATATTTAAATCCCAGATAGCAGGTGGCTTGATTCAGCCGTTGTTTGCTATCGCCTTAATTGTACTGCAAATGAGAGAGGGATATCTGTGCCCCTTCATAAAGTACTGAGGGATCACTCCAAAGGCGCTTTTCTTTTCATGTATACGAGCAATCGATTAACAAACATAATTTAGTATATGGCTGTTGTTCCCGGCGTCTGTCTCGTATATTCATGCACCCGTGTTTCTCAATCAACCGTCATTGTGGGCTCTCCGATGGCGTGTGCTGCGCGGCCTGTCATACTTAAGGGGAGCTGAAAATTATATATAGCACTTCAAAAGCGCGTTATGAGACCAGGAATATCTGTGCTAGCTCTAATTTATTTTTTGCACCTGGGTCCACTTTTACATGTGCCGGACTCGATCGGCCGGAAAGCCCCTCGCCTTTACCTTGCGCCAGTAAACAAAAAAGCGTACTGTCGGCATGAGGTATCCACCGGCACTCTATCGAGAACTGATACGTCGTTGTCATGAGGAGCGATATCTCAGCATTAAAAGTTTGAAACTGACTTTTGCGGGGCAAATTGCCCGCTCAGAGAGAGATAACAAACCACCATCACGATGATGTGCCCGGCAGAGCTTAAACACTTAATGCACGTCAGCACGTAGTGAAAAAAAAAGTATCAGCTTATTATATAAAAAACTAAGATATTTATTGGCGCAGCAACCACTCGCCCGGCAGAAGGAAAAACATCTGGGACCCCCTGAAGCATACCTCCATGAGTGGAAGAAATGTGCACGATCGTTTGCTTCTGCCACTGGAGACCTGGTACTTTATCTGCTGCATCTGTGCAGAACATTTTTGTTGAAAAATACAGAAATTTTGCTGTTTTGCTATGTTTTCTGTTTTTGAATATTTCTATGATTTTGCAGTTTTTCTGTTTAAAACAGATGGAAAACTCTTGTAAATTGACAAAAAGTTTTTGTGATACGGCGTGTTCTATTTTTTATGTTTGTTCTTTTTGTGTCGCAGTTAAAAGAATGCGGAAATATTTCTTTTTTTACTCGTCTTTCATTTCACGTGTTTTTCTGTGTTTAACGACAATAAAATTGAGTTAAGCGCGAGTTTCTTCAATGAACACCGTATTTAAGTCGAAAACTTTGCTATCTACAAATCACGAATATCTCTCAGCGCTGGCGATGCTCAATGACCCCCTTAAACTTGGCCGTGCAACACTTGTCCAGCTACCGACAAGAGGCAAGTGGAAAAATGCGTAACAGTTACCACTGTAGCAGCCCAATAAACAATGAACCTCAATGTGGCGTCTCTAGTTAACTTCTTTCGAATCGAAATTGTTACGCAGCCGATCGTCGGACAGCGCCTTCTGGGTTGTCATGCAAATTCGCTTTCTATTCAGCATTTACCTACTATTGACATAAAAATCAGTTTGTAGTTGAAAATAAAACAGACGACAAAAATATATCGAATTGTTTGCCTTCCAGTCGAAGTTTCGGCTGGAGAACAGAAAAGTACGGTTTTTTTCGTGAACGTATTTCGGCCAATGAAGTAGAACAGATATTCTCTGTACGGGGACAGAATTATTCTTTCATAATACCTGCCATTTCGGTCATATTTTTTATAGTGTAGATTACCAGAAAATTTTGCAGGCCAGTGTCGTGACTGCGCCATATAGTTTCTGTAAGCCGGCTTCGATTCTTCAGTAATATATATGCCTTTGTACGCTACTCTTAGGGCTATCGCCACTTTCTTCGAAGCATTGCTCGCTATGAGCTGAAGTGCCGTCTAATATTTTCGTTTTATGCAACAGTGACATTTTCTAGATCGACTGTGCAGAGTCCGCAATGTTCACAAAGAAGGACCTCCTGCTCTTGACTTGGACTTGTGCATTATCTTTATCTTCTCCACTCCTCCCCCTTGATGGATGTTTTAAAGAGTGACTTCCATCATTTTTGTTGCACCTACACATTCATGACAAGGTTCTGGCTTCCGTACCGGTAGCTTAAGATAAAGTGAGAAGTCTAGAAAGATAAAAAGGATTGTAGATACACTGGATTGTATTGCTGAAAATATCCCCTTTTGAACGGCTCCAAAATACTGCACTACTGGAGCCATGAGCCACTTCTAGCGACGGCAAATTTGAGCATTTAAATTTTTATTGTAATATCCCATATTATGGGTCGAGGTTATGTCAGATCTCCATGACGCTCTTGAGTTGTGGAATTCTTTATCTCAATCTTTATTTATGCCACTCTGGATTCACGGTGTCGAAACTTGTGCGTCCTACGATGACGTGGAAAGATTGAAGTATTATATCCTTTCCTGCTGCAGGTATGCACCACAGAGACGAAATTATGTGGAATTCACTCTTGCTGGCTTAAGACTGCCGTTTAAATTTCTGTTCTCTTCTTTGGTGTCAAAGGCCATTTCTGTCAAAGGTCGTGCCCCAAAAACCGGTCTTGAGTGACTCTGTAGCTACAACGTTGCGACCAGTAGATTTTTTTGTTAGCGCTTCTCTGTCTGGATTACACTTACAAATTGTATTCGCATTTTTTTAATTTTCTTATTTTATTGATTACTATTCCTATCACCTCAAAATTTTTCAAAAGCATTTGACTTCCCAATAAATAAGTTTTATGTATCAAATCAATTAAAAAAATATATCATACACTTTAAGTCGGGATCATGTATTCAATTCTTATACATGCACTGAGCTCTGGCCAATCTTCCTTTGTGAATCTGTGCCATGTGCACAGAGATGCGAAGAAGAACACTGCGGTATAGAACGAAGAGGACGACGACGTGCCAGCTGCCTGTGTACTCGTCCCGAGAAGCGAACTGGGAGCGGCATATATCCTGACCTTATTCTTCAGGCAAGCACAATGCAGGGTTCCCGAACTGTGGCAATAATCGATACTCCACGGCAGCTGCTATACTACAGGAAGCTCACCCAGATAACGGAGCATCAAAGAGGGCTTGAGCACTCTCCTACTTCTTCGCCTTGCCGACCCATATCGGCTGAATTAGGGCTGACCCAGTTCGTCCTAATAAGGCACCCGTTTTCCAAGCAGACTCACTATGAGAGCCTGTTTGACACGTCATTCGCAACGCAGCCTTTTAATTCTCCGTTCATGCTCGGGGTCACATCGAAGGCCACCAATTTGGTAAAAAGCTTCAATTCTGAATACGCAGCCTGCAGTTATGGGAACCATGAAGGCCGATTCGGTTCTTGCATATGAATACAGCAGAACAGCTGCAAGCAGATTCTAAAGTTTGCACCACCATTGCTTAAAGAAGATGAGCCCTTCAATAACCATGGAAACAAATTAAAGCCTGTTCAATCTGCTATGTTTAGTACTTTACTAGCCAGACATGCAGCAGCTCAAAAATGCAAGCTAAGAGCACACTTAGAGCTTACACAAAGACCATATGCCTTAAAATATCTGTAGAAGAGAGACGCCGACTTTAATTTTCAGGCATATGTCTCAAAGACGAGCGAGGGGGTAGCGATGCAGAAAGTCACCTTGTTTTCTGTGGTTCAAGACCATAATTGTTTATGTCAAATTCGATCTATGTGACATGCAGGAGTCAAATGCACCGACGCTTATCATGGATGATACGTGTGCGCCTATAGCTTACTTTTTGAGCGTCAACAGCACACTTGTCGCCTGTGGTCGGTTCTTCTTATTGGCTTTTGGACTTGCGTGACTTACGTGGAACGAGCAGTGCAGGGTGGCAAAGTGCTTGTAATGAAATTAAGGGAATGTTTGAATGTTAAGGAGTATTTTTATTCACTAATGCTTCTTCTGTATTTATATATTACGCTTGAAGTCATGCAACTAACTAAAATCGGTCTTCCCAGATATTTAGCCCAGTTTTAATTCGTCATTGCAACATGCCGTAGGGGCATTTCAACAGTGGACCAGGACCTAAGAAGTTCTCCCTCACATGAATTCTAGCTTATATTTGCTTTTTTCAGGAAAATGAAGGTAAAGGATTTTTTTCGCCTTTCTTATCTTTCTGAAAAACATGAAATTTTCCTCGAATTGATAATGAATCTATGCCAGAACAGCCGTGTGGAAGTCAATGGTTTTTACCTTTTGATTGAGGCACCGCGTCTTATTAGAAAACCCTCACGTCTCTTAAACTTGTCTTTTTCGTCGGAAACTAAGCCGTGAAAAAAGCACCTGAAATGAAGAATATTACAATAAGACGTTGTTTAAAACAACTGAATATAAAAGAAATGGCACGCAAACCACGTTTTGCTGGACCACACGGGCATAAAAACCAAGATACACTCTGCCCTTCGTAAGTGTACGGGCGTAGCAAAGATGTGCACAGTCGCCTTGTTGAATACATCGTTTTTTGTTTTATTAGCCAGAGGCTACCATCACTCATTTACTGTTAGGGAGACAACTCACTGTGCTCAAGAACCTGACAGCTAGAGCGACGCTGAGTGAGCTGTGTGTCGCTGCTTTGTGCCGCAACACAGGATGCAACGAGCATGCAGTGGCGCATACTTTAAACTATACTAATGTCAGTTCAGTTCAGTTCAGTCGTTCAGTCGTGTCCGACTCATCGTGACCCTATGGACCATGTCACGCCACGCTTTCCGGTCTCTCACTATCTTCCTAATATCACATAACTTCATCTGCAGTGCCTCGAGGATGCCATCTAACCATCGCGTTCGCTGCCTACCCCTTCTCCGGCGACCCTCAACCTTTCCCAACATCAAAAAGCTTTCTCCAGCGACTCCTCCCTACTCACCAGATGACCAAAGTAGCTGAGCTTTAACTTTAGAATTTGACCCTCCAATGAGCAGTCAGGGTTTATGGTCGACAATATCGTCTGATTTGATCTTCTGGCAGTCCAAGGAACGCTCAAGAGTCTTCGCCAGCACCACAATTCAAACGCGTCAATTCTTCGGCGGTCAGCCTTTTTCACAGTCCAACTCTCGCATCCATACATCACGACTGAAAAGACCATAGCACGAGTTATACGGATCTCAAGTTATACTAATGTACCTTTCTTATTATAGTCTCGAAGCGAAACCACCTGACTTGAGTACCCGGGCTGTAAAACGGGGGCGGCAGCCTTGTTGCTAGTCTGCTATGCAACCTGAGAGTGAGTTCAGAATCCCCAGGAAATCAATATTTGTCTATAATGCTTCACTACGGCATCCCTACCTGTATTATCATTCTTTCATTTTTCCCTTGACTTCATGACGTGTTTCAGGTATTCATGGGGCGTGTACTCTGCACACAACAGCAGAACAAACGCACAGTGCTGAATAGGTCACATCAGCTGTATGCCTAATATGTTTGCAGGTACGTTTCTCATTCTTCCAGAAAGCCTTTCTTTGGTTTAACGTCCAAGCAGATACGCTTGGAAGTTTAACCAAAGAAAGGCGTTGTGGAACAATGAAAATTTGAAACGATTTGTTAGAGTGCCTATGATCAATTTCTGGGGATTTTCAGCACGACTGGACGCCTAGAGATATACATTCATGGTACGCGATATGTCGTAGCGTGAACCACCTTGCATTCATTTATAGAGGGCTGGAACAAGTATATAGATATCTCTCGCACTGAAAACTCTGAAGACTTCACATCCGAGTAAGCATGGACTCACTGTAGGGATGGTTAGTGGAGGTGCGCGCCTGTTTACCTCCGCCAGTGTTTTGACGCCACTGACACATACCTCTGCTTTTACCCAGATTTTTTCTTGGATCCACCATCTAAATTTCAGTCGTCATGGAGTTCAGGAGGCCGTCGGACGCCCAATCTCTTGAGGGGCAGCAGTTCAGGAGACCGTCGGATCCAGAAGCTGGCTTGCCTCCCTCCCCGAACCCGTTCGCCGACAAGTATGTTCGGATAGGTACGCTTTGCGAAGCCACTCTTGAAGTCGTTTGTAACTACTTTTACTCACGAAATGAAAGTAAACCGAAAAAGGGTTGACAGGTTACGCCAATCTACTAGTCAGTTTCGACATGTGGACTTGTCTACTTCTAGCCTTGAGAGGCTAGCCTACTTGTCGAAAGGTTTGAGCAGACTGAGGGCCCCATCAAGCCTTGTTCGCCTTTATTTACCTTTATTGGCCTGTTTTTACCTCTCGTTTTACCTTTACCTGAATAAGTTATTTGCAGCAAGAAAACATAAGTGCCATTTTGTGATTTCAGGCTTCATCAGAAAGGTCTACGCCATCCTGTGCGTGCAGATTTTGATCACGTTTGCCATCATAGCAGCGTTCGTCCTTGTGTGAGTAACCCGTTGTCGTGGTTCTTGGCTTATAATTTTTCCTTGTGTGTTCAGATACCGAAATTAGATTTTGTTGTAGCAAAAACTAATGCGTCCCATGGAAAGTAACATACTTGACATGACGAAATTTAAATGCTGAACTAGTCAAGTTGACGAATTGTGATAGCGGGGAGATTATTGTAAGGACCTGGACAATATGCATTGTTATCCTAGCTCCACTTGCGACGTTTTGCAAATCCGATACTTACAATCAAATGGACTCTGTTGAATCGATGTGGACCCGTTCTTTCCAACAGTCAAAACGCTCACCTTATCGCAGGTAATTTTTCGAATTGGGTAGCTGTTGCTTTCAGCACAAGTTTCGGTTTCTCTTCCATACACCAGTGCTATCATCGTCAGCACTTTCCTCTCTCTCTTCTCTCGAGCTCACACGCTCACACTTTCTGTCGCAAATACAGTCTACCCTGAGCTGCGGTCTGCGCCTGTTCGTTCCCTCCGTCCGGATACCGGACACCACAGAATGGCGACTAGGACTTGAGGATAGTTGTCCGTTCCGAAAACTGTACTTTCGCCGTCGGAGGATCCTCCCCCCCCACCCCCCCCCCCCCCCCCCGGGGGCCCCCCCCCCCCCCCCCCCCCCCCTCCTTCCCGTCGAACCTGCAGTACCTTGGCAATAGTGGAAGCTAGTCTTCCTGAACTTGCTGGAAGCGGTGGGAGGCGACGAGCTACAGCCCAAGCGTGGCAATGCAATACTTCTGGACTCCATCGGAATCGAAGGCCAACGAGTGTACCAGAGCCTCGAAGCAACAAGCACCGCAAATCCATGGGCAAGCGCTACGTCAAGTGCTGACGAAGACCCCTTCAATGCTGCTGTCGGAACGCTGGATGCTCACTTCGCAACCGCAAATAACGATCTGTTGGAACGTCACCTGCTTTGTCAGCGCAAGCAACTACCCGGTGAGAACTTTCAAACCTACGTAAACGGTTTGCGAGAACTACGTGCAATTTCGGAACTGCAACTGACAGTATGATCCGTGACCAATTACTTTAGGGAACAATTCTTTGCACCGCGTTCGAGAAACAAAAACGGACTCATTCAGCCCCTCGCATGGCACCTGCTACCTTTGGGGTTCAACTTCGCCTCTCGCAAATTTATCTGCATGCCCAGCAAACGCCAGACACTGCCGCAACTGTGGAAAGATTGGACCTTTTTCAAGCGTCTGCAGGTCAAAGAAAACTGCTAAAAGAAGAGCGCCGTGCCCAAAGCAGAGACAGCCAACACAGTCACAATCTTAAACGTCAACGATAAGGCTGGCCGAGCGAAAGAAATTCGTGCCTAGTTTACAATAGGGCAACGCCCTTTTCCTCTCATTGTTGACACTAAGGCTACAGTCTCTCTGCTGAGCGAAGAACATTACCGCAGATTTTTCGCGGATGTCTATGCGTTGTGCTCGCCTGCCGTCACCCGCCACAACTACTCCGGAGAAGAGATAAACGTGGCTCATGACGAAACCACCGCCGGTGTGCTGTTCCACATCACACCCAAAGCCACGTCTTTTCTGGGACTCGAAGCCATACGCAGTCTGGGAATAAACATCGTCGGTTCAACTTTGACCTGCCGCAGCGTCGCGCACGCAGACTATCCCCCCTCGCTTCCCGCCGAGCTGCAGGATCAGTTTTCGCACCTATTCACGATGGGCCTCGGGCTCGTAAAGAACTTCGTGCACCACATTCAGCGTCCCTCATCCGTGCGCCCGGTTTCTGCAAACCTAGGGCGCCTGCCCTTAACTCTGCGAGAGCAAGCTTCAGAGGATCTACGCCGTCCGCTGTCGCAGGGGTTGATAGAACCCGTGTCTGCGTCGGAATGGGTCTCCCCCATAGTCGTCGTGCGAAACAAAGATGGCTCGCTTCGGTTGCGCGTGGACCTCCGCGAGGCTAACAAAGCTATCATCGCCGACGCGTTTCCTTTCCCTCACACGAAAGAACTTCTGCATCAATTGGCAGGTGGGACGTGTTTTTCGAAGCTTGACTTGGCGTCTGCATACCGGCAAGTTGACCTTACAACGGAGAGTCGAGACCTAACAACTTTTATCACGCATGATGGGTTGTTTCGTTTCAAAAGAGTATGTTTTGGTCTGGCCTCTGCTCCTGCGGCTTTCTAAAGAATGATGTAGATGTTGTTGAAGGACTGCAAGGGTGCGCTCTGTTACACCGATGACATAATCGTCTAGGGAACGGTACGCCAGGAGCATAATGAAAATTTGAAACAAGTACTTCAACGTATAAGCGCTTCAGGATTGAAGCTAAATGATAAATGTCTTTTCTCTGTTCCTGAGCTGCACTTTTTGGGACATTTCATTATTGGAAAAGGTTTGTGCGCAGTGCCTTCCAAAGTAGACGCTGTTGTGAAAGCACCTGCCCCTCATGATCTCCCAACATTGCGTTCTTTCCTGGGACATGTGGTGTACTACTCCTGTTTTATTCCCCGGTTTGCTCGTATGATCGAACCGTTGAGAAAGCTTTTGAGGTCAATTTAAAAGTTTGATCGGAATGAGGAAGCTCAACGCAGTTTTGATCTAGTCAAAAAGTCCCTATCTGCTAGTCCTGTCATACAGACGTTCAACCCAGAGTTAAATGCAATCATCACCACAGATGCTTCGGAAAAGGGCTTGGGTGCTGTGCTTCAGCAACGCGATGGTGAAGAAATGCGCACCGTTGCATTTGCATCGAGAACCTTGACCGCGGCGGAACGAAGATATTCCGTGGGTGAACGAGAGGCTATGGCATGTCTGTTTGCATGCGAGAATTGGCATGTCTACCTTTGGGGAAGATTTGTATTGCGCACAGACCATCAAGCTTTGGTAACTTTGCTTTCGTCAGCTGGCGCAGGACGTCTGCCTCTGATTATCCAGATGGTCTGCTGCTTACTGTACTACAACTTTTCGATCGAGTATCAGAAAGGGTCTCAAAACGTCATTGCAGATGCACTTTCACGCCTGCCTATTGAAAGCGCTTCGAATCAAACCGTAGACGAAGAAATAGCCTCGGTCGTGTCATCATCTATGACAAAAGAGCAGCTGCAGCTTGCTACCGCTGCAGACGAGCTATTGCAAAAGCTTGTGGGGTATGTCACAAAAGTGTGGCCATCGAAAAAGTCCAGTGCACCTGATGTCTTTCCTTACTTTGACGTACGAGAGGAACTGTCTGAGGTGGATGGCTTGTTGCTCCGAGGAGAAAAAGTTGTAATCCCCGAGGTGCTTACTATGCACTCACGGCATAGTAAGAAGCAAGCAAAGGCTGGCGTAACTTCTATTGCGGCCACGAATAGAGAAACAAGTTGAAGTTAGTCACTGTCACATCTGTCAGACACTCGATAAGTCTGCTAAACCATCTTATGTGCATTTGCAACCTATGACATTCCCAGACAAACCATGGCGAAAGCTCGCGATGGACATTGCAGGTCCTCTTGAATGGGCACCTTCCAACTGTTGATACATAATAACCCTAATTGATTCCCACTCGAAGTGGCCGGGAGTTGCATTTGCACCGGCAGTAACGTCGCATACTGCTGTCGAGTTCCTGCAAGAGGTATTCAGCCGCGAGGGTTTCCCGGACGAAATTGTAACTGACAACGGACCGCAGTTCAAGTCTCAAATGTTCGAGGAGTTCTTGCACGAGAGGAGCATTATACATAGTTGCTCTTCAATATATGTACTACCCACAGGGAAACGGTGCAATAGAAAGATTCAACAGAGTGCTCAAAGATTGGATACAAATGGCGAGGTTGGAGAAACGCCCGTTGTAAACTTCCTTGGTTGACTACCTCGGTACATATAGATCGACTGCGCACGCGACGGCTGCTTGTCACCTGCGAAGCTCCTACACGGTCGTCAACCCAGATCCCGGCTCAGTATTGCTGGAATGCCCTCTGCGAGCGACGTACACTCCACGGCCGTATTGAAGCCAGTTCGCGAGAGGGTGCAAGCTAAGCAGTCGTACACCCAACAGTATACGGATAGGAGACGCGGTGCTATTGCCCCAATATTTCGAAACGGTGACCTCGTTCGAGTAGGGATTCCAACAGCTGGAGGCAATGCAACGTTTTCATACATGGGTCCATTTGAAGTAGTCAGAAAGAGAGGCCGGAGTTCATTTCTCCTAGGTGATGGTCGCATCTGGAATGCATCTAAATTAGCTCGCGCACCAGAAAACAGCTCTGACTTTACACCACCCTGGGCACTGATTCCAGACAACGAGCCAACTACTTCTGGAGATCGCGCGGAACAAGCACCAGCGGAAACATCTGAACCGCAGTCTAGTTTTCCAGTGGTTGAAGCACGTTCAACTCCTCCGCAAAGGAACGACACAGGACAAGCGCTGCGTCGAAGTGCAAGAGACCGTCACCCACCTGACAGACCTCAATACTGACCTAACTGTTTCTGCCTTGTGCATACTGTGCTTTTATATGTGTTTCGTGTTTTTTTTTTTTCAAGCGGGAGTTGTATCGCGCACAAGTTTCGGTTTCGCTTCCATACACCAGTGCTATCATCATCAGCACTTTTCTCTCTCTCGTCTCTCGAGCTCACATGCGCGCACTCTCTGAGGTAAATAAAGGGTCTACCCTGAGCTACGGTCTGCGCCTGTTCGTTCCCTTCGTCCCGATACCGGTAGCTTTCCCCCCTTCTGTGTACAGGGTCATCCACTCTTTCGGATAACACGCGAACGCGCGGAGGTGCTCGCCCTGTTCGAGGAGTCGTTGCGCCCGATAGGACCGCATATTGAAGCAAAATGGCGCAGGTACAGTGGGAGCTGGAGATAAGGCTTCGCACGGGCTGGCAGTAGAAGCGCCGAGAAAGAATAGCGCTTAATAGCCAACCGAATCCGACGATGAGCGAGAAGCTCTGAACTAGAAGTAACGCCACCGTTACTGTAACTTCTCCCTAACTTCTGGCGTGCCCCAAGGGTCTGCTTTGGGGCCTTTGTTATTTTTAGTCTTTATAAATGACGCTATCCAAAACCTAGAATGCAAAGTGAAGATATATGCGGATGATTGTGCCATTTACACGAATGCAGAAAATGATTGTAATGTTAGCAGTTTGCAGAATGATCTGAACAAAATTCATTCTTGGTGCACTAAGTGGGGAATCTCATTGAACCGTGATAAATGTCAACTCGTATGATTCACCAGTAAACGCTTTCCTGCGAGATCGACGTATAATTTAGACGGACTACTTCTTGAAAAGGTCCAACATTACAAATATGTTGTGGTCTATTTTTCAGAAAATTGAACATGGAACGGACGTGTTGAATACTTAACCTTAAAGTCATCTCGCATGGTAATCGTCCTTAGAAGTAATTTTTATAAGGACCTCCCAAAACGTAAAAAACCTACTTTACATAACAAATTTTCGTTCGGTAGTTGAAAATGCTTCCGCGGTATGGGATCCTCACAGCTCTAATCTTATAAAAAGGCTTGAACGCGTCCAACACCGCGTTGCAATATTTGTTTCTGGTAACTATAACTTCCGTAGCAGTATTACATTAATCAAAGAAAATCTTTGTTGTAAAACACTTGCGAATCGTCGAATAACTGCAAAATTAGAACTTCTTTCCCGAATTTGCTCTGGTCTCGCAGGAATGAACGAGAAATTCTACATTTTCCCTCCCCACTTCATTTGTAAACGATGTGATCACGAGTTGAAAGTTCTGGAAATGCACTGTTTAACTGATGTCTACAGTAATTCATTTTTTCCGCATGCTTCCACACACTGGAATAAAATTCCTAAGAGCATTCTGAATGTAAAACTTATTCACAGTTTGCCTTTCTTGCCACACAGTCTGACATAGATTCATATTATTTCGTTTACTTCATTTCGTTTGGTTGGTTTTGGGCTTCATGAGATAGCGTACCTTATCCATTTGCTGTGTTTTGAACTTTGCACCGCGGTGCCCTGAAGACTGCCACTGAGATGAATTATCGATGTTACGTATTTTATTTTCTTGCTTTTATCTATTGTGCTTAGCTGGTTTAATTTTTGTCACATGTTCTTTTAAGACATTATTTTCCCTCCAACTGCCACCCCCCCCCCCCCCTGCAATAATACACCTGAGGTGCTTCAGGCACATGTATAAATAAATAGATAAATAAATAAATGTACGCCGTGAACGACGGGAGACAAAACTAGCAGCGAACGCTGCCGCTTCTGCAACATCCGCGCCAACGCCATGCCTAACGGATCTTTATAATTATGTTTGATCATAATAAACATCTTCATTTTATCTTTATTTACAGACCGGAACTCACGAAGTTTGCAAGGACTCAAGGGATCATTATTTTAGGTTGCAGGTGAGTAGTTAAAATAAAGATAGAGCTCGATCGTGTGCAACCAACTCCGAAAAAGATATCGTTGTCATCTGGGGGCTTTAGAAAAGCGGAGACATGTAATCGGAATGACACTAGCTCGTGACCGAGTTAGTTATTAGGAGTTAGTTGTACACCAAGGGGAACAAGTTGCATAACATGAGAGGCGGACAATCAGCAAAAATGTTTCTGATGTCTTGCAATATTCTTGTACGCCTTTTATGGTATTTCGTTTGCTGTTATTATTAGGATTAGAACTTGATATAATGAATAAGTAACAGACACAATTAGCAGGGTAACATTAAAACTGGTTACATATCAGCCACGGGATGAACCGCGTGCGAAATAACTAAGTGCATCGCTCTGGAAACGAGACTTCTGACCCCAAGAGCTTACAAAACTTGTGAAAGCGCAAAAAAAAAAAAAAAAAAAAAGAAACACGGCCAACAGCAAGAAGACCAACACACGAGCGCTTACTTCGGACCTTTGGAAGTAAGTGGTCGTGTGTTTGTTCTTTTGCTGTTTTCCACGTTGTTGTTTGTTTTTTGTACTTTCACATTCAAAATGGAGAACCTTCTCGCCCAAACGCAGCCATTACTTTACGGAACTCCTTACGACTGAGCAGCGCATTTCAATAAAAAAATATATCTTTTTGATGCCACCTCTTCTATCCAATCATGAAATGAATTCGCGTGCATCTTTATGCGCACTAATGCATCCGTTTTCATACTACGTTTTGTAACGAAATAAATTGGATAATATCCCAGCCGAATTTTTTTATGCATCTTTTTTGAAAGGCATCTTCCGCATCTAAAATAAATCAAATGGGTGCCTTTATAAAACGCAACTTTCTCCTATTTGATTTTATTTTTTTGAGGGGGGGGGGCAATTAAAAAACGCATGTTGCACTGAGGGTAGCGAATATTAATCATTTCGGTATGTCTGAGAACTGACGCATCCCTCTCCTTTTCAGCTTGGGCGCTTTCGTCTTGCTTTTGGCATTGTCCTGCTACCCGGGCGTCGCCCGCTCCTACCCGCAGAACTTCTTTCTCCTTTTCGCTTTCGTAAGTGTCAAAGTAAACTTGCTTTCTCCAGGTCTTGCGCATATCAGAGATCGTAAAGGTGGTTTCGGTTACCCGATAACCTGGCATACTCAGTTAACTGTTAGGAACGAAAAATATCTACAGGGTCTTGAATATTTGGGAGCTGGGATTTCAAACATTCCTATGCAAAATCTACTACACCATTCAAGCTGAAATAACGTTCACAAAGTAGCAAAATATCGTCTACGTTATCTGATAAGTGATTCAACATCGGCACTTGCCTAAATTTTCCGAAATCGAGAAAAAACTGCTCTCGGTGGCGTGCACAATTTTCGCAGAAGAGAGTCGAAAAGATATTTTGACATGGTGCGTCATCTGTCGGGCAGCGAGGCAAGCGCGCCAACGGCCGGTATGGAGCTTTTCTCACTGCTCGACAGATGACGCATCATGTTAAAATAGCTTTTCGACTCTCTTCTGCGAAAATTGTGCACGCCACAGAGAGCAGTTTTTTCTCGATGTCGAGAAATCTAGGCAAGTACCGATGTTGAATCCCTTATCAGATAACGTAGACTATATTTTGCTACTTTGTGAACGTCATTTCCGCTCGAATGGGGTAGTAGATTTTGCATAGGAATTTTTTAAATCCCAGCCCCCAAATATTCAAGACCCTGTAGATGTTTTAGGCGAAGGGCAGGCGCAGTACGCTAGATGTATACAATGAACGCCGGCTGCGTGCATGCAGTGACCCCACCATCTCCACTTAAGCACGTGCGCGTGCGCAGGAGGCGTGACTATATACGTATAGGCTGTTGCAGCACGTCCGCAATACTGAGCGCCTTTATATAGCAGCAGAAGCATCCAGCATGTCGTCTACTTTATATTTCTTTTTTGCAGTACTTGAGCATATGCATCTTTGAAAAAAAAAATGGTGCTTAAATAACTGAAAATAAAAAGCATTTCCTAAGGCGCATCGCTATGCATTTGTGTGAGGAAGAACTAACATTAATAAAGAATGTACCTCAAGCAAAGATTTTCAGTGTCTAAACGAGAAAAAAAAGCTACGCCAAGCCAGTTATTCTTTAACTTTTCAATGCAAACACCTACATGGGGTCTTGATGTCCTTCAGGTGTGCTGCCATTTGCGTATCCATATTTGTTCACTTAAGAACCAACAAAAAATTATACCGCTTCCATCTCTTTGATGTTATTAGGGCTGCTGTGGATCTAGCGATATATATCCTGTTCTAGTTTATAGGATGTCCAATATGACCAGAACAAATAGAAGAGGCATGCATTGCCGTGGGAGAAGGCTCGAAATTGAAGCAACAACAGACATAATATAGACTGTAGAACGGAAGATGAAACGATTATAGTAGACAGGAAATCAGCCTGAGCGAAAAGGGAACTCCGTCTTTCTGAGCCACCCTTTAAACGTGAGGAAACTGTGGGATACTGTAAGATACTTTCGGCACGCGCTAATGAAAGTGGAAAAAGCTGGCGAAAACTTGCGTCTAAATATTTGCCTGATTTCGCGCCAAGATGTTGGGCGTGCCATGAAAGAAAAATTGGCTGCGTTTCTGAAAATAATAGGCGACTGTACAATTTTGCAAGCGACTTTTGTGAACGTATTGTAAGAACTGGCCGAGCCTTCTGAAGCTTAGCAAAACATTGCTTTTGAATATTTTCGTGCGCTCGCAGAGAGTACTTTAGACTGCAGTAGAAGTCCAATGGGTGCGCTTTAGACCACAAAAAGTACCAACCCTTCCGAAGGATGTCCAATATATTGAGTGTTATTGTCGAGTTATACACTATGAGCTGCAAAGCCCTCGAGGAAACAGATGCGCACTATGAGGTGGAATGATCCACAGTCTTTGTTTAGTCGTGCTATCAATCTATGAGTTACACTGAATCGTGCAGTGATAATTCGGGGACAAGTCGAGACAGCCATATAAAGTATTTCTATGTACCTGAGATCTATTCTAGGCAATGCATTATGGATTCCCTCTTTATTAGGCAAATAAGGGCAACGTGTTTCGTATTTTTCTCGTATCGTAGTTTAAAATGTATTTGAAATCCAGATTTCTTTTTAAAATGGTTTCTCGAATTGTCCGTTGCGTCACCTTGCACTCGTTTTCTTTCTTTAGACTATCCTGATGGCGATTTCGATGGCCGGCACTTGCGTGTAAGTCTCTTTTCACTTTTTAAAAACGTGGGATAATGCCTCTCCTTAAGAAGGCTATAGCAACAAGTTAGGATTTATAGACATTCACTTATTACTGCACTCTAATAAAAGATGGGAGATGGAGTGGCTTTAACTAAAAGCGTCCACTTTGTGAGCTGTAGAATGCAAAAACAGGCACACGAAGAGGCATTTTGCGTGAGGCATGATCCGTGTCAGTATCTACTTTACCATTCTTCGCAAAGCGTTGTTCACCAACTCGCCTAGACCTTTACGCCTTCTAAATAAACACTTCATGCGTTCGCATTATTTGCGACGGTCATATAATATCAAAGAAGTGTACTAAAGGCTTCAATGTCTGCCATGAATAGGCGTGGCCAAGACTTGAAAACAAAATATGGAGTTCTCTACAACGAAGTTGCTATTATTGGCTTCAACTGGGGATTAACGGAATGAGCCGCAGCCGCTTGATATAAAATCTTCGAACAGTCTCCTCGGCAACTCCTAACGCACCTAATAATAAGCCAACTATGACCACAAACTTAACATAAAACTACTAATTTTCAACAATGATTGGACGCGCCTTATTGTCTTGTTGAACTGTGCCATATTTCGCGGTCATCTGCGGACATTATTGAGCAGCATTGATGCAATATTACAAACATTGTATCTATGGATGTACCGTAAGGCAGGAAAAAATAATTCGTAGAAACCTAAATCTTTAGAATATGTTTCATCGGAGGTCATAGAGTATCGAATCGTTGCTCTTTTGAACACTTTTGTTCAAACATAGATCAGTTCTTTCGTTCGCCTACTCATAATAAAGAAGAAAAGACCTTTGTGCATTGACACATGTCGTTAATTCCAAACTGCCGCATCGAACCACCTTTCTTGTTTGAGCTGACGCTGAGGTGAAACACACCAAACGCATGAGATTTGGGGCCAGTACTCGTCATCACTGTCACCAAATCACTTTAACTACCAACAAAAATATTCTGAGATTTTCTGGACAACAGCAAAGCAGTTTAAATTTCAAACATTACGGGAGCGCTCAAGCTTATATCGCTTTAACAGCAGACACGATGGTACTTTTTCATTCCGCGAATCCTTTGTTTCTTTCTTTAAGTAGGTATTGTGGAATGTAAGAGGCAATTTCTGTCAAACTTTTCAGTGGATGTCTAAGTGTACAATTAATGGCATGTAATCACAGGCAAATATGAATCGTTGGAATTCCTTCACAAAATAGCCTCTAAGTTGACTAGCAGATAGATGCTGATCAAATATTTTAGGGGAAACCCCCAAGGTGGAGTAAATTTGTAATAAGGGAGTAATTACTCATTGGCATCCTCCTAAGTGCAGCCATACGGCTACAAAGGAAAGCTATACAGCTTCCTCAGAAACTTCGTAGTTAAAAAAAAATTCGTCCTGATCCGGGAATTGAACCCGGGACCACCGCCTTTCCGGGGCAGTCGCTCTACCGACTGAGATAACCAGGACGGTAAGCAGATCAGAACGGTAGATGCTAAATGGAATCCAAATGCCATGACACGTACCACCCTGAACGTTGAACAAATGGTTACGTCACAGTAGTAGTGCGAAGGCATAAGCGTCGAACGAAGTTCGAGTCCATGGGCCTTCAATACGTTTTAATTTATTTACAGCCAGCTTTCTCTCGTTAAGACAACGGCTGCGCCAGACTTCCTACGATACGGCGAACGTACGCTATCGCGTAAAACTCCAACGCTGCAGTGCCTTATCTTATTAAAGAAAGCACCGCGGAGCTAAAATTATTTGCCTTCATATACAGACGACCACTGTGCAGCTTGTGAATTTAATTCTAACACAAAGCTTCAGCACATTCGCTCGCGAATAGATGCACATAATAAAACTGAAGTTCGTACTTGACATGTCTGCCTCACATTCTGCTTTCCAGACATCACAGCCGTCAGGAAATCCTGTGGGCAACAGGCATAACAGCGGTGAGTGGAAGCATGCTTGGTTCTGAGTTCACAGCCACCAAGCTCTAACAGGAGCTGTGTTATTTCGAAGCTGATTTCGCTTTAGAGATGATGTATAAGTGTCAGCAAGGTATCCAAGAATTATACAACATACTTCATTACCATGTTTTCCAGATTCTCTATTTTATTAGCGGATGCTCTACTTTGTCGGTGTATACACATCTCGCATAAGGCTTCAATTTCTTACTAAATATTTTCTTTCTGAGGACACACTTTGCTGGAAACTACGAGGGGATGGACTGTGCGAGGATGTTGTTTTCAACATCAGCATCTGAAGTTCGGTGCAGTTAGCGTTTTTACACTGTTTCAATGTACAGCGTTAAAACATTAAAAAAAAGTCTCGCACTTAAGTCTGCTTAGTTGCAGTAATGCGAAAGCATTTATTCTGCGATCATTACTACCACTATATCCAGCACCACTCTGTTATTTCCTTAATGAACATATACAACCTGGGGACAGTGCCCCTTTACCTAGGCTAAATAAAGGCGTGGTGCAGAAGGAACTTAAAGAAGAAGGTCATGTTGACTGTAAGGCGCGAGAATGCGTTGCAGTTTTATACGAGTCGTGAGCAGCTGTGGCGCGCCTGTGCAAAGAGAGCTGACTTGCTCGGATGTTGATTCGAGTTCTAGCGGTAGCACGTACGACTTTTTGTCTTTAACATTCAGTGCGTAGGACGTTCTTGGCCACACGAAGCATTAAAAATGTATTTTCTTTTTTTTTTTCAGGTGGTCTTTATTTCCCTCACGCTTTTTGCAATGCAGACGGCAGTAAGCATTTTTTTGATTATAAATCACTAATACCTGTCTCTATGCAACTTTAATGTCATTTGTATTCTCTGCCAAAGCCTAAACCTATGGAATCAAGCATAATAAACGTTAGCACCCTAGCGTATATGGGGCTAGCAGCACTTCCTTAAGAGTGCAGCTGGTCTACACCTCATAGCGATGTTCAATGTTCTACCAGCCGACGACGCACGGTAATTTTTTACACGGACAGGGATGGCTCTATTATGTACCACTAACTTCATGAAGAGTGATATTTTGTTGAAAGTTAACGACAACTGAATAAAAATATTTATGTCTACCATAACTTTCTTCCGATGAAAAGGGAAAGGACTCTGACACTTGATATTGGGGTTCTCTTGCTCGTGACCTCTGTAGAACAGGCTCATGATGTGACACAAACTAAACTGGCGCTTAAAGAAATAGAGCACTGGAATTGAGGTCTGAAATATTTCTTCCGCAATGGAAACATTGATGTCTTAAAGGTTCGATTCCATAGCGGTCTTGGTAGAAATGCTGTAGAAAATATTTACCGAGAATTTCTCGATCAGTACATGCGCCCGTTTTTATGTAGTTCGATGCTGGAAACCCTGAGCAGCGACCACGATGACGACTGGTGGTCGACAAAAAAGACGTATCGAAAACGAATATAAATTTCACTCGCCAGACTGTAATTAAACGTTTTTTTTTTTGCTCAGAGTAACGTCCTTTTTAGTTTCACACTCAAGGCTGCTACGGCATAATAATGCACGCCTCGTCGACGAGATTTTCTGTGGGCACTTTCATCGCTTCATTGACAGACTTCCAAATACTGTGGCGTCATCTAGTGGCAAAACCTGAAAGCATGCCTCGCAGTGAGAAAGGAACGATGGTTTTTATTTAAGGACGCAGTGCAGAGAGTGCAAAGTATAATAAATTATGACAAGCACTCCTAGAAGAAAAAAAGAAGTGTGCACTTACGAAAATTAGCTATATTTTCAGACATGTCGTCACGTGTGGTACTACACTGAAAGTAATAGGGTTTCTCCGCTAGATAACACCTCAGTTGTTTTTATGCGATTTTCAATGGGAAATTAAAATTATAAAGCGTCTTTTCATTGAAATTGTAGTGCTTGATCTGTACTATATGAAATCATGTCTTTCATCTCCACCATAACCTCGTGGCATAATTTGGCCAGTATTCTGTCCCTTTAAAGGTACGAACTGCACTATCGGCCACAAATCATCTCTCCATCGAAAAGTATCCCGATATCCTTATCTAGCATTTGTCCTTTATGCTAAGCGTTCGAATATGGACTTTCACGTAAGAATGCCAACGTTAATAAACGTGGTCCGAACACCAATAACAGGCAATTTGTACCTTTTGTCATGGAATGAAAATCCACCATAGGTTCAAGACAAGTCGCAAGTCTTATCACTTCAGGTGACCGTGTAAGATCGGTGGAAAAATGTAGCTCTCCACGAAGGGAGGGTACCACGCAAAACTGTATTCTGCCCCTTCTGAATCTTATAAGTAGATACAGCGCTTGAGTCGGTTCATTTCAATGCACTCTAGCCCGCAAAATGTCCACAGCAGTGGTAATTTTTGTTCCTCCTCTTTTTTAACCCGAAAGGCCAACATTTCCCATTACTAGAAACCCAGTCGGTGTTGTTTGCTAGGCATAAGAATATTCCTGAAAATGCACAATCAGCGAGCCAAATAAGGAAAACTATACGACGTCATATTCACGTGACACAGAACTATCCGCTGGCAATGGCACTTTCAGTTTGGAGAATGTTATAAGCTACACCTCGTTCGTGTATATATACAAAGCACTGGTCGACTACTGTTGCGGCAGTTTTTTCGCAAATCGTATCGAATTTGTGATGCAATGACTCGTCGTACAGCGTTGCGGTTGACGTCATGCTACCTGTAGCGACGCATATAATATACAATTGCTATTGAAGCTGAGGGCTAGCTTGCAACAGTTATTCGAGCAGATGGCCTATGTGCCATAAGACATAGATTTCGATGATTACTGCAACCAGACGTCGCGAGAAGCATGGCAGCTCTTGTCCAATGCGGAAACGCACCCACCGTATGCAATACCACCAGGAATGATTTGGTGCATGATGACGTTAGTTGCCTATGTGCCAAAAAACTGAGCTCAACTAAATGCATGGCACTCGAATTCTTACAATTAAGAAATCTAAAGTGTTTATGCAAATAATTATAATTTACTTAAGATATGACATTGACAATATATGTCGACTGCCGGCGCGACACATCATGAAACCATAGAATGATCGTATCATAGCTCGGCATGGAAGAAAGAAGGGATCATACATAATAATAAGACGTCCACAGGATCGCTGCTTCTGCTGTAGCGCTTCACACTCTGGTGAGCTGTAGTGTGTTGGATTGAAGCAATGCCAAGAAACATTCCTACTAAGTTGGAAAAAATGGACCGGTTTCGGCTGTCTCAATCTCAAATGTCGCCTGTAGGTTGCACTTAATGCAGTTGCGATTCGATCCGCCGCCTGCCGGACGAAGTATACCGATTTTTACCCGACAACACTGTCAATTTCAAGAGCAGTTTTATATTTATTATGCGTATAAACAAGAGAAATAAAGTAAGGGGCATCGTTTGCCTCTTCCATACCTCCGCACTCGTACCCTACGTCAACTCCTAGCCTAAAATTACCACCATCTGTACTTCCGTATCTTTTTTTTTTTTTTCACAGATCGACTTCACAGCATGCACGGCCGTCGGATTTGTGCTCTTGATTATTCTGCTGGTCTTTGGAATCTTGGTCGCTATCTTCCCTTCGAAGGTACGAAAAATCACCGAGACTTCCACTTTTAATGCCCCGCTGAGTAGAGCATCCGGAATTGCTGGCGTTAAGAGCGGAAAATAACGGGAACGGCCCTGACAGGTGACATGGCTAGGCACTGTTTGCTGTTTTGCTGCCACTCACCATGAATAGATAACTCACGACTAATACAAGCACAACATAGGGATTAGGGACCAAGGTAGGCACAAAAGGTATGTTCGGAAAACAACTATATCCGCAAGGGTACTCGCAGATGGGAGACAATAAACCTACCGTGTCCCCCAGAATGTTTAATAGGCTTGTCCATTTATGCATTCGCATTTTCGAAAATTCAACAGGTTTCCAGCTCCTTGCCGTTATATTTGCCTCAATTCCTTTGTTTCCTGTGATTTCACATCGACGTTTAAATGTTTATCTACATACTTGGACATAAATGAAAAGAATGATATATAGCGTTAAAGAAGCAGAAAATTACATTCTTAAAGCCCTTGCATATCATGCCACGTCTACTTAGCAGTAATAGTTTGTGATTACGAAAAACAAGGCCATCTATATATTGGTATAGGAGATGTATCTCTTTGTATACTAAGAACTACTTTCTACAGGCACTACCCAGTCGGAAAAAACTACAGAAAATTTTCTGATGTTACGACAGAATTTCTGTGCGGTTTTTGACGGGAAACCTGTTGCGACAACAGAAAATTCTGTCGTAACATCAGAAATTTCTGTAGTTACAACAGAAATGTGCTACAGAACTACAGACAACAAAAATATACTACAGAAAGACTACAGAACTACAGAAAAGTACTACAGAACTACAGAAAAATCTAATGGTTACAACAGAACTACAGGATATTTTGTCGTATTTTTGACACAGTTCTGTAGTTTTTTTCGACTGGGTATTTATATTTTCAATGCTCTGAAAACACTCGAGGACGGCTCATAGATTTTTTTTGGCCATAATATACACTCAAAGCTTTAATGATCTCTCACTGTCGCTTTCACATCTTGTGTTAGCGAGTGAGCGCACTCGGTTATTTTTGCAGCTTTTGGCGGGAGATTCCGCCGTTTGCAGACTCAAGGCGACATCAGCACGCGCTCTAATTAATTGATTGATTGAAAACTTTATTTTTTTTTACCGATATCGGAGGCCACCTACTCCCCGCCCCGGCACGCAGGTTGAAGATGGTGGCCGGGGCATCCACGACTGAAAGCTCCGCGTCTTCCCTGCTTCGGCCACCAAGAGGTTTACGCGTAGTTGGTCAGCGTTGACCTTGCTTCGCAGCAGGGCCTCTCAGGCATCTCTACTCGTGTTATTTTCCCTGACGCCCGAAGAGCCAGATCACTCCCAAATTACGTGTTCGAGCGTCCCTCTCGCCCCACAAGTCCGACATTTGTCATTGTCTGTGTATTCGGATTTGATATGGTAGATACAAACAATGTTCACAAACTTTTCAGCCTGCAGAAGTCCCCAGGTGACAGCGCCTCTGCTTGTCAGGCTACGGTCTGGTTATGGCATCAGTCGCTCCAAATTTATTTGCGTAATCGAATTCGGCCCCCATACCGGACAGGCCCCATTAATAGACTGTTTAGCAAGGGAAAACTTACTAGGTGTGAAACAATGTTCGGTTTTCTTGCTTATATTAGGCTACTTAAACTTTCACTTCATTTGTGCACACATCTCAGAAATATGACACAGAAGAATCACGTCTATTTGTATATAGTAGTGTATATATGAATGTAGACATGTACTGACTGCGGCACGGACGTATTACACGTGTTTCTATTTTTCAGACGCTCTTCTTGGTATACAGTTGCGCCGGAGCAGCGATTTTCAGCTTTGTGAGTTTGACTTTTCACGCTTGTTTCTTTTTTATTCATTCTCTGCTAGGTGGCATACAAGAATTTTATATTTAGGGCATGCATCCCTTTGATTTAATTAAGCCCCGCCGAGGTGGCTTAGTCGTTACGGTTCTCCATGGCTGAACCCAAAAACGCGGGATCCAATCCCGTTTAAGACGGCCGCTTTTCGATAGGGGTACAGACCTCCCAGTTGATATGCTCTGCATTATCAGTTCACTCTAAAGAACTTATGGTGGTCGAAAGTTCTAACGCCCTCTACTACGGCGTCCCTCGTAACCCGAACCAGTTTCGGACGTTTCAACTATAAACCATAAACCATTATTTTAATTTAAGGATTTTCTGTTTTTAGTTTTCTAGATTGCGAGGGGGGGGGGGGGGGGGAGCGCGCCCTGTCACCTCTATTGCTAGCCACAGGCGGTTACCTGCAAATATTGATCTTTAGCAGAGTTGTGCCTGTTTGATTACTAGCAATCAATTATATTTTTCCGTGATATTTAATTCAATTGATTACTTTTACAGTAAATTTTCAGGTAATTTAACCATTATTATTGCGAAACCAATACTTCGACAGCCAAACGAGACCTCGGGTGCCGTCGCTACGCCGTGAAGAGGCGCAGCTACAGTCTCCTCATAAAAAACTCAGCCTGTCATGACATTTGAATTCACGTTACCCCTATGCCACGGGCACAAGCTGCCAACTCGGGTCGCTTCTTTCATATGGGAGAGTGATACCAGAATCAGCTTGCCATAACTGTTTGCATCTCTTCACCTCTACGACACGCAGGCACGTCCATACGGCTTAGTTGAAGCGTGACTTTATATGTGGGCTGGTAGGTTACTCTTAGGCGTCATACCCTTAAAGGATGAGCTTAAGTGTCCTCAATAATTTAGCACCTTACACTGATAAGGCGGGATAGGGGAATAATGTAGCAGGCAAAAGCAAATTCCGCCGTTGCTTTCGCAATTCAATTAGGGTTAACCAGAGCTAAATCACAACTAATGTTTTTCTGTAACTAATCACGGGTAGTCACTTATTTGCCGACATGTTGTGGCGTCCGTGACGATGTTGCTGCGTTACACTGGTGGGTCACACGACTTTGCGCGTGGTGTCAAACCATTCCGTCTATCCTAAGTCCTGTAAGAGCCTCACAAAGGCAGAGCACCGCAATCTCCTTTGTCTTTGCCCCCAAACTCTACTGTGACTGGCAGTCTTAAAATATTTTACTGTGAGGAAAAGTCCTCGGACATTTTTTCGCAATTTATATGTCAAAAGAAGACGAATCTATACCCCTACCCAACCTTTCCCAGAATGACTGGGAGGCAGCCTTGTTCGGCTGCTCTGACGTGACAGGCTAACGGATCTTGGCCAGATGGACCTTGGCCGCGGCCGATGCTAATGGACTTGGAGAGCGCACCCAGGGTGGCCCCTTCAGGACCGCTGCCGTATCCTTCCTTGTAAAACTTCTGTGAACAAATAATTTTTCAGAGAGTTAGCCCAGTGCAGTACGGTCAGTCGGTCGGTCGGGGCTCCTCCCGCTTTTGATCTTCCTATATTTCAACGGCAGAAGCTGCCCCTGATGTTTGTGCGGGAAGGAGTGCTAAGTGTCCTTCTGGTTTAATAATAGTAATAATAATAGCTTTATTGTCGGCACTGTTTACAGAATAACTTTTTCTGCCACCGCCAAGTGCCCCGATTGTTGTAGGGGAGCCAGCATAAGCAGCATATATCATGAACTGGAAAGCGTAACGCTGATCATAACGCAAATCCAATTATAAACCAGCTTTGTCGAGTAAGACAAAATAGAAAAAGAAAAACTAACTTGTCCATCCTGAAAACCCGATAACTAGTGAGCATAATAGTGGTAGCAATATAAACTTTAATAAACACCACCGTACCCTCAAGAGCTTATATTGAGGAACTAATGTTGCAGCGGCTGATGTCTCCACTAGAAAAATTAGCAAAATCAGTGACAACCACTTAAAAAAACAACTCTTGCTGAAAATTACCAACTAAACAATTTCACGCTGCAGTGCACCAGACTAGTTTGTTTGTTTTTTTGTAGTATTAGCGAAATAAGAAACGAATGCAATAATAATCGATTACTGTTCGGTTATTATTCGGTTGCTTTTCTGGGGCCTCAGTTGACCATTATAGTCAGTAACATTTTATAAGGAGTAATGTTACTGACCATAATGGTCAACTGAGGACCCAGAAAAGCAACCGAATAACAGAACAGTAAACGATTATTATTGCGTTCGGTTCATATTTCGCTAATGCTGCACAAAAAAAAAAAACTAGTCCAGTGCACTGCAGCTTTTATAAGGAGTAATCACCCGCCGTGGTGGCACAGTAGTTAGGGGGCTCGACTACTGTGCCCAGGGACGCGGGATCGAATCCCGGTCTCGGCGGCCGCTTTTCGATGGAGGCGAAAAGCTAGGCGCCCGTGTGCTGTGCGATGGCGGTGCACGTTAAAGAACCCCAGGTGGTCGAAATTTCCGGAGTCCACCACTACGGCGTCTTTCATAGCCCTAGTCGGTTTGGGACGTTAAACCCCAGAAACAAACAAACAATAAGGAGTAATTTTGAAGATTTGCTTATTTAAGTAGCGTGTACAAGACATCTCTAGCGAACATGTTTATTTAGTACTGCGACGACTATGGAAGGTTTCAAGCGGCCTTCAAATTTCGAAGTAATCAGCATGCTAGGTGACAAAACATGCGATCTGTTCAGTCAAACGCGGGCTACCGCTCTCAATAATGGGCTCCTTATCTTCTAACGTAGAATGCAAGCAATGGTCTCGAAATTACTAGTAACGTATTCACGAAGAAAATAGTGCGCAGAATCGGCAAAACGTTTCTTGCTAGCGAGCCCTTGCAATGGGAAGCAAGTGCTGTACAGTAATGACCTCACGACTTCTATACCTTCGGACGCAGTTCATCATCATCGACACGCAGCTGATCACGGGTGGCTCAAACCGGCAATACACTATTTTACCGGAGGACTACATCTTCGGGGCCTTGATGTTGTACATTGACATCATCAACCTGTTCCTGCACATCCTCCAGATCATGAGATCTCTTGAGGGCGACCGGTAGCTGCCACCAGCAGCCTACAGAGGAACGCGCACAGCAGACGATTCTGTCGTGTCTTACATACTGCTGTGCAATGCCGCTCTGGTGTCAATACAGTTCGAGCTCAATTGACCAGCTGTGTCAGCGCGTTCATACCAGATTAGCCTTCGCGAAATCTTCAATGAGAAATACAAGATTCCTACTTTGGGCTTAGTGATGAGAACAAATGCCGAATTGTCCGTATCTTTATTCATTTCTAACAGCTCGTATGATCAGTCGTGATCGGCATAGCTCGGGCTTGTTTCATTCGGGGCCTTGTGGGCCCACCTTATTCAAAGCTCTTTGTAAGGCAAGGGAGCCATGGTAGGCGAGAAGTTTCGACGATTAGCATGACATTTATGTACCCATTCTTGCGTTAGTACACGCTAGATGTCAAAACTCACCATCCGTACAGTTACTGAGCAAACGTGCCCGCTTCAGCTTGCTAATATTGAGAACTGAAGAACGTTGCGACAAAAAAGCCGCCTTCGTTAACAACAAGATTAGCTTTTACCTCTATGACGTTGGCACTGTAATACCGACACAGTGAAAAAGTCGTATCAATGGTATATATTCCCACATATATAGCAGTGATAATTTTTGATGGCATAATATTTCGAAGATTTGAAGCAAATAAAAAAAATACTGTTATCTTCATTACTTCGGGTCGTTAAATTCGTGATGAGATGTTTCTCGGCATGTCTGATGACTTGTTTTCTTTCAACCAATAAAACAATTTTATGGCCGACGACGCATTGGTTTCGATCAAAGTCGTCGTGCGGCTGCAGTACGTACAGCTCAGCTACGTACAGGTCCGTCAAGAAGTTGCCTGGTTTATCCATTTTTTTTTTGGGGGGGGGGGTTAAGTAGTCGCCCTCACTGGAGTTTCAAGGAGAAGTAGAATTTTATGAATTTTTTCATGATTCTAAGAAGAAAATTACAGGATAGCACTTAACTTCGTTTAAAAGCTTAATGTCGAAAGCCTTTCCTTCTTCTTTTCTCCTATGTCTTCTCTTCTACCTTTATATTGAGCGTTTATGTACTTTTTTTTTACGCAAGCTTGCCATAAGGCATATTACAGAAACCCATGTAAATTATTTCCGATAAGGAACCTGAGCAGCCTCCCACTCTTGTCGTCGGTGAGCCATTTAGAGAAGTCCTCTTCCCTTGTTGTGGTTAGTCCCACTTTGCGCATAATCTGTGTCCTTGATGCCCTTGTCCCTGCACAAGTCCACAGCAGGTGGCGAACATCTACTTCTGCAGCTGGTGTGAAACACTTCGGGCATGTGGTTGGTCCGATGTCTGCTTGAGATTCCAATCGGCATGTTACCGACAGGGTAAGGGCGGCCCCAGCTCTTATCCTTCTAAGGGAAACCTCTTCCAATCTTGTTAAGTTATGAGGGAGGGGAAATGTACACGGGGGAATGAGGGCACGTGTACTTTTCCTTAAATAGGATGCTAAGATGGGAACAGCGGAGCGGGCATCAAAAGGGAGCCTGGTGGGGGGCGCATTAGTGTTTGGAACTTCGTGTGTGAGGTGGTCAACTTTTCTCTGCTCAGTGTTCTCAGCATCGTCTTGTGTCCAATGTATCTGGATGCGTATCTGTTATTTTATTGTGTGCGTGGATTTCCTGGGTTACACATAACGTCTTTGTCACTTTATTCAGCTGTTTTATGGCGGCTAAAGAGTCTGTATAGATGTGGGCTTCTGTTATGGAATCTATTTTATTTATGACCTCCATAGCACTGCGGATTGCATAAAGTTCCATCACAAGCGGGTCCGGGTATTCTGAAACGTATTCTTTATGTACCTTTAGTTCACTCTGTGTTGGAATAGTAGCTGCTGTTCTACCGCCATTTTCTATAATTGATGCGTCCGTATATGCAATGCAGGTACCTGGAGGTGCATCAACCAGAGGTCGAGATGCCAGATTTTTTTTGCGCCGAAGCCGAGTGGTCTTGTTACTTGCAATAATTTCATTTTTTTTTCTTTTGGCTTCGTCATCGGCGACATCGACATCTCAGTACTCCTCTCCGCGACATACGAGAATGAAAGCCTAACTACCCGAAAAGGAAAAGTGGCTATTGTGACGCTTGGCGGACACATCTCGCTGAGTCTCGCTAATGCGACATTTTCGCCCTGAGGACGTACTCTTTACCAGCTCGCTCAACAAGCGGAAACGCATGCAGACTGCTAAGATCCGACGAACCTGTTTAGTAGTAACAGGAGCGATTTCAGTGCCTTATGCACGCAACGTGGTGTAGAGCTCGTCCTTGGCCTCCCGCTAGTTGCGCTTCGAAAGGAATACGACAGCTTTCAAAGTGCTTGCTCGCGTGCCAGATGTGATTTATGCTTCGATTTGTAGTTATATTTAGCCACATAATCCTGACATGCCAGCAATAAACAAAGCAATAAAACCTCCCCCTAACAACTTGCGGAAGCACCGCCTCCGGCTAGTGCTGAGAAGAAGGTGGAAACCAAAACTCCAAAACGGGTCTGCTGTACAATCGATATCATCAGGAAAATACATGGCGCGCCAGAAACCTATCTCGCACCTATTAAGTGCTACTTTTCATTTTTGGTACACCTGTTATGTGGGGGACAAAAACCTGGACCTAATCATTAAAATTCTTCTTTCCCTTGACCGCTTCCCCACCATTCTAAGCAACCAGTGGCACATCTTGCTGCAAACGATTGTCAGCGTTGGAGGCGCCCCTCGAAAAGCGCGCACAACAGCATTTTGTCCCCAGCTATAATGCTCATGAGGCTAACCTTTTCTTGAGGCAATGTGGGTTGAGCTGCGATGTGGGGCTATTTCCGTTGTCCACCGTGAGTGTCACCCGTTATTTCAATCAGAAGGCCTATGTGAAATGTGAACGCTAATAGTAAAACCTGGAGACAAGTTTTAAGACTAACGCCCGTATCGAATTTCTGTGCCAGTATCGGGTCTTATGGCTAACAGAAAGTGATTTCTGGTGCACTTCCGCTTCTGTCAAAACTATATAACATGTGAAGAGGCATTTTAAAGCACACTTTGCCATAAATACACCTT
This sequence comes from Amblyomma maculatum, assembly GCA_023969395.1. NCBI lineage: Eukaryota > Metazoa > Arthropoda > Arachnida > Ixodida > Ixodidae > Amblyomma > Amblyomma maculatum. The sequence goes on along the minus strand of JAJIZL010016299.1, from coordinate 24,535 downwards.
CACATTCATTTAGTGAAGAACTTGTGGCACCAATGAAGTCAAGAAGTTCCGCGTAAGTAAAACTGTTACTATCAGCCATCCAGTTAATTCATTTTATTCAATCTTATACCTGTCAGAGAACACAAACGCCTGAGATGCCTGGTTGGCAAAGGCGGAGACAACATATGTTTTATTGCTGTGTTAAACGTTATTCTGTGCAAGTGTGTTTACTATGCAGGGGTAGCGGTAAAACTAAATTAGGAGTGCAAATGTTAAAGCACCAAAGTTAACAACCGGTCATGCGAACCACTGTATCGAGCACCGAAATACAGATTTTTCTCAGGTTCTTTAAAGTATGCTGATGTCGCACAGCTTCTGGGCGCTTTCTTTTAATTAGTATCCATATATATACAGCTGCTGCAGTTGAGAACCAACCTGAGAACTTGCGGTCAGCAACAGAACGAAAAAGTGAATTGCCAGCGAGTGGAGGCCACCCTAAATCGTTACTCCATTCAAGCAAAAAGTGCCAGAATTGAAATTCTTCACCATAATGAATACTTTCTGTCATTAAGAAAACCCACTGAGGTTAGGCCAATTTCTTGGCAAAAGAAACTGTGCAGGGAAGGTAACAGGAGCAGAGAAAATTGACATAGGCGCTTAATGCATCAGTGCTCTATTTATTTATTTAGTGTCTCAAATACGTTCCCTGCTCAAAGGCGTTACAAACAGGAGTAGTTCAATAGTACAGGCTATATATAGTTACGCAATAATAAATTCTTAAGATGGCATAAAATACAATTTTCTTGAAGTTCTCGGCATTAGAAATGGCAGCGATGGCGGGTGGAAGGTCTTTCCATTCAGCACTGGTATTACGAAAAAAAAAAAAAAAAGAATCAACTTATTTTGTTCTAAAAAAATGGACACCAACTTTAAATATGTAGACAAAGGAAAAGAAGTTTTTATTTATTTATTTATTTTTCATGTATTTACATTACCCCTCAGTGCCATAGGCATTACAGAGGGGGAGTGGTAAATACAAATGTAGGTGGAAAAAGTATTCATGCTTCAATCGCTGATTTGCTCTTTTATAAAAGAGCAGAAATGGCTATAGCCATCTTTTTAGGCTCTAGTCATGTACATGTAATGCTTTTTCGTCATTAAGGTTACATTTAGTAAAGCACTGAATGTAGTAGGCGAATATGTGTACTTAGGACAGGTAGTAACTCCAGATCAGGAGCATGAAAGACAAATAATAAGGAGAATAAGACTGGGATGGAGCGCCATTGGCAAGCACTCCCAGATAATGACTAGCAGCTTACCGGTATCGCTCAAGAGGAAAGTATACAACAGTTGCATCTTATCTGTACTCACCTATGGGGCTAAAACTTGGAGGCTAAAAAAAGAGGGTTCTACTTAAGTGATGCTGGCGGAAACTCTTTAGAGTTCCTTGGACTGAAAGAAGATCAAATCAGTCGATATTGTCGATCATAAACCCTGACTGCTCATTGGAGGGTCAAATTCTAAAGTTAAAGCTCAGCTACTTTGGTCATCTGATGAGAAGAGAGGAGTCGCTGGAGAAAGATTTGATGTTGGGAAAGGTTGAGGTTCACCGGGGAAGGGGTAGGCAGCGAACGCGATGGTTAGATGGCATCCTCGAGGCGCTGCAGATGAAGTTATGCGATGTCAGGAAGATAGTGAGAGACCGGAAAGCAGGTCGTGATATGGTCCATATGGTCACGAAGAGTCGGACACGACTGAACGACTGAACTGACTGACTGACTTAAGTTGAGGGCAATGCAGAGGACTATGGAAAGAAAAATGCTAGGAATAACGTTAAGAGATAGGAATCGGGCAGAGGGAGTCAGAGAAATAACTCAAGTCACTGACATTCTAGTGGAAATCAAGAAGAAGAAATGGGCGTGGGCAGGACATGTAGCGCGAAGAAAGGATAACCGATAGTCGCTTAGGGCAGCAAATTGGATTCCAAGGGAAGGAAAGCGTAGCAGGGGGCGGCAGATAGTTAGGTGGGCGGATGAGGTTAAAAAGTTCGCAGGGGTGAAGTGGATACAACTAGCACAGGACCGGGTTAATTGGAGGAATAAGGGAGAGGCCTTCGCCCTGCAGTGGGTACAGTCAGGCTGAGGATGATGATGATGGAAACCTGTCCCTGTGCAATCCATAGTTGAGTATTTTATAAACTAAGCGTTTATCTATATATTAAACGCGTGTACTAAAATCACCTGATGGCCTGTAGAAATATTTATTTATCTGTTTATTTATTTCACTTTTCGAGAGCAGACAATTACAATGCCTGATGCAGAAACATCACTTGCCTGCATAAAATCTGAGATATTTCAGAATGAATGAAGACAGTGAAAAAAAAATTAGGACACAAAAATATCTACAATCTTAGGTGGGCAGACAATATCAGATTATGATGAGTCGATGCTTTGAATTAGCAATACTATTGTATATCCTGAGGAGTTGGAATATTTGTTGGAATAGGGTTGAATGTTTTTCCACAGATATAAAGCACTTATACTACTCATTGCCACATAAGCAGCTTATACAATGTATTGACGACAGCGTTAATAAATTTGGCGCCGTCCCGTTTGAAAATGAATGTGGTGTGTCAGTCAATGGCTTCATGGTTTTGGTGTCCTTGTATCTTAAGTCAATCTTTGTGAAGTGGAATAGGGAAGTCTACCTGCAAAAAAAAGAAGGGGGTGTGTATTGGGTCGTGGGGGGGGGGGGGGGGGGAGGCATAACGCTCGCCCATACTGACTTGTTTCTGGCGAGTATGGACAGAAGGCTCCAGAGTAATCTTGACAGTAATGTAGTGCTAAAAACGTTCAGGTTTGCAGATGATTACCTGGTTGTCCTTAAGAAGAGCAATGAGAGCCTTCTTCAGGTAGCGGAAAGCATAATGTCTATATTTGGGAAGTGTCTTGAACCGCTGTCAATTACCCACGAGCTTCCTATAAAGGTCACCATCCGTTTTCTTGATTTCAAACTAGTTTCTCTGAGTCGAGTTTGCTGCATGTATGAGCTGAGAAAAAAGGCGCTCACCTTTTTCCTCGGCGCACACGAAGTTGGTTAAGAGAGAGGTGGTAAAAACAGGGCTTTCTAATGCAGTCAATAAGTCATGTAGTTGCCTAATGCAGACAAGTTTCAGGAATCAAGTAGACCGCCAACAGAAAGTCACCTTGTAATTGCAATACCAAAAAGCCTGCACAGGAAGGGCAAAAGCACAAGGTTGGCAGATAAAGGTGAAGGTGTTAACAAGAAAATCGTGGTAATGCCACACATTCACAACATTTCCCACGCGCTCATAAAGAGTGCACAAAACATTGAGGTAAGCGTTTGCATGTCAGCACCGGAAAAATTATCCCGTATGTGGAAGGTCACTTGCCTGGATGACATTGATCGGAGTTCCTGCTCTATACGGCATGAGAACCCGTTCGTGGCAAGTACGGAAAATGTAGTTTACAGGCTGCCGCTTTCCTGTGGCAAGTTGTATATAGGGAAGACCGGCCGCTGCCTAAATAAGCGACTTAGCACCACAGGAGTATTATAGCTGAGGGTTCGGGCAATTTGGCTCGTCATTGCCATGGCCATAAGTGCGCGCCCAAGTTTGAAGATTCTTCAGTGATAGGCAAACATGGTGATCAAAAAACGAAGAGATAATTGAAGCTGCGGCAATGGAAAAAGAGGGGTTAAAAAAGTGTGCTAGTTGCCCTTCTGTTTCATTATCAAAAAAATACATAATTTGTATTTAATTCGGGGATGTAGACGTTTGTGTAAAAAGTGCTCACGTGTAGGTTGGTTTTTCTATATTTTTTTATTTTTATGTATTGACTTTCATGCTGTTGACAACATAAACGTTGCTTGTTTCTGTATAAACCAGTCAGAGCGAAATAAAAATTCATGTAGTGGAAGTTAGCGCTCTTGTTCCGTCCCTTCTTTGTTGTGCGCTATGAATCCTTATGTATATTACCCACTAGTCCGAACCCTGACCCTTCTATTCGTAGTCAATTACCTGATAGTGTGACAAATGAAAACGCTCTAAGGAGTGCCACCTAATGGCCGATAATGTTCATTTAACTTCACCCAGCAAAGGTGTCCCGCTTTTTTATAACTCTTAGCTCTGTTATCCTAAAAGCTCTTTACACAGCCGTCATTATTGCTGTTATAAGTAATAATGATGAAAACATCACAAGTTTAGCTCGCTGATAATTTTCGAAAAATCTATTTGAGCTATAATATTTAGTGCTTAAATATGTACACACTTTTGACATTTTTTTCTCTTTTGAGGAGAGGTGTAGCATCCGACCTCAACGTCACAATATCAATTTGAGGCGAGGCTATGTGAGGTCGCCTACAAACTTGAAGTGAGGTTGCCTCAGAGCACCTCAACTTCAACTGGTGTGGTCGAGTTTTACTGGGTTCAATAAATTTTGTTTTATGTAAGATCCTACCTCTGCTAGCAATATACTAAAGACAGAAAAAAATGTATAAAAATGCATGTGCCAAAGCAAGCCGCTAGCACCACTGCTGAAAGCAGATATTAGGGTCGAGTGCCACACGTATGCAGTCCGTGCTTAAACTGTCCTTAATTGAATATAATTTAGCTCCCGTAGAGCTGCCATCAATGACTCGCCCCTTTTCTTCTTTCACCGCCAGCCTGCGATATAAAAATGAAAATCAATAAATAGCTTTTCAACCAATTTTACAATTTTTACTTCACGTCGCCTAGAGAAATGTGTATTTATTCTTGTTTTTTTCTAATTACATTCGCTCTGCATTCCTTGTTTTTCCGCCCTTGGTAGCGCTACAGGCGCCTTTAACGTGAATGAATGACAATGTTAGACCAACCTGTCAATCATTCCCCCCCTTCCCCTCGAGCTCCCATTCGTTATGTCAGTAGATGGCATACCGGCTCACCAGGCAGATAACACTGGATTGATTTATTTGGCGATCATCGACGAGTCCTCTTTCTCCCTTCATTCTCGGTGTGGTCAGGTGTCCACCGAGAAGATGACAGATTCCTTCCAGAAGATCCTTTTCTGAAAATCATCAATGAAACCACACACGTCTTCAAAAACATCAAAAGCGCACTGCTCCACCATCGTCGCGAAAGCATCGCGAGATGTTATTCTGTAACATACCCAACCACATGCAAACACCGAAAGAAAAAAACATCAATTTCTACAAGGCTGAACTGAGTCTGAAAGAAATGCATGATCTTCAATCTAAACTTCGGCATACAGATAAACTGGTAGCATAAATAATCTCAAGTTTCCTATAGGCTGCTCCCTGAAAGTGCACAAAGCTTAATTCCTGCAAAATCCAGGACTATACAGTCACTATGCACGTTTATTGAAGCACTATCTTTCCCCCCCTGCATTACGTTTCCTTTTGCCGTATAGAACTAACTGTACACGTGAGTGACAGTGTGCTAGATTGTGCCAACAAGTAATTATGGAAGAACAAATCATTCCAGATGTTAGATGTTAGATATAACCTCCGACAGAGGACCTCGCAATATTACAAAATTTTGGTTGAAAGGGCACATAGTCTACTTCTATAAAAAGACACTTCTAAAGCATTGTGAGTCTTTGGGGGTGTCCACCGTTTTAAATCATGTTGTGTAATTTTTCAGCCAGCATGGAGATCCCCTCATGCTGTAGGCTCATTTCTGCTATTATTTCGTTGCATTTTAAACGTTACCTCAGGAGAGGCTCACTGCGCACGCGTGGTGTTCGACCGAGAACAAAGAAGGCCCGACACGTTTTAAGGCAGGACCAGTACTATACTGAGCGGCGTCAGCTCATACCTCCGCCTTTAAGGCGCAGCCAAAGGCTTCAACCGAGAGTGAGTCATCAATGCTAATAAACACATTTAACTGCACGGTGCAATGCCTTACATTTTCTGCATGAGTCAAGTTGCCTATTGAATTTGTCACGCCTAATTGCTGCCACTATTTGGTTGCTACCGTGATAATTGAATGATTTACTTGCAAAGTGAATTCAGATATTCCGTCTAAATAGTTTGCCTGGACATGATTTCTTAAAGACATTATTCCTTGCAAGAGTAATTTATTATTTTCATTGAAATCTTGTAATACCTGGCATTGCAAACTCAATTGATATTTTGCGAGGAAAGAATTATTGCCGGGAAGTCTAAAAGTAACATTTTGGGGTCTATAAAATCAACACTCTGAAATATGGAATCATATTATGTTTTGAAGGTGCGAAGGATGCAAGAAATTCAGAAAGAAACCCGCTGTTGGCACATACGCGCAAATGCGACAGCAACGGAATGGCGGAAGGCGTGCTCCCTATTTCAATACTTTGCCAAAAAATATCTGTTGTTGCGTTCGCTACTCGCAATAAAAATGCCCTTATGACAAAGTGACGGATGTTACATTGGGCGTAACCTTTCGTGTTCTCATCTTAACTTTGTCTTCCTCAATTTAAGCAGCGCACAACTGGCCTTCTTGCTAAATTCTTCTGAAAAGGAGGAAATGACGCTACCAAGAACACACGCAGAATAAAACCATCAAGTTCAAAATGTACAAAGGTACGTACGCAGCGCCTAAATGGCTATAACACTGACCACATCCCATTGTTCAAAAATTAATATGGCGCAGGAACTGCATTATTAAACTGTCTTTGAAAGGAGAAATTGTTGGTAGAAGTGCGCCTAAATTAGACAAGAAGTTTCAGCGCTTGCATCTTCTGGCCATATATACCGAAATTCAGTGTGAACGCATCATGAAACGAATGACATTATCTCGAACAATGATTTACAGGCCAGGTGAGGGAGACGTGCCGCTAATGCTGCCGTGTCGCATCCTTAAACACAGAGCTTAAACACAAAGATCAGCAAAATC
>JAJIZL010016299.1:416-17651 GCA_023969395.1 Amblyomma maculatum | reverse complement strand
TGCAATCACGCGTATTCAATGCCTTCCCTCCAGTCTCCATCTTGGATCTCTGCTCGAAGAGATAAGACGCATATCGGGCTTAAACAACAAAAAGATAACATGTGAAACAATAGCGGTATTATCACTACGCGGAGTGGACGAGGGGCTTGCTCCAAGGAAAAGAACTGCTAACGTAATCTATCGCGAATAAACGTATTTTAGCTCCCACACGGCGGCTAACACACGAGGATCGTCACAGCGGTCACCCTCAACCTCTTCAGCGTTTTTTTTTTACAAACTGTATTCTCTGTGAGCCTAATCCCATTCTATTACCTGATTGAGCAAATATTTTACAGAAAAATGTGACTGCGAAAATTGCCTGAAAGTGGTGCCAGAACTGGCTTAGATCTCTCTGACCGTAGCACCAAAACTCAGTGCCAAGTTTCTCAGCGCGTTCCTTTCTGAACGAACTGTTTCCGCCTAAATTCCTCAGTGGCCTTGCGCAGCGCATAACAAGCTACGTTCCGGGCGGATGAAACATAGGGCGTAATTAGCCTTGACAAATTCTCTTACTCCTTTTATTTATAGCACAGGGTTGGGGGATTACGGGAGATGGGCGAAACAATTATTTAAAAAGGATGCAAGCATGCGCGGGGGTCCAGATTATCTAAATTTTCCTGTACAGGGGTTATTGGCTAAGGATCTTTGCCACTTCTGGCGAGATCTTTATTTGGGAGTCAAAAAGAGAGAGAAAGAGGTGCCGTAATGGAGGGTTCCGGAGTAACTGCAACCACCTGGGGACTTTTAGTGTGCACTAACATAACACAACACACTGGGGCCTTTGCGCTTCGCCTCTATCGAAACGTGGCCGCCATGGTCGGGATCGAAGGCGGGTTCGAACGAACTTCAGTTCAATAGTCCAGCCCTTTAACCAATGAGCCAAAGTGGTGGCTATGGCGGACGGACCAGTAGAAGCTGATGAGCGCGGGTGGTACAAAACGAATATTTATCATTCGCGCTCAACATGTTGATACCCGGATGCGGATCCAAGGAGTGAAATCAAGCCTGCTCAATCAAGGAAGGAGCATTAAAGTCAAATTACAAGAGCAGTATGAGAAGCGATGCCGACGGACCGAAGCTAACATCGGAGGTGGTCATTTAACATAATAGTGTTAAAGGGCCACTGTCCAGGGAAGGCCCTTTTAAGCAAAGGAGCCCAGTGTTTCGATCAGGTACAGGAGATAGTCTGTGCAAAATGCTACAGTGACACGTGCGCCGCAAAGCATCGAAAATACAATTCAAAGCTCTCTTGCTTTCCTTCGGGAAGCCAGATTCCCCGTTTCCTGCGCTGGCCCGACGAGCCACAGTAATGACGTACGTACCGCGAACGGCGTCCATTGGTCCGTCTCGCTGACTGACGGGAGAAGAATGGGTGTCTACCGCTCGCTGCGCGCTTTTCCCTCGCCACGGCCAGACTGAATCCAGCGGCGCGCGCTCCCTCGGCCGTTTTTTTTTCGCGCTCGCGGTGTGCCACGCCCCACCTGGGGAAGGGGAATTTGTCTTGCGGAGGCTAGACGACCTCGGGCGGGAGAGTGAAAAACCTTTGCGAGGGAACGGAAGGAGAGAAGCATGACAGAATCGGGTGATTGCGGTGGCTGTAACTGCGTTATTAGTTACTCCTTTCAAAAACATTTTGCGGCCTTGCGTTCTAGGGGCGAAGTCTCACAGTCACGGGGGAAGAAAATATTTTCAGCCGGAGGGTGGACAGTGGGCCTTTAAGGGTCGCGCGCTGAGAACAACCCGGAGCCGCCCCTGACATCTCCAGAAAATCCTAATTGGTAGCAGGCTCGTAGTGTCTATTCTGGAGCTCAGAAATTGAATAAAACATTAAATAAATTGCGATTATAAAGACGCAACACGACCCAAGCATCTTGCTTGTATATAAAAATATAAATAAAATTACCTACTCTGAATAATAGGCCACTGCGGTAATAGGATGTTAGTTAAATATAGAAGTCTACGATTGCGTCAAACAATACTACTCTTAAGCTATTGAAGGCCGTAACCACAGAAATTTATGATGCTACTACAGAACGTTCTGTAGTCACAACACGTTTCCTGTCAATAACCGCACAGAAATTCTGTCGTAACAACAGAATATTTTCTGCAGTTTTTTCTGATTGGGATTCCTCTTGGTACAGTGGAGGATTTGTTGGTCCTGTGGCATAAAATAGAAAATAAAATCCACCAGGCGACTGAACGAACATCTAAAGTTATCGGGGTATACTCATGAAGTCTGCCTGAAAATATGTTATAGTAGTGTTGCATTGCAGCTCATTTTTATATGTGCTCTTTGTCAGTTTTCGAGTGAACTTTGAAAGCTGCGCGTGGACTGCGCAATTTAAAAATAATTTTTAAACAGCTCTTGTTGAGCAGTCACCACCGATTAGGGATACTCTTCACTGCGCGTTATTATCCATTGCGCCCATCTTCTTTTTTTTGGGGGGACAGCGGATGCACTCACCCGTCGAGCTCGTCCGATGAAGTGGGGCAGGACAGGATGCGGTAGACCTTACGCGCTTTCTTTATATCATTTTTTTTCCTTGTGCGCCGTTTCAGCTAGCTTAATTTTTTCACTGCGGAGATGGCTGATATGTGACTGGTTGCTCGTGTGTGTTTTCTAGCTTTAGGTAAATATCTTTTCCTGTTTATTTAGGACGGCGTTTAAATTGTACCCTAATAAATGGCAAGTTTGTTGCTTTTTTTTTATTTCTCGCGAAAGCCAAGTCGCTATGAAACGTGGTCACATGGCGACGCATTAATAGAAGACATCTTTTTGAGAGAAAAATCTGCTTCATTCGTGAATTATATACGCCTGAATATTGTCCAACATCATAAGGTGTTCACAAGTATGTGTTGGTAAAAATATTTCCAATAAGAAAGGAATGTTACGAGCCACAAGGACCGCCACGGATATACACTAACGGCTTTCGCAAACTAACGACAACCCTGCGTGCAGCCACATCTCAAATAAATTGAGAGTCCTAGATAGCCCGCACAGGAGAAATGAGAAAGCCTGAGCTTTGTTGCTGCTGTGGTAGCAGCACTCGATGCAGCATTTTTGATATCTTTATGTAAGTTACCTTTCATTTTATTTCTATTTTTGTACATTTATATTTCAATTTCATTTTATTATTTCTTCGTCAATATTTTTATTTGTTTATTTCCCTCAACGCCTCACCATGGACACGTTCGAGCGAATCATGCTACTCTAATTTTTAGAAGTCCTTTTCGTGGAGTTTCAAATAGCTCTGTCCATGTAAAAATGCCAAATTTTCAGCGCAAAAAATACCAGATTTAAAAATATCGACGTATAACATTGCTTAAAACTGTCGGCTAGGACACGGAGTGAAGGTGGCTCGATTCCTGCGTGGGCACGATTTACTTTTTCCTTCGGTAAGTGTCGATTCATGAGAAACACTTTGATGACACGCTCAAATAATGCAACTGATGAGTAAAGATATGGTTTCGCATTGTTACCAGTTAATCGCTATTACTGCGATCACTTTAATTTCTGTGCCGGTGATATGTGCGTGCACGTGTCTCTGTTCTTCGCTTTAACGAGAGACAGTGAGGCATGTGTGGTATTTGGTATATGGTCCGACATGGCACTACCTTAACAGTGCTTAATTCCTTAAGACTCCACCTCCACTCTTAACACATAATAGACCATGCCACACAAAAACTGTAAATAATTTCATGTTTACCTATACTCGCGTTGCCGAGATAGCCTACCTTCGTTACTTGTCTGCCTTATCGCCGCTTGCTTTAGGTCTTATCTTCTTGTCAGATAAGCCAGAGACAACACGATCTGAATCGCGTGTAGCAGTTTTTGTTGTAAAGTAAAGCAACCACAGCGCTTTAGCCATCTTACGTCCAAAGGTTTCAGTTACAGTTATCATTAAAGAAGTACCAAGTTCAAGAACAATGGCCACAGTGATCTCGTCAAGCATCGAGTGTACATATAGCTCCATACCTACCGTTCCTTCTTACGGGTAACGATTCGCCCGATCAATATGTTGCCTTCAAGTATTCTGCTGGCTCTCTACTTCTCGCGTTGTCATGATAAGATGTTAAAATATTTATCGTTTCAAGAATGCGTACCCAGGGCTTGTTTCACTATAAAATCTATCGCCTCCATTACCCTTAGACTGGTGTCAGAACTAGGACTTGAAAAACACAAGCAGAAGCGTCAGAGACCTGCTTAAGTGAGCGATACCCCAGAGCAAGCCAATTCCGCTAGTCGGGACGTCTTCAAGGGTCACGATAAGCAACGGAGCCACTTCAGGTCCTGATAACAACCACGATTCACGGTTTAGCAACAGCGGCTGAGCTAGACAAAACCGCCACCATCGAGACGACTTGACGTGCACGGAGTAACGCCCATTCTTCAAACGTGAACACCTTAATTGAAGCATTGTGCGAGAGCTGAGCACCAGTGTGTGAAAAAGAGCTCTCTGAAGACCGAGCCACGAAATGGAGGGACCTAGAGTATTCCGGATATGACGATCAGTCAACTTCGGCAACAGGTGCACCGGCTGAAGAGTGTCGCGGTGAGTAACTTACACGTGGCTAATGCTAGTACGTGTACTACGTTTACTGACAAGTGTACAGAGAAAAATATTACGTCGAACTGACGGAAGTGATGCTCAAGCTTCTTTGAAAATTGTGCATCACTTGGCGTTTAGTCTTTGCTTCTAAGCACACATATACAGTGTCGAAAGACGATAACCTTGTACTGCTTTGTACCATGAGATAGCTGCCTTAAGCGGACCGGGCCTAAAGGAAATTCCGTTGCACGGTTTCTGACACTCTTTCACGCCAACGCTATCCTTCTCCCACGCGAGTCTTAGCCCAAAATGATGAATTTCTGAATACCTCGTGGTTTTGTAGCATGCAATGTATTTGCACACAGTCGCGAATGGGTGGCCATATTCCGTTTGCGTCTTTACCGACTTAGTTGTTATTCTCCGTGAGTATTCTTAAAGCATGCATGGCACAGACACGTGTTGAGAGCAAGCAGCTCAATAAGCATGAAGAATTACAGGCTCTAAAGGCATAAGTATACATCTCAGAACGTACACAATCGGTTTAGCTTTCTTGTGCAAGCAGTAGTAGACAAGTTCAATGGAAAGTTTACAACAGTAGCAAGCCTTTCTTGCTACATATTTCTTCTAACGAGCTGCATACAGAAGAAAAGCCAGTGTTACCGAATATTTATATAATATAAAGTACAACCTCAGTAGGCTCAATAGATAACGTCGAGCTAAATAAAAGCAGAGGCTGCCGCTGTCATTTGTCAAAGCTATTAAGGTGTTATAACTAGTCACATGCGAAACAGATAACTAGTCACATGTTCAAAGAAAATCTTCTCTTGAAGCTAATGTTTATTTTCCTATTTTACTTGTCTTACAGAAGGATGCCTATACTCGTTCAGAAGCGACGCAGACACAATGCGCGAAATCAGTGAGCTGATCGGACCACCAAGGTGGTATCACCTGATTGTTTGGTTGCTCACGTTCGTTCGTGCTTTTCCTTCGTCGTGGACCCAATTCGCAGCCCTGTTCATCGCTTCTGACGTCGAGCACTGGTGCTCCAAGCCGGACTTAACGTCAGTCGCCAAATGGACGGAGCAGGAGTGGAAAGAGAATGCTCTGCGCGTGGTTGTGAACGCTTCCGGACTAGCAACGGTCAGAAAGTATGATTCGTGCGAAATGTTTCAATTCGAAGCTGAGCAGGTGAACGGTTCGGAGATTCTGACATTCGACCGATCCAGGACAGTTCCGTGCCATTCGTGGACGTACAACGAATCTACACCGGGATCGTCGGCTGTGCCCGAGGTCTGAATTTTAGCTCAATAATGATTAGTGCAAAAATATACCTATTGTTTTTGGTTCATCTGGGAAAAAAGTCATGCATGACAAAAGCAAGCTTATAAAGCTTGCCTTTGCCTTTGTCATGCATGGTTTTGTCACCGACCATGTCAGGAATATTATACAAGGAATATATTAATTAGTGCACATCCCACACATCATTCGGTAAAAAAATATAGGCTCTGATTCACATGGCGAAAATAGGTGCGAATTAGGTGCGGCAGGAAGTTTTCTCTTTGTTTAGCTTTGTTTATTTTTACGCCTGCAGTTCTTGTAGGGGATGCTCGTCTGCGTGCATACATTTTGCTACTCGTGAAGTGCCTAGGCTCTTAATGTTTGCTCCTATTTTTGCATATGCGGTCATTTGCATACTGTTGTAGGTTGCCGCACCATGTGACAGCTGAGTCGACATAGACATAAAGCCTCGGTTCAAGCATGCCTGAAGAACGTGTCTATACGTGGCTCAAGGCTAGGGTATCTCTCTCCAGTTTCAAGGTTTCTAATTCGATTCCCACCTAACCGCTTCAAGCTACTCGCGTTTTCAGCTCCTACTGATCAGACAATGTCATGGGGTCTCACGACGTCACTCAGTCGGCCAACCAGTTATCGCTCATCCATGTCACCAGCCAACTACCGCCTGCCAGGCGATCAGAATAGCTTTTGTTGCGAAAACAACTCTACGCCAGCTAGCTCGGCTCGTCGCGTATGCTCGGATGTCGTAGCCTCAAATGGCAAGAGCTGCCAGCCTTGGTCTCTCGTTTCACATGGGGCGGTTATGTCAGAATCGGCCTGCCAGGACCCTGGTATTCACGTTACCCCTACAGGCCACTAAGGCACCTTCACACGACTTGGTTAAAGCGAGGCTTTATATGTGGGCTGGTGGCCTACGCAATCGCGTCATACCCTTAAAGCGGAGCTTAAGTGTACCCCATATTTAGATGCAATAAACGACTTTACCCCCCCCCCCCCCCTAAGCTACCGGTGAAATTTGATGCGTTCAACGGAACCTTGGTTGTGTTCTATGCAACGCTCGGTCACCCGAAGCCAAAGCTTTCACTCGCCACTCGATTGAGCAGCGTTGAAAACGTGTAATTGTTTCATTAGTAGAGCTATCGAATGAAAAGAACAAATAAAATCTCTCCGCCAACTATAGCATTGATCAATAACGGACATTAAAAGGGAAATAGACAAACTAGAGCACTGCGCTGACTACACCTACTAACATATTTGCTACATAAAACAAATATCTGATAACAGAGAAAATTACAAAACAGCAAAGAGCATAAGGTGACACCTCTAGCGCTCGCGGATCTCTTTAGCTGATCCTGAGACTGCTCATGCGTCGTGTTCCGCATCGTTCCGAGACATTTCCGATTTCCTTTCTTTCGGTTATCACAACAGTCACGTGCGCTCATGCTTCCCTGAAGACAGTGTCAGTGGCTACCATTTTGCCATTACGCACTCTTCCCGCTCTCGTTATAATCCCCTTCTACGGTCACACTTCTCCTCATCCTTCCTACGCAACCATCCTTCGTATAGTTGTAATATTGGACCGATGGATGGAAGTTAGGAGCGTCGCCTTTGTAATGGGGTGTTAATATATATTTTCTATCAAGCTGGACTTCTTTTTATTTACTTTTATTCAGTGATGGTATAAATCAGTCCGGGCACTTGCTTTTTTTTTTTTCGACACATATCTTAGAATACACAGGTAATATTATATGTCATATCTGTGCTCTTCAGCCAAGAATCTTCCAACCACTCCTTACTAACTTCTACCACGGATTCATGCACATAACAATGGTGTCTTCTAACCCCTAAGGCCTCAGGGAGAATAACTGCACCTGCATCGATATATTGGATGCATGCCCTCACATCTGAGCATAGGATGTTCACTTGTGACTACAGATACAAAGCTCCACTGCACATGTGTCATCCTGTTGGTTTACTTTCATGTAAACGCACATTTTAACGCGCCCTGATCTATTGTGGAACGATTCCTTCCTATGTGCATCCTCTTATCTTTTTTTATATTAATCCAGTTTTTGCCTATTTCGTTTTTTATCTCTCGTTTAATGCTCTTTATTTCACCGATCCTCTTTCTTTTATCGATGCTTAGTTTTTAGTCCTTTTCAGCCACTGTGAGGTAACACTTTTTTTTTCATTTATAAGTGTGTAGACACGTTGCCTGCATGCCTATTGACTCCCAGTTAATCCAGCGTTCTTCATATAATATTTTACTCTGAGCTTCCCGGGCTTAGCACAATACCCAGACCACATTCCAACGTACATACGTCCTGGCTTGTGTCTTTGCTCTGGGCACGTAGTGCTAACCTTTCAAAGCTGTCTGATTTATTTCTACTCTCGACTGTTCCTCTGCCTTCCAGCACAAAACCGCACATACCAAAGTAAGCACTGGCACCACAGTTATGTTCCAAATGCTTTTCAGTAACGCATGACAGTCGCATTCCATGCACGATGTTTCATTATCCCCACATCTCTTCAGGCTTTTGAATGTAAGATTTTCCTAAGATTGCCCATCTTTCGAGATATTTGTATTCGATGAATCTGAGAATTTTGGCTCTTTTATTGTAAGCATCTTATCTCTTAGATCTTTGAAATCTCCAGGCATGTGCTGAAGCTAAAGCTGCATAGAGGCCGAACCAAAATGTACCGAAGTTGCAAATATTCATGGCTCTCTGCTAGCTGTCAAATGTCATCAATATATTCAACCGTATAGCCACTGTTATAAAATATTTCCGCCTAATCTGTATGAAATAATATAACTGACAAAGCCCGATCTGACATTTTCGAGTATTCTATTTCTGTCGAGAAATACTTTACTTTTTAATTTTTGGCCTGCATCGCCAACTTGTATGCAACAGATGCTACCGTATATCGGTCTGAAGGGTTTGCTCATGCCATCTTCTTTTCCTTTATGAATGAGGTTCATTTCATTCTGTCCGACTCTTTCAAATTATTCTTATAATTTTCTTGCTGCTTGGACATGGTTCAATTACCGGTTAAGTTGTAGTTTCTTCTATCCATCGGGATCTCCTTTTATTATAGTTGCTAACACTTTTACTATTTAAGATTGGTCTGTTGTGAGCTGCTTTCTACGAGTATTTATTCATTTATTATAATACTTTAAAATCAATCGCTCGGCATTGGTGTACGGAGGTACAATACAGGTCACTCTATAAAAAGCCCCACTGTCACATACAAACAGAGTCAAAATTGGGCAAAGGAATATATGCTCTCAAATGTTGCTTGCGACGTTAGAGCAGTATACTGCGGTCTAGTATAGCAGTATACTTGATCGCTGTTTTCTTAATGGTATTTTTCCGGGTCATTAAATAAACTTACACCTAGGCATGCCCTTTTACCGGGCAATCGTTCCTTATACGCAAGCATTTTCTTGATAAGAAATTTTATTCCTTACCATAGTTTTTCTTGATGTGCCAGCAAACCAACTTCCCCTCTTTTACCGATGTTTGTCTGTTGCACCATCCTGAGGCGTATTCCTACTAAGCGCTTAATTTTTTAGTATAGCTGAGATGGGAGGGGGGGAGGGGGGGGTGTCTCGCGGAGAGCTTGGCCGCCTTTTTCATCGTTTTTTACCTGTTGTCTTATTTCTGGCCATTTCAACACATCTTTGAATATTAATGTAACTGGTTATGGTGTAAAATTTTTTGCCGTTTTCTTGCTGTATCTCTTAAGGCTTATTTAGTTGGCATCAGCCTCCATAATAGCTCTTTCCCTTTTCTTCTACGTTTTTAAAAATAGGCCTTTTTCCACTGAATCAGCTAAAGCGCTAGCAACAGCAATGGAAGAGATCCGTGATTCGGCCAAGATATGTATACTCCGGGCAGAAGGTCAGATTTTACGGTGATCTGAAGCGGATATAGCTCATGACCAATTTAGAATATTCCCAAAAGCAATATTCACATACTGCACGTTGCGCAACCGTGCTTTTATTGCGATAGCAATACTGCGCCAGGTTTGCGGCCCGTCGGGTCGTCCCGGGAAGGGCCATGTTGGACCTTCAACAGCTGCGAAGAAGAAAAAGAAGAAGAAGATGATGATGAAGCAGAAGAAGAAGAAGAAGACTGGTAGCTTATGCTCTTGCGTCATACTCTTAAATGATGAGCTTAAGTGTCCCCAATAATGTAGCACCTTACACTTATAGGGCGTGATAGGGGAATAATGTAGCAGGCAAAAGAAACTTCTTCCGTTGCTATCGCAATTCAACTAGGGTTAACCAGAGTTAAACCACAACAATTTTTAGTTTCCTTAACGCTGTGTTTTTTTCTATTTTTTCAGTGGAACCTAGTGTGCCAGCACGAGTGGCAGCGCTCGATGATGACAAGCGTTGTGTTTGTCGGCTCCCTGGTAGGATCGCTGCTGATGGGATACCTCTCTGACAGGTAGGCTCTGAACCCAATGCTCGCCATTTTGAGTGTATATGTTTTAAATACTAAACTTTGTTCTCGCACCCTGGAGGAGGTGTGGAAGACGTTGTTCAATTCACGTGTGCTAATGAAGCTGTTTCTTTCTGAGGAAATACAGTGACGAAGGGTAGAGGAAGACAACGGATGTAGAAGTATGCTTCTATACTTTAAAAGAAGCAATCCTATACAAATAGCAATCAGTCTGGTCGTGTAGCAAGCATTCATCCATGTTATTTTGTCACGTAGTGCTTATATGAATGAGTCCGACAAGTAGTCGTGGCGTGTGTTATCAATTACTGTCCATTGTGTATTAGTGCTGTGCTAGCGTAAATGAGTATACACAAAGCTACAGTAACTTAATATTACGCTCTGGGGGAGTGGGTGCATATACCAAAATACACCAGAGAGCCTGGCGCGTCAGGCCTCACTTCCGGTGAAAGGCTTTTAAGAGTTAAACAATATCAGTGCGCTCAGCACAAATGGTATACCAACCATTTAAGGTGCACAAATATAAAACTACCATTTGAGCTACTTACATTAGAAACTATAAATAGTTCATCCGACTGTTATAGCAGGAAGATAAAGGGTGGATCTTTAGATTATTATGCTCCATTCAAGATGCGAAAATTCAGGAAACAAAAAACAATTCTGACCACAGGAAATCACGCAAAAAGGGAAAGCCCGCGAAAAGGCTGTTCTGCAGGCGGCATGAAAAGTGAAAGGCGATCTTAGTTCCAACAGCCAGCGGGTAACAGGTTGTACGACGCTTTAAACCTCCTGCAGCGCGCGTTTATACTAAGATGACAAACTATGAAGCAGCTTAAGACCGGCTTCTCCTTCCTGATAGTTGATACGGCCAAAGTTTGAGCCCCAAATGCATGAGGAGGAATCGAGTTTCTGTGTTTCGCTTAAAGCTTTCCTCTAATTCAGCATAATGCGCATACGACCGGACAAGGACAGACGAGATGAACACGGCGCTGAGCTTACAACTGGTTTATTAGAAGATTGGAAGTTGATATCGACACTATTTAGTGGCGCTATTTAGATGCAAATATTCGAAGGTCACAATCTGCAATTCGCTCTGCTGCGCACACAGGCCGCCACAAATTTGTAGTGGGTAAATTAGTAGTGTGTAGAGTACAGCGAGTGGAGGGTCGCTAGGCGATAAAGTTACGCTTACACGTGTTGTAGATACACCAGGTACCGTTGCGCACTCATCGGACACAGTTCTAGAGATGAGTGTACACACACATATTATTTTCGCACTCACATTGTGAAACAAAGGTAATAGTATACAGACATGCATGTCGTCGCACAACAGACAATACCTACAAGTCATCCGCATAGCAAAAAAAAAAAAAAAAAAGTGGGCGCACAGATTGCAACCCACGCAAGTTTCACCGGCGAAAATCTAGGCCCGTTTGAAATAAAATCTTGAAAACATGCGTAATTGCACACCATCCATCAGGATACCTTGCCATGGCGCTTAGGGTAGTTTCTTCTTTCATAAGTAGCGTGGAAACAGTGCCTCTAGTACCACTATGGTCCCCTTAGTTTCCTCTTCGTCCCACTCCTGCACCACAACCTCCACCGAAATAGAAAACGTGCCGATAACAACTATCCCTGAAAAGGTACTTGACGTCCTAGCTAATGTTTTACAGAGCGCTATGAAAGACATGTAAACAAACTTCTTGCCCATAACTGCACCTAAATAGGCATTCATGCACAGGTATGAAGGAGCGTTCGGTCGGAGACTACAATCGGGGTTCCCTTCACTGCAGAATCAAAAACATGTCCTGTGTTTGGTGCAGGTTTGGTCGTCGCACCGTGTTCTTCTCCTCCGTGTTTGGAGCGACACTCTTCGGATCTCTGGGAGCGGCCTGCACGTCGCTGAGAGCATACATCGCACTACGTTTCTTCGCTTGCATCAACATCGCCGGCATCCAAACCAGTTCGGCGGCATTGTGTGAGGTGCCTGTGCACAAATGAAGCTCTTTTTCGGGTCTCGGTCTAAGCCTGGTTACGTTTGATTCGCGTATACATAAATCTGACTCCTAGAAATGTAATAGTCGCGTGAATGGCACACACACACAAAAATCGTAATTTGTGATGCTGAAGTAGTCAAAATTAACAGGCACGACTGCTTTTGCAACTGTGAAATGTATCCTACTTGCTGAAGCTTTCAGATATTTACACCTAGATAACTTCAGCACATTATTCCAACATTACGGTTCAGTCAGAGTGGTCACTATAGCCGCCATTTTAATTCGGCTAGCAAGGCACTAATGAGTGCTGTCCGCCCAGCCTGCTAACAAGAAGTTTCCTCAAAAGACGGCTTGCGTTATAGACCTTTTTCACAAGGGACAACGTTCGAGGCTTGGATAACAAATGAGAACAAACATTGATGCTGAGCTATTCAATTCTTTCCACAAAGCTCAAAGCCTACCACATTTATCCCGCCGTCTCGAAGACAAATAGAGAAAAGCGATGTTACGAGAAATATCCCGTGACACCTGTCCGGTTCCCGCACAAGAGTAAAACACGTTAACATTACAGCCTCTTAACCTTATGCATGCTAAAAACAATAAGTCAAGTAACTTATCTATTCGTATACAGATCAAACCTAACTTCGAACCAGTCCTTAAAATATAAATAAATAAAGAAACTGCGTAATATAACGACTGTTTTGTTCTTCTTAACAAAGTTCAAATATAAACGGAGTGCAATGATAATAATTCTGAAAAACAGCCAGAAATTCGCCACGGTTGCCTACGATCCTGCTTTGAATTCTTGTGCCGAGATCAAAGCTGTTATTTTCTTGCCTGTGCAGGGCTTTTCTAACCAGTCTATATGTGTCTTGCGCGAAACTCATCTTAATATAAGTGTGCTCGCAAAATTATAGTGGTTTGTTCGGTTGTTCATTCCAGATGTCAGTTATTAAAAATATTACTGTTGCAGAAAAAGGCTGTCGGACAAGTTTTAAAGCTGATGTTGTCCCCAAGGCATAAGACATTTTTCTTTATATACATATTGGGTACTCGCGAAAAACCGACAAGCCAACGCTGAATGGGCACAGCATCGTATAGTGAGGACTAGCGCTTATTCGCTTTCCCTGAAGTTAAGGTCACGAGGCTCGACTACTGAGCCTTGCGACCCGGGTAAGACGGCGGCCTCCGAGGTCGTGTTCCGATCATTAAGCTGCCGTTTTATTGTCCCCCCCCCCCCTATTTTATTTTTCGAATTCGTAGTGGCTATGCAGTATACACTGCAAGATGTATTGCTGCAAGAGCACCTCCTGTACCCTCAGGTTGGGCACCAAACTTGAGAACTGGCTGAATATTTAAGGAACAGGGCAAAGGACGGGACACAGAGACACCAGAAAGCCCACACACATAGCGCCATGTGTTTGTGCTTCCTTGTGTCTCTGTGTCCCGTCCTTTGCGCTGTTCCTTAAACATGCAAAACCAACTAGCCCGCCAACTCGCTCTTATTAATGGCTGAATACACTGAGCTTTGCGACACAGTAAGTGAACATTTCTGTAAATGCCAAAACACATCCCACTGATAAGGCTAGGGCATACATATATACAATTGTTTTCTAAATTAATTTCATGTGAGCTGCGAGGATGGTCAATAAGGCGGGCAGACACATAGTTTTAGCCTGTATCTCAGGGAACCTGGTAATTTGACATCATCACTTTAAGAAACTCACAGCGCCAAACAAGATTGTATTGCTTATCAAAACCAGCGCAGGCAGATGTTTCGCACATGTTACACAGACCAAAGTGAGCACATGTTTTCATGTGCAAAACAGCAGCGCGCCACCTTTAAATGTGCATATATGAGAAACAAGAACTGTGCTCAAAATTTCAACCCCAGTAATTGGTCAAGCTAAACACCATAACTCCGATAGTTAAATCTCTCCACTGAACCTGCTTCTGTGTTTTGCCCTATATGTTCAAGAACGTTTTAGAGCATCCTTCGGAGCACCTGCGCTTACATCTAGAAGGAAGGTATTGGGTTCAAGCGATTGATCTTTACTTCGCTACATACGTATTTGCCTGACGACGTTTCCTCATTCAGTTTCACATCTGCTCTTTCGTATTATCTCACGACCACGGCAGCCAACCAGAGCACTTTTCTGCTTAATGACGGTATATATTTCCTCCTTCTCTCTCCCTCTAACCTTCTGTATGAAAATTTACATCCCGCGGCTGCCACTCCGCAAGTCTTACAAAGTGTGCTCACACAGTGGCTGAGATCTTGGATCCCCGCTACCGGACTTTCCTCAACCTGGGCTACACAGCAGGCTTCGCCATACCCACCTTGCTGCTTCCAGGTGTTGCCTACGTCCTTGGTAGCTGGAAGATGCTCCAGCTCGCCTCTGGCCTTGTCGCCCTGTCCTGCGTACCTTTCATGCTGTAAGTGCTTAAAACAATTTGTGCCGGCTTTTGCTGTTTCGTCGAATTAGACGTCGGCCAGATACTATTGCACAAGACGTCTGTAATGGATGCAGTATGTGTAGTAGAATTTCGGGGGTAGCTGTCATATGCAGCTTCAAAGCAATCGCAGGCTCACTATCGTGAACGCTTTGAGTTTATCCATTTTGAGAAATCATCACACAGAGAAAGAACGATTCATTATTTTCACAGAGGTGGCCTCAACACTGAAAACTCGTGCCTCTGGTGCACAATATTTAACGTAAATTAAGATCGTAAATTGTAATACTTGTTTTCTAGGCCATTATTTCTGAATACCCATATATTACTACTTATGCTGCTACATATCGACATGGCTGGGGTGCAGAGTTAAAATAGCTGGATCACGAGCCAGCAGCAGTCCAAATTTATGAGACACGCAGTAGTATAGGCCATTTCTTTCATTTCGATGAGTTGGGATTGATTAGTCGGTTTCTAAATACCACTTTGGACATATCCAATCGAGCCCGGGTGCATAGTTAGCAGAAAGGTGGTCTATGGCAGAAGATACATCTTCTTACGTGACGGTTGTGTCGGGCATGGTTGAGTGCAGCTTTGGAAACGGCAGGCCTGTCAGGCAGGTCAATTGGAGGTAAACTTAAGAGTACCACAGATCAAGCGCTCAGTACCGCCGAAGCTGCGAACAGGCGCTATCCCGTAGCATAGCGTGTATCATTTAAAAACAGCAACGTACCAAGCTAACTTTGTGATCTGGCAACTTTATGCACCAAAGTCACAGCATTCAACGCGCTAAGGGCCCTGGAGAGAGAATATTGGAGCGTCAGAGGGGGGATATATTCCGAAAGCAGAGCGTGTGACGTGACGCTCCTCCCAATGTTTTTCTCCGTGAGTAAGAAGCTAATACTGGTCGCCTTAGGGAGTGTACACGTCCAGAGGGCTGCTGTAGTTTTCATTCAGTTTCCTACGGCCGCTTCCCTTCGGTTTTGTGCGACAAAAGAGCACCGCATTTTCTCGTTGTTTAGCACTTATTTCAAATTCTTGTATGGCATCGCCTTGATCATGGATTTCAACTCACCGTTGATATAACAGACAGACTGCTCTAAATTAAACAATTTTTGGTTCTGCTTAGTGAGAGGTCAGGTGACCACTTACAGTGGCCAATAAATACTATGAAATAAGTCAACTCACCTGAAATATTTTGAATGGGCTCTTACCTTTCTGCGTAATGCTAGCGTGAACCTTCTGTTTGCTGCACTCGCTGCAGTCCAGGAGTCAACCTAAATTCTTGGCGAACAGAAGAAGCATGTTGATGCTGCATATCATTTTTTGTTTGTCTACAGGGTTGTTCAAGAGTCGCCCCGTTGGCTCATCACGAACCGCCGAGAAGAGCAAGCTGAGCGTGCTATCGCAAAGATATTGAAGATTAACCGTAGGGTGGTTCCCAACCTCCACGAGGCCATGCACGTTCTGGTGGCTAGAATCCGAGAGTCGTCGGTGAGCAGCATGGGCCCAGTGGAGATAGTGAAGCACCGAGTAATAAGGAGGAATACATTCCTGCTCTTTGTCATCTGGTGAGTACTTACACATCACCTCAAAATGCAAAATAGCAATGTGGATGGAAAGTGTTCCAGACGTAGGTCCATAGCTCAGAAACAGTGTGGTGCAGTCTTGTTTTGCGCTTTTTCGTTCGAATTCCTTTCGAGGTGGATGTGTGGTATTTTGGGCAGGGTGGTGGGGAAAAGGACGTGTCTGGATGGAGGGTAAACGGAGCGGTGCAGGCATTAGATAAAAGTGAGTGGAGGTTTTTCTGTGCGGATATCGATACGCCCGAGGCTTTTTGAAGCCTTTTGGTGAGAGCTGCACCATCCGGCCTGGCCCGGTTGATGTCACGGTTTCAGTAAATGCTTGGGCTTCGATATTATCGCTGACTTGGAGTCTCCATACGAAGGAAAAGAAAACTATCGCAAATTGTTTTCTCGAAAAACATTGAATAGGGTGGGTAGAGAAAACTGAAGATTGAACGTGGTCAATATCAAAATATCGCCACCTTTTGTTTTGTATCTGTGTACCTTAGAGTGGCTTGACAGCACACGTGTGAACGATTTCTTTTTTCTTTTGGTTCACCGACATCGTTGATGACGAAACTAGATCGAATGACTTATGCAACTCTTCTTGCTGGCGCTAAGAGTAACGAGACCATCACTTACGAGGCGTAAAATATATAAAACAGATAGTACTTTGAAGAAGCTCGAGAAAAGAGGAAAAAAATGTACGTGAAAATAACAGTGAACATATTATGCATTGTTGATAAGCTAAAAATATAAAGTATAAAAATCTGTGCATTTGCATGGAGTAGGAACCGCAAGAAGAACCGGCAGACGGAAGCCTATTACGCTGTCCAATCACACACACACACACACACACACACACACA
>JAJIZL010016298.1:0-41398 GCA_023969395.1 Amblyomma maculatum | reverse complement strand
CCTGTGGTGTCATGCCGCGACGAATTATACGCAAATGATACATAGGGCAATGCAATATACAAATCACGATGGTCGGGTGTGACGTACATAGATAGCATGTCAGTGAGGGTCCTGTTCAGCCGCTCGGTGCGCTGTAGTCAGTTTATTCTGCGTAGGACAGGACCTGAGTATGTCGTCAACTACCCGGGAAGAAAAGTAGCGGCCGCAGTCCGTCAGCAATTGGCATGGAGCACTGTTGTGAAGGATGACATTTTGCCACCGGAAATCGGCGACATAGGTGGCGCAACTGGTTGGAAATGCACACGTGATAACGTATCGGGTGGCACAGTCAGTCGCAACAGCGATCCAGCGGTTGCCGGGACTAGACGTTGGAAAAAGTCCGAGGATGTGTAGTCCACCACGATGCAAGGGTTCCAGGGGTACGTCGACAGGCTGCAGAAGACCGGCTGGCAATGTGGATGGGCGATTCCTGCGTTGATAGAGGTCGATGCTGGCAACGTAACGCCTAGCACTACGATATAGACCAGGCCAAAAGAAGCGGGGTTGGACCCGATCGTACTTTCGTGAGACAACGAGGTGACCCGCGGTGGGCAGGTCATGTAGTTTCCTGAGGACAGATGAGCGGAGATGCTGGGAAACTACGAGCAGGAGCGGCGGTCCATCAGGGTGAAGGTTACGGAGGTATAGGATGTCATCGTGAAGAATATGAGTTGAAGTGTAGGGCCTGAGGTGGCAGCGCTGAGGCGATCGATTAGTGGACGCAAAGAGGAGTATTGCCGCTGCTCGTCCGTGGTGTTAAGCAGATCAGAGATAGCGAACAAGCAAGGACCAAGGTCATTGTCTGCAGGATCTGGCGGTTCCATAGGATGACGAGACAGGCAGTCAGTGTCTTGATGTAGATGCTCTGACTTGTACACAACGATGTAAGACTACTCTTGGAGGCGCAACGCCCAATGACCAAGCCGGCTTGTAGGGTCCTTCAGTGAGCAATGTATTTACCAATGCCATAAACAAACACGGCTTTAGACAGCGACGGTAATTGATGTCTTAATTAGTAATTCTCCAGTAGACTGTCTTCACCCAGGAGTCAATAATGGCCAGGTAAGGGATCACTTACAGGCCGCCATTGGAAACTGACCCTGGCAACGTTTAATGCTAGAACCTTAGCTAGTGAAGCTAGTTTAGCAGTGCTGCTAGAGGAACTAGAGGGCATGAAATGGGATGTCATAGGGCTTAGTGAGGTTAGGAGGCCGAATGAGGCATATACTGTACTGAAAGATGGGCATGTACTGTGTTATCGAGGTTTACCAGAGGCGACTACTAGGAGTAGGTTTCCTTGTCAATAAGTATATAGAGGGTAATATAGATGAATTCTATAGTATTAATGAGAGGGTTGCAGGCATCGTAATTAGGCTTAATAAGCGGTATAAACTGAAGGTTGTACAGGCCTATGCACCTACATGTAGTTATGATGACCAGGCAGTTGAACACTTCTATGAAGATGTAGAATCGGCAATGCGAAAAGTAAAGACGCAGTATACTGTACTAATGGGCGACTTAAATGCCAAGGTAGGGAAAAACAGGCAGGAGACAAGGCAGTAGGTGACTATGGCATTGGTTCTAGGAATAGCAGAGGGGAGTTACTAGTTGAGTTTGCAGAGCGTAATAACTTACGAATCATGAATACCTTCTTGAGCAAACGGAAGAACCGGAAATGGATATGGAAAAGTCCTAACGGAGAGACTAAAAATGAAATCGACTTCATAATGTGTTCAACCCCCGCCATTACACAAGATGTAGAGGTAATCTGGAAAGCGCGATGCAGTGACCGCAAGATGGTGAGGTCCGGAATTAGCCTAAATCTGAAGAAGTAACGCTACAGATTAGTAAGAAAAAAACCCATCAACGAATTAGCGGTGAGGGGGAGGGCAGAAGAATTCAGGATCTCGCTACAGAATAGGTTTTCAGCTCTAACTGAGGATGGCGACATTACCCTAGAGGCAAGGAACAATAATTTCAGAGATATCGTTACTGAGTGCGCGGTAGAAGTAGGCGGTAGGATAGTTAAAGAGGATACCGGCAAGCTGTCTAAGGAGACGAAAGATTTAAGAAACACCAGAGTATGAAAGCTTCCAAACCAACAGACCAGATCGAATTAGCCGAGATATCAAAGCTAATCAATAAGCGCAAGGTGGCCGGTATAAGGAAGTATATTATGGAGAAAATTGAGCATGCTGTAAAGAACGGGGGAAGCCTTAAAGCGGTAAAGAAGAAATTGGGCATAGGCAAAAAACAGATGTATAAACTATAAACGAAGTTTTAAACCGAGATTGGCATGCTGATGGCATGCTGGACATCTTAGTAGACAAGGAACGACTGAGCGGAAAAAACTAGCAGATAAATTTATTTAATACTTCGTGTCTCTGATAGGTGATAATCCTTGCCCGCAAAATGTGAAGTGCCTTGACTTCCGGATTCCTCCACAGCATACTTGATGTCGACAGATGCCACTGAAATTCAGAATTGCCCGTTGGCTTGGCGCAACGGGGCATAGATGACCCTAAATTTCTGCCGGTAATGTATGTAATCGATATAATTAGCCCCGTATTAAATATATCTGTAATTGCTGCCGAGAACATGCAGTGTTTTCCGAAGGAATGGCGATTGCCAAGGTAACCGTTCTCTTCAAACGTGGAGACCAAAATCAACTTTCCAATTATCGTCCAATATCTATTCTGCCCATTTTTGTGAAGTGTTTTAGGAAAGTTTGTATAGACGATTGTCGACTTTTTTGTGATAAATATAACATACTAACGCCTTCTCACCACGTCTTTAGGAAAACGTTTTCGACAGAGACCGCGCTATAACCCAAAAAGAACCAATTTTAGTCCTTTGATTAACAACTTCTTACACTCGGCATTTTTGTCGACTTTTCAAAAGCTTTTGATAGAATCAATCACAAAACAATGTTAGCCAAACTTCAACATTATGGTTTTTGCGGAAAATAGTTTTAAATGATTAGCTCCTACCTTAGTTCCCGTGCGCAGCAAGTAACCATAAGTAATAAATTATCAAATTTCAAACGCCTCTCTTGTGGCGTTCAGCAGGGTGGCATTTCGGAACCGTTGCTTTTCCTCCTTTATGTCAATGACATGGTATGCATAAGTAAGATTCCTAGCTTTGTAATTTACGCTGATGACACAGCTCTATTCTTCATACCCTGAACAGCAAGATATAGCTTGTCTGCCTTTTCTTTATGAACGGTCTGAATGCAAATCGCAAATTACAAACACCGAACAAAAACAAGGCTGTACGCTTTACGCCTCGCAATAAGCTGATTTCTTGTCCACCATGTCTACCGCTCTGCCTAAACACTGGTTCATCGCTGATTCAAATAGCTCATTCGATCAAAAGTTTAGGTGTGATTTTTCATGAAAACATGTCATGGGATGAGCACGTCAAAATGGTTGGGACAAATTGTCGAAGGCTGCTGGTGTTTTATCTAGAATGAGATTTTTATTGCCGCAGCGTATTAAAAAGATGTTGTACAATGCACTACTTTCCTCTGTTCCTAATTATTGTTTTTTGAACGGCTGCATCTCATTCAGGACAGAACTGTTCGTACTATTAGCAAACCTTCGCGATTTTATCCCACTAAACCTATTTTGGGGCAATTGGCATCATACCCATTCCCCAGCTGTAAACAGCATGCTTTTTAGGAGGTACGAGACTAATATTTTAGAACAATGGTTATTCATGACGCAGCTGTCTCCTTTAAAGCAAAAGACCAAAATTACTCTACGCGCGTTCGCTTCACATGCACTGTGGCGAAAAGTAGAACAAATTATGGTCGCGAAATGTTGCGCTATACTCTTCCTTATTTGCTAAACAATGCAAAAGTAAATTGATGTATACAAAGCACTATCAACAATGTTACATCACTGTGATTTCTACTTGCTTTTTTGTGTGTGTATTATTGGTAATTTAAGTGTTTCACGTTCTGCTTTATAACTCTATTCATTTACACCTAGCTGCTATTATTGTATTGTAGAGACTGTTGCTGCATTATGTAAGTAATGTTTGTTTGTGCATTCCGCTTCAACTCTTTGTAGGGTGCGTCGACCTCTGTCAAGCCTTTTTTTTTTGCTTTTTGTCGGCGCACCCAACAATATATGGTGTTGAATAAATTGTAATAAATTGAATTGAAGAGAGCCAACAAAGAACGTGGTGGTCAGTCACAACCGCGAAAGGACGGCCAAACAGGGGTTGAAATTTAGACACGGCCTAAACAAGGGCTAGACATCCGCGCTCTGAAATGGAGTAATTGCGCTTGGCTGTGGAAAGAAGACGGCTGGCATATGCGATGGCATGGCCTTGACTTTGGTGAGGTTGGGCGAGCATGGTGCCAATACTATATCCGCTAGCATATGAGCGAACTTCTGTCGGAGCCGACGGGTCGAAATGTGCCAATACAGGTTGTGAAGTGAGCAAGTGAATTGAGTGAGGAAAATAGTTTTCTTGAGCAGGGCCCCATGTATTTGGGGCGTCTTTCTTAAGGAGGTCGGTGAGGGGACGGGCGATGGCAGCAAAGTTTTTTATTAAACGTCGGAAATAGGAGCACAAGCCCACAAAGCTTCGCACATCCGTAGATGATCGAGGTAGAGGGAAGTCTTTGACAGCTTGAAGTTTAGCAGGATCTGGGCGGTCATGAGATCCATCGACAAGATACACAAGGATTGTGAGTTGAAGTCGTCCAAACTGGAATTTCGACTAGTTGAGCTGCAACCCTGCTCTACCGAAAACGAAAAGAATGCTCGTAAGTCTTTTGAACTGCGCGGAAAATGCGGAGGAAAAAACTGACGTCATCTAGGAAACACAATCATGTAGTCCATTTAAAGGCCCGAAGCAAGCAGTCCATCATTCGCTCCAATGTAGCTGGCGCATTGCAGAGACCAAACGGAATGACTTTGAATTGGTATAATCCATCCTGTGTGACGAATGCGGTCTTTTCACGGTCTTTGTTATCAACTGCAATTTGCCAGTAGCCGGATCGAAGGTGGATGGAAGAGAAAAAGTTGGCTTCGTGAAGGCAATCCAGATCGTTCTCGATTCTTGGGAGGTGATACATGTCCTTTTTCGTGATGCCATTGATGTGCCGGTAATCAACGCAGAAGCGCCAACTCCCGTCCTTGTTTTAACAAGGACAACTCGTGAGGCCCACGGGCTCGACGAGAGCTCTATGATGTCTTTAGCAAGCATCTTGTCCGCCTCTAGCTTAATGATGTTGCGTTCTGTACTGGACACTCTATACGAACGTCTGTGAATAGAAGCGGCGTCACCGGCATTCATGCGATGCGTAACCACAAAGGTCCGAGCCAAAGGGCGGGTATCGAATTCAAAGATGTCGCGAAAATAGAAAAGAAGACATCTGAGGTCATGTGTTTGTGCTGGTGAAAGGTCAGGAGCAATCATTTTTGTGTATTCGTCAGATGGTGGGACGTCTGACAAGTGGCGGCTCGCTGAGGGGGGTACACAGCTTGTAACAGATGATACAATGCATTCGGAAGCACGCCATAGCGTGGCGAACGACATTCCTTGGGGAAGCGCCTGAACGTGCGATGCAAAGTTGAGGACCGGAAGGGACACTTGATTGGAATACACAGTGACCACAGTATGCGCAAGGGCAACGTCTCGTGCGGGAGGTACATCAAGGGCTGGGGTAACGATGTACTGCACATCGTGGACTGGTGGAGTCGACGAGAACGATACATAGGTGATGACTTCGGGATCCAGGTGGAAAACATTTGCAGTACATAGGCGCTGCATAACTGATCCGGCGGCTCCTCCGTAAAAGGTAGGTTGAGCTGAGCAACACTTGGGGCAAAATCAATGAGGGTAGAATGTTCAAAAAAGAATGTCAAGGCTGAGGATTAGGTCATGAGGGCAGTGTTCAAGGGCAGTGAAGAGAACAGAAGTATGACGGCCGGTAATCGACACCCGAGATGTACACATTCCAATTACAGCAGAAGTACCACCATCAGCGACACGGACAAGACAACAGCTGATCGGGCAGGAGGGAGCATTTTCCTTAGGCGATGGTGGAGACAGACATTCATAACGGAGACGTTCGCTCCCGTGTCGATCAGATTTGTAACAGTGCTCCCGTCCACAACGACGCTAAGCATGTTTTGTTGGACCTGGAGAGTTGGAATGTTTTCACCGGGTCGGGTCATGAGAGCAGCATCACCGTCAGACGCTGCAGTGATCAGTTTTCCGAACGACATTGAGCATAAGGGTCAGGAGATGCCGGGCGGCGAAATCGGGGCGTCAAAGAACGACGGCGGTAGGGCGGCGACGAACGGTTGGTGGGCACAGTCTGAGCGTCGGAGCTTGAAAATTGCTGTTCAAAGGGCGATGCAGAGCGGCGGGAATAGACGTAATCTGTAGCAGCGGTAAGTCGATGGCGGACGAGTTCACCAGTGTGGAGAGATGTGACCGACTAGGGAGCAGTTAAAGCGGATAAGCCTGTTGTCAGGTGGTCTCCACTCATCTGGGTTGCGGCTGCGGCGAAGGTAGTACGGATGTCCAGAGCCAAGTATAGGGGATACACGGCGAGTATCTGGGGAGCTGATGGAGCATATAGGTTGGGTCCCGAGATTAGCGAATTCTTGCCAGACAACAGTCTGTATAAGGGATTCTGTAGGGGCACTGTCCGGTACCGATAGTTGAGAAACTGTGGGAGACGCTGCTTCTAGCTCCCGGCGCACAAGTCGTGTCAGGCTGTCGGATGTTGGCAGAGGGCCAGGTGGGGTTGAGTCCACGCAGGACGACGTCGCAACCATGTTCGGCAGCCGCGTGAACTGAGAGGAAATACGGTAGCTTTTCGCTTGTTAAAACCGACAGCATTCTTTTAGAATCGAGTCCACCGCTGCGCAGTCCTTGCACACGAGCAAGTTGAAGGCGTAGTCTACTACTCCCTTTAATATATGACCAACTTTATCACTCTCTGACATTGGGGTGTAAACTTTCATGCCAAAATCTCTTGAGTATGACGCATACGACTCTGCGGACGATTGTTTCCGGCATGCAAGCTCTTTCTGCGTGGCTAGGTGACGTCCGATTGGCTTACCAAACACGTCAGAATGTTTCCGCTTGCAGAGGTATCAACTGGTTAGTTCCTCCTCATGAGTCTCGAACCAAACCCTTGCAGTGCCCGTCAGGTATAAAATGACGTTAGCCAACTTCATGGTCGGATCCCACCTGTTGTGAGCACTAACGCGCTCGTACATAGCGAGCCAGTCCCCCACATCAGCCACTCCATTGAAGGTTCCATGATTACGCGGGTGGCCAACGATGATAGCCGAGGTGGAGGACGCCGATGATGCAGCCCCATCGCTGAGCATGGCTAAAGAGCCGGAAAGTCGAAGACCGCTGCGGAGTTTTGTGCGTGCAGTAGGCTACCCCGCACCTCCAATCAATAATGTAGCGCCGGTACACGCACACATAGAGTAGAGATATTTACAAAGGGGTAGCTGACAACAGCACAGACGAACTTCAGGCGAGCGGACAGCACGAACCACCCACACTCCGTTGTCCTTATGTACCACACATTCTACACGAGAGCACAGCACGCTGTCGTCGTCGTTGTTCCTTAAGAATGGTGCCTTGCGCCACCAACAATGAAAACGATAAAATGCAGTGACGAGATGTACTAGGCATAAAAAGATTAGCATACACGGCACGTGTGATGCAAGCGAATATAAGCTGCACCAAATCTAATAACTTTGATAGAAATTTTTATTCATTCTTGAGCAATGTCACAGAGAGATTACTCACGAATGTGTGTGTCCCCGAACGAAGAATTATTGCTGCTCTAGAAATGTTTCTTTCAAGCTGGTCTTTTCAGCGGCCTAAGATAACTGCACCGCTGAAAAGCGGGAAACAGCCGCATCCTTTGCAGTGCTCACCAGTGCTGTTATTGAGAGAGTGCTCTCTTAGTCTATAATTTACGCACCTGCTGGTTTGTGCGACATAAAGGTGACCACAGGTGAACGTGATCTTGTAGATCACGCCTACTGCACATGATATGAAAGGACTTTTTTTTTTTCTGCCGCAGACAATTCTTTCTAATTGCACCCTGCCAACCATCGGGCATAGCTTTGACAGTTTACAAGGTGCCGTAAAAACCAAGCTTTCACCATGTTTTGTAGACACCTTTTTAAGGTTGTGTGAAACCTTGTGGATATATGGTACAACCTGAAATTTCTTTTCTCTTAAAGGGTGCTGTGATGTGCCCGCTCTTCCTGGGTGCATCAGCTTGTTCAATAACAATTCGCTGCTCCCACCGTCAGGGACGACTTTTAACCGGCTATGCGAAGACGTTCTGTTTGAGTTGTAAAACTGTGATCTGGGGAATGTTTTGACAGCTTATTTTTGGCCTTTTCAGCAATGCGTTCATTGTCATACCTGGGAAGGTTCCAACTAATACTTACTTGTCACCCTGTACACATTCATTCCATGATATCTCGACTCCACCTGCTCATGTTGGAATCCCCGGCGATACGCAACTGCGCATTCTATCTCTCCCACCCAACTGTTGGCTTCTGCTGTGGGTTATCTTTGCCCTTCACTCTCAGATTTTCATTCTTCCTTACTTCTACTTCTTATCCCGACTTCTAGTAGCTTCTTCTGAATAACTCTGTTGGTTCGGCTCCGCCTGATCTACTTTGCTTTTGCTGTCCATGCCAGTCCTGGTACCAGGCACTTGGCCCGCACTGGAATGCCCATCTTGATTGCTTCCAAGGACAGTGTCGGCCATTTTATTCTTCCTTTTGACGAAGCTGTCCCAGTAGTTTCTGATTTTCTGCCCTAATACACCTAATTCATTTTCTAAGGCTTACACACGGGACACTAGACTAACCTTTTCTAGTTCAAACCAATCTAGGCGCGCACTCAGCATGCAACATCGACACAAAACGTCAGTGCCTTCCACTTCCTCTACCGAGTCGAAACGAGTTTCCTTGATATTAACCTGAGCCTCACACTGTGTACACTTAACCT
Organism: Amblyomma maculatum; assembly: GCA_023969395.1. Taxonomy (NCBI): domain Eukaryota; kingdom Metazoa; phylum Arthropoda; class Arachnida; order Ixodida; family Ixodidae; genus Amblyomma; species Amblyomma maculatum. The sequence goes on along the minus strand of JAJIZL010016298.1, from coordinate 32,338 downwards.
TATTTTGGTTGCACATCTTAAGCGTATATCAACTTGAAGGCTCCGCCTTCTAGAATACGGGTCCGCGAGCGATGGTCTCGCCCGACGAGTGAAAACCAAGTCTTTCTTAAAAACACCGGTTTATTCCGGATCAACAGAAGTACAAAAAAAGAAAAGAAACAGCATTGGTCAAAACTGCGCTGGAAACATGCCGTCGAAGTGCGCGACAATGGACTATGCAGAATAAAACGGAACATGGGTCAGGGCTTCACCGCGACAACACAAAACACACTGCGGCGCGGATAGGGCGAGTACAAAGCGTTGATTACGGTAGAAAAGCATTGCTACTCGCGTGGCAGCACTCACGCTAACACTCCTAAGGCTTTCTTGTAGTCGCCGCTTCCGTCTTTGCCTCGCAGGACTCCGCTCCGTCGTCCGTGTACCTCCCGCCGGCTTGGGACGCTGCCACGCTGCCCTTCTGCGGCCGGCCTCCCGGCGAAAAAGCCTCGAGCCCCGCTTCCGACGCGCTTATCTACCCTCTGTCTCGCGCCGATAACATGCCGCCCCCGCTCCGGGCAGCTCGCTCATGCGTACTCGCGCTGCCCGGGCGGACACCAACACAAACAGAAAAAAGCGCGCGCGGTTCGAAACGCTAAAAGGGCTGTGGGGCTCCCACACACTGAACTATGTATACTTTTATACTAAGAGTTCTCAGAATGTACAGACTGCAAAGGAAAGACACAAATACAAATAGCAAACACGCGTTCAAATAAATGCTGCGACTGCCAATAACCTTGAAAGAAGAATAACTATCTAAAAAGCTAATAAGCTAACTAATAGTTAGCGAATGAAAGCCCAAAAACCTAGCTTCCGGCCCGAAAACCAGGCCGCTGAGGCAAAGAGCTAAAATGTATTTTTAGGCTGCACCTAACCTAACTAGTTGCAAACTAAATAAAGTTAATAAGAGAAAGAACTCATCGATTTGACGCTTTCGGAAGCTCCCGCTGTCGCCAGTTGGTCCGTTTCCGGTTGCCACGTGCAATCGAAGGAGCGATGAAACACGCGTCCGCACTACACGGCTGTCAACTGTCAACCGGATGGATGGATAGATGTATGAATAGATAGATGGAATATAGGAGCGTCTCCTTTAAAACAGGGTGATAGCAGTTGCTATTGTGCTTGTTTTTTCCTTATATCTTAACTATTATATTAAATTGGTTAATTGCCCTGCAGGGGTGGCGCAGTGGTTACGGCGCTCGACTACTGCGCCCAAGGAAGTGGGATCGAATCCCGGCCTCGACGGCCGCGTTTCGATGGAGGCGAAACGGAGTGGCGTCCGTGTGCTGTGCGATGTCATTGCACGTTAAAGGACCCCAGGTGGTCTAAATTTCCGGAGTTCTCCCTTACGGCGTCTCTCATAGCCGGAGTCGCTTTGGGGCGTTAAACCCCACAAACCACACCAAACATAAATCGGTTAATTATACCATCATTCAATATCTTTAATTATTTTACTTTTTTTCTTTTAAGCCACCAATCTTCCAATCGTTTTTTGACAGCTTTCACCACAGGTTCATTCACCCAGCGACTGGTATCTCTACGCCTCAGGGCCTCACATGGCTGTCAACCATCACCTGGATGGATGGATTGAATGTAGGAGTTTCCCCTTTGAAACGGGGTGGTAGCAGTTGCTATGATGCTCATTTGTCCCCTATATCGTAATTAATATTTTAGATTAGTTAACTATGCCATCATTCTATTTATTGAATTTTTCTTTCTACATTACTAGCATTATGTCCCTTTTCTGCTTTTAAGCCACCAATCTTCCAATCGTTTTTTGCTAGCTTCCACCGCATGTTCTTTCACCCGGCCACTGGTATCTCCAAACCCCAGATCTTCTGGAAGATTCACTGCGTCTGCATTGACCTCCGGATGGATACCATTACATTAGAGTATAATATGCTCAATTGTTTCAGTGGAGTTACGACATACTGTACATGCGTCATATTCATAGTTAAATTTCTTTTTGTAACTCCGTGTTCTAAGGCACCTTGATCTAGCTTTAAAAAGTAGAGCGCTGCCTCTTGAGTTATCAAAGAAAGCTTCCTTCGTGATCTGCCTTTTCCACTTTCGGTATGGTTCCACACTCTGTTTCTCTTCCATCGAATTTATCCAATTTTTACCTTCTGTGTTTCTAGGAGGGTGCCGGTTTTAGGAGTGCGGTGGCACCACCGCTCAATGGAAGCGCGCTAGGCGCGGCCTGCTGCGTCGGCGATAACGGCGTGAGGCGCCTAGTTCCCGCCGCCACCGCCGCGGCGCCAGCGCTCGGGGAGACGTTGACAGTTGACAGCCGTGTGGTGCGGACCACAGGTGAACGTTATCTTGATCACGCCTACTGCACATGATACCTTGTTTATATAAATAATTTTTTTTCTAGGCTATTGGCATTCGCAGAATTGGTTTTTAACGCGTGTTTGCTAGTCGTTTATTGTGTCTTCTTTTGGAAATTTATATGTTCTGAGAATTCGTAATAGATATAGTTCAGTCGATGAGCGCTTAAGATGTGCAATCAAAAGAAGGTAAAGTGTACTAAGTGTGAGGTGCAGGTTAATCTCAAAGAAACACGTTTTGACTCTGTAGGTGAAGCGGAAGGCAGCGACTTTTTGTGTCGGTGTTGCGTACTGAGTGCGCGTCTAGATAGATTTGATCAAAAGAGGGGCAGTTTAGTGTCTCGTGAGGATGATTTAGAAAATGAAGTACGTTTGTTAAGAGCGGAAAATCAGAAACTGCTTGGACAGCTTACTGAAATTGAAAAAAAAACGGGGCCGACTTTGTCCTTGGAACCAACGAGGACGAACATTCCAGTGCGGGCCACGTGGCTGGGGCCAGCACTGGCATGGAAGGCATAAGCAAAGTAGGTCAGGCGGATCTGAACCGACGGAGTTATTTAGAAGCAGCTAAGACGCCGAAAAAAAAGGAAGAAGTAAGGCAGAATGAAAATCCCAGAGATAAGGACACAGATAACCGAAAGCAGGAGCCAACAGTTGGGAGAGGGAGAGAGAAGGCCCAGGTGCTTATCGCCGGAGATTCTAACATGGACAGGTGCAAGCGAGATATCTTGGAACGTGTAAGGGGTGATAAGAGAGTGCTGGTTGGAGCCCTCCCAGGGAGAACAATGACGGCAGTGCTAAAAGAGAGTGAAAATAGGCTGTTGAAGAAGTCCGCAGAGCGCAGTATGGTAATAGTAGCCGCGGGGCTAAATGATGTCCTAAATGGTGACGCTGCAGCAGTGGTGGAAAGTTTAGCTAAGGGAGTTGACGAGATCAGGGAGATAGCACAGCAGACGCAGATAGTTGTATGCACAGTACCAGAGGTGCTAGGATTGAACGGAAAAATGGAAAAGCACGTGGTGACAGTTAATCAGGACATAAGAAAGTTAAGCCTGGAGAAGCGGTTCGAAGTGGTTGAGGTAAACAGGGAGGTACATAAAGCAGGTTTTGGTAGGGCTTTTCAGCGAGATGGCATTCATTTTAACAGAAGGGTGGGAGCAGAGATCGGCTGGCGCCTGGCAGGCAGGGCTGTAGCTTTTTTAGGGGGTCCGCGAGGACTCCGTGCACAGAGGTAGTTAGAAGTGAAGCAGAAGAAAGTGTAATAATGGAAGCTGAGCCCCCAAAAATGGCAAAGAGTAGGTCGAGAAAGAAAAGTACAAAAAAGAAATTTAACACTAGGATCAGCTACATAAACATGCAAGGAGGTAGAAAAAGACCGAAATGGCTAGATATAGAACAGCAGTTGAAGGATGACAAAATAGGTGTGTACGCTCTTTGCGAGACTCATCTGAGGGATCTAGAAGATCCGCCGTTTATAGAAGGCTACGTCTGGGAAGGGTGCAACAGAACGAGAACGGAAAAAAAGGGTGGAGGGGTAGGTATGTTGATACACCAGGGAACAAATTGGCAAAGAATTAAATCATCTTGTAAAGAACATATCTGGGTTTCAGGATCAATTGCCGGCATAAAGACATGGCTTGGCTAGGGGTAGTTTATTTAGGAACAGGACATCAATGCAGGCAAGAAAACAGGGATCTTGTTGAATGTCTCAGTGACGATATAAGCCAGTTTGGAAACGGGGCCAATATTATTCTACTGGGGGACATGAACGGCCACATCGACGATCTGGATGGATACACGGATTGTAACGCCAAGCTAATGTTAGATTTCTGTGAGCGACACGATCTAGTTATAGTAAATAGAGAAACAAAATGTGAAGGCCAAATCACGTGGGAATTTCGCAACAGGCAGACGACCATTGACTATTGTCTAATGTCACAGGAAATTTATAGCAAGGTCACAAAAATGGAAATAGACGAAGAAGGGGAGTGTAGTCTGGGAAGTGATCATAAACGTATTAGTCTGCAGATGGGGCCCTTGATGAAAAGAGAAATGGAACTTAGACAAAACGTAAACGCAAAATTAAACGACGATCAAATAGCGCAGATAGCAGCAGACATAGAGGAAGCAATAGAAAAAAGCCCCATGGAAGACTGGAATTATGAACAGGTAGAACTACTCATAAGGAGGAAAATTCAGGAGGTTTAAGTAGCAAACCGCTGGAATGGAAAGAGGAAGCCACGCAGCTGGTGGAATAAGGAAATCAGGGAAGCTATTGAACAACGACGGGCTGCTTCAAGGGAACACCGAATGGCAAAGAAGGCACAAGTATCTCAGGAGGAAATCGACCAAAAATGGGAATCATATCGACAAAAGAACTTCAAGTGCAGGCCCTCGTCCAAAGTAAAATAAGACAGTCCACCGATCGCTGGATGGCTGATATACACGATGCCTCTAGAGGCGGAGCAAGAAAGTTCTGGAACCATATAAGCTGGCTAGGGAAGAATAATCAAAGAAAGCAGGATCGAATTCAAGATAACGCGGGAAATTGTTTGAAGGGAGATAACACAGTGAACTACATTACATCAGTTATAGCCGAGTCATTTAAGAGTGACGATAGGGTAATCTCCGCAAATCAGGAAGCAACACGAGGTAGCAGAATACAAAGCAGCTTAGAACTGACCAATCTAAACTGGAAAAAGGCCAAAAAAAATATTCCTAAAAACACATCTACAGGAATAGATGGAATTCCAATCAAGCTGATTAATGAACTCGGTCCAAAAAGTAAGGAAACGTTGTTAAAAGCTCTGGAAACAGTCATAACGAATAAGCAAATTCCGGACAGCTGGCGGCAGAGTAAAATGAATTTGTTCTATAAAGGAAAGGAGACAGAGTGCACATAAAATCCAACAGGCCGATTACCATAACATCTGTTATGTACAGGTTAGCCATGCAGGCGGTGAAATTAAAGGTGCAAGCATGGGTAGAAAGTAACAAGATACTCGGAGAACTTCAGAACGGCTTTAGAAATGGTAGGCGCTTAGATGATAGCCTGTTCGTGCTTACCCAATGCATCGAAATATCTAGAGTGGAAAATAGATCTTTGTATTTGGCCTTCCTGGACATAAACGGGACGTACGACAACGTAAGCAGGGAACTCCTGTGGAACATATTAAAAGAAGAAGGTATCGGTTATGAGATAACAGAGTTCCTACTGGAAATATACCGGAATAACAAAGAAAGAATTACGTAGGAAGGGATAAGAAGAACGGAGGATGTCAAGGTATACAAAGGATTAAGACAAGGCTGTCCTCTATCACCGGTGCTGTTCATGCTTTATATGATAAACCTGGAACTGAGGAGGCAAGACAGGTTTTAACCTGTCATATAGAGTAGGTGGAAAGGCGGTAGAGCAGCGCCTCCCCGCTTTGATATATGCAGACGATATTGTGCTGCTAGCTGAGAGCATGGAAGAATTGCAAACTCTAGTTAAGTATTGCGGAGACGAAGGGGACGGTCTAGGCTTCAGTTTCAGCGCCGTTAAGTCGGGTCTGTTGATTTTCAAGGGCTCAGCTGATCAGGGCCTTGAAATACTTAGAGTAGCAGAATATAAATATCTGGTGGTATGGGTAAACGAAGGATTGGCATACATTGGAAAGCATGAGCAATCACTTAAGGCCAAAGGGCGAATGAATGCCGGGATAAGGAAGCATAAGGCATTGTGGGGATACAATAGGTATGAGGTTTTGAGGGGTATTTGGAAAGGAATTATGGTGCCCGGACTTACTTTCGGAAATGCGGTTTTGTGCCTAAAATCAGAGGTACAGTCGACATTAGAAACAAATCAGAGATCCGTTGGACGATTAGCACTAGGTGCCCACGGCAAAACTACAAATGAGACGGTACAGGGAGATAAGGGCTGGGCATCTTTCGAAGTACGGGAAGCTCAGAGTAAATTATTATATGAGGAACGCCTGAGGAAATTGGACAGTAACAGATGGGCAGCTAAAGTATTTAAATACCTGTACCTAAAAAGCGTTGACTCACAATGGAGGAAAAGAACTAGGAAACTAACTAGTAAGTATGCTAGTAACAATGACGGAGAAATAAAGAGCATTAAGCAACAGGTGAAAAACACAGAAGGCAAAAATTGGATAAATTCGATGGAAAAGAAACAGAGCGTGGAATTATACCGAAAGTGTAAAATGCAGATCAGGAAGGAAGATTTCTTTGATAACTCAAGAGGCAGTGCCCTACTTTTTGAAGCTAGATCAGGGTGCCTTAGAACACGCAGCTGCAAAAAGAAATTTAACAATGGAGATGACACATGTGCTGTATGTGGAAACTCCAGTGAAACAATTGACCATATTATACTCGAATGCAATGGTATCTATCCGGAAGTTGGTGCAGGCGCAATCACTGTTCCTGAAGCTCTGGGCTTTAGAGATAACAGTGGCCGGGTGAATAAACCGGCGGTGGAAACTAGCAAAAAACGACTGGAAGATTGGTGGCTTAAAAGCAGAGAAGTGACATAATGTTAGTAATGTAGGAACAAAATTTAATAAATAGAATGGTGGTTTAGTTAACCATTAAGATATAGGGAGAAAAATGAGCATGATAGCTACTGCTACCACCCCGTTTCTAAGGGGACGCTCCTATATTCCATCCATCTATCCATCCAACGTGGCCAAGCTATATGCACTATGGTAGCGAAGGCTCCGTATACGACCATACGTACAAAACATGGCGGCTCATGGGCTCGAGCGACCAATGAGAATTGGGAGGGCCATGACGTCCAATGACGTCACACATACGTTCACTTTGGCGCGAATTATAAACAAGTTTTTTTTTTCTTTTTTAAACCGCCGCATTGCATTGACGAGCCTGCATCTTTTGAAGGTTGTTGCCTTTCAGCGCACGCCAGCCTTTGCCATCTAAAAGAATCCGAGTTTCTGTTGTTTACGCAATTGTTTATATGCAGTTGCTTCAGCACAATGACAGTGGTTGGCAAAGGTGGCGTCATAGAAAGGCAGCAACACTTCCAAATAGAGACCACGCATGCAAATTCATATTACAAATACTGCTACAAGTCATGCAAGTACTTTGGCCATTTACTTTGTCCCTCATGCAGAGTAAGGTGCGGTCGAGAAACACTGGGGCTACGAGGCAGTCGTGCCCAGTTCGCAACAGAGTGTACCGAGTGAACAATTATGGTTTTCATATTCATGGTTTATTGCATCAAACAATAAAATACAACATCAAATCACAATAATAAAAATACATGTCGCAGCAGCACAAACAATAGCGCTGTTTAAGCGGGCTAATCATCTCAATGATCACAGCCGAGGCATGGAAAAGGCTTGAAGTGCCTGCCACAAAACATCACCAGATAAGAAACATGCATGTACAGAAAACAAAGCTGTGACAGCTGCAATTGAAATAAAAATGTCATGAATTAGTAGGTGCTGTACTGTGATAGTCAGCATTTCAGCCATCGACATGCACCAGTGCGTTGTGCGATCAAGACAAAGAAGTACGCTGGGCTCGCCGTTGCAAGGTCCTCTCCTCACAGCTTTCCATCTGAGCGTCAATAAACGCCCTATTACAATTGGCGGAGGTGCCGGAAACGATACCATCCAAACTGGAACTGCGAAGCCGTACACTGCCCTCTACGACCCCCATGCAAGACGAGTCCACTTCGACGCTGCCGGTCGTTCCACCCACGATCATGTGTTCTGGCGTCGTGCGCCAGCGTGACCCTTGCCTCTTCAGTGGCACGGCCGATCAAGATGTCGACGACTGGCTGTCATCGTATGAAAGAGTAAGCAGCTACAACAAGTGGGATGACTCATACAAGTTCAGTAACGTTATATTCTATCTGACGGACGTGGCGAACCTCTGGTTTCGCAACCATGAGGCTGACCTGTCATCTTGGTCGGAATTTAAAAAGAATTTCGCGGAAGTGTTCAGCCGCCCGGCAGTGCGTAAGCTTCGTGCCGAACAACGTTTACACGATCGTGTTCAGCGCGCTGATGATACCTTAACTAGCTACATAGAAGACATCGTTGATCTCTGCAAACGAGGCGACCCGGCCATGCCGGAAGCGAACAAAATCCGCTTCATCCTCGAGGGCATTACTGAGGACGCCTTCCAGATGCTGGTAGCGAAAGATCCCACCAGCGTTAGTGAAATCATGAAGCTTTGCCAGAGCTACGACGAGCTACGCAAGCGGCGCGCTTCTAGGCGCCGCTCCAGTGTGTGCGACGAAGGCGTATCCGCATTAGCCCTGGGTGGTTCGCCAACTTCTGAAGGGAGCCCGCTGAATCAACGGATCAAAGATTTTATTCGTGAAGAGGTCGCACGTCAACTCTCACTCCTTCCCCATTTTCAAGACTCAGGCCGCCTCGTTCCTGAACTGGCTCCATCTTTGGCCCCTACTATACGCCGTGTCGTGCAAGAACACGTCGCTGATGTCTTGCCCTCCAACCCCGTGCTGCCGCCTGTGACGGCACCTCTCACGTATGCCCAAGTAACGGCTAGGCCACCACCTTCGCCCACGTCTGGCTCCTATGTGCAGGTCCCTGCCTACAGTTCACCGCCGCATGCTGAGCCTTCGTTCCAAGCCCCACCCTCAAGGTTCCGCCCACATCCTATGAAACCTTGGCGTACTACGGACAACCTTCCGATTTGCTATGCCTGCGGTCGGCCGGGCCACGTTGCACGCCTTTGTCGCCAGCGCCTCCAACCTTCACAGCCTGACATTCGACTTTACCCGTACGATACCGACTCACGCTCGCAAATGATTCCGCCCGGTTCTCAATTTGTCTCACAAGATCGCCAAACCTATGCCACTCGTAGATCACATTGTCCTCGGCGCCGATCGCTTTCTCCAATGCTGCGACGTCCTACCAGCACCGTTGAGGGAAACTGACAGTCGCAGTTCCGGGGGCAAGAACTGCGCTTATTTCGAATTCCTCAAGTCCTCCGTGTCGTCCCGCTAATGTTATCAAAGTTTCTGTGGAAGGCGCCACAGTTCTCGCTCTCGTCGATACCGGTGCAGCCGTCTCCGTCATCAGTGAAGCGCTCTGCCGTCGAATTCGCAAAGTGACCACTCCGATTTCCGACTTTTCGCTCCGCACCGCCTGATCACAGCACATTCACCCCTCCGCAACTAGCACAGCGCGTGTACTCATTCAATACGTCTTGTACCCCATCGAGTTTATTGTTTAGCCGAACTGCTCGCATGATATCATCCTCGGATACGATTTTGTATCGACTCATCAGGCCGCTATTGACTGTGCTCGCGCGCAAATTGCCTTCGCCACCCTCTGTGATGCCCCCTTCTGTGATACCCCTCCCCGCACTGCAAAACTTCTCGTCGCCCATGACACCGACATTCCTCCATTTTTTGCTGCCCTCGTACCACTGTCTTGTGAGTGTGTAACTCCTTTGACTGCGATTTTTACACCTTCCGAAGCCGCCTCCCGTCATCCCTGCCTCCTTTTTCCGTTCGCAGTTCTCGAAATTCAAGACGGCGAGAGTGCACTTTACGCCTCGAACCCATTTTCTTGCCCAGCAGTCCTGCTCCGTGGCGAATGCATTGGACGTCTTGAAGAGCTTGATCCCGGTCATATCACCACTCTTGCTGACTCAACCCCCTCCTTCGACGTTAGTCTGTGCTCTTGCGATGTTGCGACCGCTTCGAAGCCCGCCGACGTTTTCCAACATGCTATTGATGCTGATCTCTCACTTGCGCAACGTGATCAACTTGTCCCCCTCTTGCAGAACTTCGCTTCTTTATTCGACCTTCCTCAAGCTGACTTGGGCCGCACGTCTGTCGTAGAGCACACCATCGACACCGGTAAAACCGCACCTTTGCGCCAGCGCCCCTATCGCGTGTCGGCTTCGGAGCGCCAAGTAATTGCTGATCATGTGGACGACATGCTCCGTCGTGGTGTCATTCGGCCATCTAACAGTCCCTGGGCGTCTCCAGTTGTGTTGGTACCTAAGAAAGATGGCTCCTTCCGGTTTTGTGTTGACTACCGCCGGCTCAATAAGATCACGCGCAAGGACGTCTACCATCTGCCACGCATCGATGACGCACTGGACTGCTTGCAGGGCGCCAAGTTTTTCTCCTCGTTGGATTTACGATCTGGCTACTGGCAGGTGCCAATGGATGACGCTAACCGCTCAAAAACTGCCTTCATCACACCAGATGGATTATATGAATTCGACGTCATGCCCTTTGGGCTTTGCAACGCCCCGGCCACATTTGAACGCCTCATGGACACTGCTTCGTGGATTCAAGTGGCGAACCTGTCTTTGCTATCTCGATGACATCGTAGTCTTTTCTACCGATTGTCAATCCCACCTGCTCCGACTGAAGGACGTTCTCACTTGTCTCGCTACCGCCGGCCTCCAACTGAATCTGAAGAACTGCCCCTTTGCTGCTCACCGACTAACTATTCTAGGTCATGTCGTTTCTAAAGATGGCATTCTTCCCGATCCCACCAAACTTCGTGCAGTTGCCGAATTCCCACGCCCAAAATCACTGAAGCAGCTACGAAGTTTCATCGGCCTGTGCTCCTACTTTCGCCGCTTCATCTTAAATTTCGCCTCTATTATTGCTCCTCTCAACCAGGTCCTCTTCGGCAGCTCCGACCTCTCCGCATGGACACCTGCTTGTGATGACGCCTTCAACACTTTACGCCGTCTTTTGGTTTCGCCTCCCATCCTCCGCCACTTCGACCCGAATGCGCCAACTGAGATTCACACTGACGTTAGCGGTATTGGGATAGGCGCCGTTCTCACCCAACGCAAACTTGGTATCCGAGACTATGTGGTGGCGTGCGCAAGCCGCACCTTGACCAAGGCAGAGTCCAATTATTCTGTTACGGAAAGAGAATGATTGGCTATTATTTGTGCCATCGGCAAATTCCGTCCGCATGTCTATGGCCGACCATTTTATGTGGTCACTGAATCATTACTCTCTGTGCTGGCTGGCGTCCCTCAAGGACCCGTCCGGCCGCCTTGCTCGCTGAGCTCTTCGCCTCCAAGAGTATGACATTCGTGTCATATATCGCTCAGGCCTCAAGCATACTGACGCGGACGCTCTTTCGCGCTCACCGCTGCCTCCCTCTTCGTTGTCTGATGAGATCTGCGCCTACGATTTGTCTTCGCTTGCCACTATCGACATGGCCACGGAACAGCGGCGCGACCCGTGGATATCTACACTTCTGGACTTTCAAGTCACTCTCCAGGTCGTTTGTCTAGGGCGCTTGCCCGCCAAGCTCACCATTTTTCAATTCGTGATGGGCTGCTCTATCTCCGCAGTTATCTTCACGACGGAAGGAAGTGGCTTTTAGTCATCCTCCGTCATCTCCGCGCCGAAGTTTGTGCTGCTTTCCATACTGATCCCCAGTGCGCCCACGGCGGAGTGTTGAAAACCTACACGCGCTTGCGTCTACGCTTCTTCTGGCGTGGAATGTACCGCTTTGTCCGCCATTTTGTCCACTCTTGCCAGTCTTGCCAACGCCGAAAAACTCCTCTCAAGTCTCCTGCTTCGTTGCAGCCGTTGCCCTGTCCTGCCCGTCCGTTTGATCGTGTCGGCATAGATCTATACGGTCCCCTTCCTACAACTTCAGCTGGCAACCGCTGGATTATCGTGGCAATGGATCATCTGACCCGCTACACTGAGACATCAGCATTGCCCTCTGCATCCGCACGCAACGTGGCTGCCTTTATTCTGAAAAACCTGTTCTTCGCAATGGTGCCCCTCGCGAACTGCTCAGTGACCGCGGACGCGTTTTCTTATCAGACGCTCTTGAGGCTCTCCTGAAAGAATGCCGCATCATACACCGCACCGCTACCTCGCACCACCCTCAGACGAATGGACTGACAGAACGTTTCAACCGCACTCTCGGTGACATGCTGGCTATGTACGTGAACACCGACCATTCCAATTTGGACCAAGTTCTACCGTTTGTAACTTACGCATATGTAACACCGCGACACAGACCACTACTGGATTCTCTCCATTCTTTCTCCTTTACGGGCGCGAGCCACCTGTACTATGGACACACTTTGTCCCTACCGCCCTGACGTTTCCGAATCTTCCCCGCTATCCGATGCCGTCACGTACGCAGAAGAATGCCGTCAGCTCGTCCGCTCTCTCACAACAGAAAATCAGTGGCAACAAAAATACCTCCGTGATACCGGCGAAGCTTTGTCATATCTCCCGAACTCTCTGGTGTGGCTCTGGGTGCCCTCCACAACCCCTGGCCTTTCAAAGAAGTTTCTTGCTCGCTGCCACGGGCCATATGGGGTCCCCCAGCAAACATCTGCAGTCAACTACGTAGATGAGCCCGTCACGCCCTCTGCGGACTTGCGTCGCCGTGGTAGTGAAACAGTTCACGTGAACCGATTAAAGCCATTCTATGACCCCGCTGTGCTTTCCGCGCCATAAATCGCCAGGATGGCTCCTTTTTGTTTACCCGGGGGGAAAATGTACAGTGATAGTCAGCACTTCAGCCATCGACATGCACCAGTGCGTAGTGCGGCGAAGACAAAGAATAAGTACGCTGGGCTCGCCGTTGCAAGGTCCTCTCCTGACAGCTCTCCATCTGAGCGTCAATAAACGCCCTATTACAGTGCATAAAAACATACTTGGAGCATAGAGCACTGGGATCACTCTTCACATTTAAATTCTTCGGCAGGAAGTATACAACAGTTTTCAAGGTAATTTCAAGGTTACACCAGTGCAGACAGCTTTAGAATCAACAGACGTGCTTAATATTATGTATGTTCAATGTATGCATTAGACCATACATTGAGTGTGTGCAACCTCCAGATCTACTCACCGGTGAAAGTCAGCCGGGAAGCGGTAAGACACCGACGGTTGAGTCCACGCTGTCGCAACGTGCCACAGAGCACCGGTTCCTCAGTTTGTGCGGGCACATCTTGCGATAAAACGCTAAGAACAATACACTGCTGCAAAAATACTTCGCACTGCCCGCACGCGAAGGGGACGAAACCAAAAAACACGGCTGCAGGGGGATATTAATTCTCACCAAACGGCGAGAGAACAGCGACCAGCAAGGATGTCGAAATCTTCGCAAAAGGGACACTTTCAGACTTGCGAACTAAATTTATACGCTTTTCCCGGCGCACCAAGGCCCGCACCACAGCCGACGAGCAGCAGACAGCGATGAGAAACCGTTTCGTGCTTCGTCAGCTTCGTTATCTCCGTTGCCTTGGTTACCTCTGACAGCGCCTCCTGAAGGATTTAGCATCACGGGGGTGGGGCGATAAGAGTGTTGCAAGATTTAAAAAAAAAATAATGTATTTATAAAATACCTTACCTCATTAAGTTATCAAAATGTCTATTCTTTTTATGTTGATTGATAATTTTTAATTTGTAGTAGTATAATTTCTTAATCTGAGTGGTCGGTCCCCCGACCTGTGGCTATGCTGCGGTACCGCTGAACCGCTTTTGGGCCCAGCCTTCGCCACCATTCTACTTCCGCCATGACGTGGCACCAGAAGGGTTGCGCTCGAGCGCCACTACTCTTCGAGGTGGCGCTCGGGGAAAGATGGCACTCGGGCGCCATTCTTCTTGTGCCACCACGTTTCGGAGGTTCCTGGCCCTACGGGGCTGGGACCGGTACTCCCCTCACCGGGCTGGGACAGGTGGGTCACCGCCGCTTGCGGCGGGGCCTAGCCTGCCGCAGAATTTTTATCTGTAGTAAGGCGTCATTACACCCGCCACCGTTTCGGTGGTGGACGACGGCTGTTGTTGCGGCGCGCGTCTTTCTCTCGCTCTTTCTTTTATTTCTCCTCTATTTTCTCTTCTAGCTGCACGAGGCAGCGGAGGTGGCACAGCTACGGAGCCAGCAGCGGGCCCGTGCATTTTCTTTTCCTTCTTCCTACAGCCACTACAACAACTTCTCCCCGAGCGGTGGCGCCACGGCGGTGGCGACGGGGACTAGGTGCCTCACGCCGTTATCGGCCGACGCAGCAGGCCGCACCTAGCGAGCTTCCATTGAGCGGCCGTGCCACCGCACTCCTAAAACCGGTACCCTCCCACATAACGACCGGGCAGAGACTGTCAGCCTAGACCGCCTTAAGCCGGCTTACACGGAGGCCGCACTGGACAGTCTCGCATCGCCGCCTGACATTCTGCTCCAGCGCCACCGCCAGACCTCTGTTCGTTTCGACAAGAGGGCCCTGCACTGTAAAAAAATGTACACCCTGGCGCCGTGGAGCTCGTAAGAGGATACTGGACCTCCAAAGGCATGCCGTCGTTCACGCACACAAGCGGCGTGCATTAGCTCGCAGTGGTCACAAAGGCGACTGCCTTGCCTAGCAATTATCGCATTTCCACCTATGTGGTTGCGAAAAGATTGTAGCCAGTTAGTAACAGTAAAAGAGAACTAGTTGCGGCATTCGTTAATTGCTCAGCAACGCTCGCTGCATTCAATCTGCCTGACAAAGGTTTCCCAAACGTTGTGAACGTAGTAATGAAATTGAAAATGATTGATTCGTCCTTTATGCAAGGGGGCAGCAAATAGAGTCGATCAAAGAAAAAGCATAGCAGGGGCGCCCACACAAGTTCAAATTGTAAGTTCAATTCAAGCATGCTAATAACAGCTCTTACTGATGGACACTATCTAAAAGAAAATGCACCATACACAGGCAGAGCCCCTCTTCGGCGTGGGCGCACCGTATGCCTGTCTCGCTTTGTTCATACGAGACGTACCTTCAGTCAGCCTTTGAGGGTATGCGTTCCGGGCAAGCGTCGCTTCCTCTCTCTCTATCTTGGCACCGTCTGGGAGCCGTTTTTGTTTGTGGTGTTTTGAGAGACTTCGATTGCAGCGGCGGCTGCGTGAAAACAGAGCCTGCGGTCTTGTTCGATGGAATGCGTCGTGTGCGCGTGAACAAGAAGTAGTGGTACGGGGCCAGCGAGGACGTATCGCGATCATTCGCGTTGGCTGCAGTCGTTGGCGCAGTTTATTCAATTCGTGCTTCTACGTCTTTTTCCCGTCGCGTGATGTGATGAACTTGTAAGCATTGGCTAAAAGGTGTCGATCACGTGTTGTTCAACCAGCGGAAGAAGCAGTTCATGCAGACAATTGAAGTCGGAAGGGCCAAAACTGCGAGTCCTCAAGCCCTCTGGCACCTTCTACAGTCCTTTGTCTTCCCAGGTCAACTTTGAAGTGAACCAATTTCAGGTAATACCAACTGGAAACCTCTGAGGCTGACTCGCTCATTCGTTTTCATTTCTTGTATTTGATTTTAGCAATTTCTTCAAGTTGTAAGCCACGTACAACTTTACTCTGTCAGTTAATCGAAGATTTCAGTTACAGCGCGTTTGTGCACTTTACCATTTTAGGGCAACGAAGAATTCCTTCTGTTGACTCGTGTATAAATTGCAAATCATTTACGCCAACACTGCAGAAAAGTTGCTACTTTTGTGCACGTGTCGCAAAAGTCATTACAGGCACCTGTACCACTAGAAGCACTTGGCACGTGCTCGCAGCAGTGTTGTATCACAGACGTTTTATTCGCAACGTCCGAAAAAATTCCCACATTTAACTGGAGGGCTTGACCTGTCAGGTTACCAGCTTCGAAAAGGCGCAGGTTTTTATGGTTTGGGTTCGCACTGATAACAAGAAAGGGGGAGATGGTCGGGAGAAGCACAGACACATTGCGCGTCCAATGTTCAAGGAACGAAACGCGAGAATCGAAGCGCACGGTGTCGAGTATTTTGGCGCCCTGTGACGGTACTTTGGACTTAAAAGTGATGGTTTGGAATGAAGGAACATATGCTTCCAGCACATTTATGAGATGCTTATAATGAATACGCAACATGTTTTGAGGCACGCTTTCGCATTATCACCGTGAATGATGTAGTTGTATATTTGGGCACTTTCAAGCAATACCGACATGAAGCCTTATAATAATAATAATACCTTTATTTTCCATCAAGGTGATGGGGGAGGCAGGGAGAAAAAGCCGAGCAATCGGCTTGACGAGCCCCCCCCCCTGAAGAAAATACAAAGTAAAAAATACATAGGCAGAGCAGTTTAGCGTCCACAAAAAACAGTAACTTAAAAATAAATAGAATTACATTAGACGAGACATCGCGTTCAATGTTAGATCATAAAAAAAAATTGACAAGAACCAGCACCTTATTGCACATGAAACAGAGAGTCGGTAACAAAGAAAAGAAAAGCGAGATCGCAGTATGATCAGGCAAAGTAAAACAACAGAAAAGGACCAATTTCTTTTCATATAGCAGTAGTAATAATAGCAGTGTCAGCAATGCAGCAGTGATAGTAATAATAATAGCAGTGTCAAACTGCCGCACACAGAAAAGAAGAAGAAAAGACAGCAAAACATTTAAAAATTGAGTTTTACACAATAGAAACACAATCGCAATCAATTCCCGTTACAAAGGTAAATACATCAAGATAACAACTTTGAAGACTTCAAATAGCATATCAAAGACAAACAGGTTCAGTCGCTGATAAAACTACTCTGACATCATCTTTCGATGACTGTTCGAGTTGAAAATCATGCTTATGCAGTAAGTTTAACAATTTTGGAAGGCGACATTGAATCATCTGCTCACCATAATTTGTGCGGGATTGAAATTCGTTCCATATGTCTGAGTTACGAGTAGGGTAATGTACTTCCTTTCTCTGCAGGCAAGCCAGTTCTCTCAAAAAGCTGACATTGTTACGTATTTCCGTTTATAGGCTAAAGCTAAGTGATAAGCGTACATATCATGTATCGCCTATATGTTATGTTTCTGGAAAAGTGGAAGAGATGGATGGTCATAAGAAACGTTAGATATAATTCTTAACATTTTTTTCTGCAGTCGATGTATTTTATGCATGTTTCTTAGGGTTGTCGTTCCCCACACCAAATGACAATATTTTATGTGCGAGTGAAACAGTGCATTGTATATAAGAACTTTTACTTGAGTAGGGAAGGTGTGTTTGTTGATATTAGTCAAGCCAACAGCACGTGACAACTTTTGTACAGTGTAATCTACCTGGGCGTCCCATGACATGTGTTCTGTGAAAACGACACCAAGTATTTTAAATGAGCTAACGATATCTACTGTTGAATTATTATATCGGATATCTTCATTGATAAACACGTTTCTATTTTTCGGACGAAAGAGAATAGCTTTAGTTTTATTGGCATTTACTGTTAACTTGTTTCTTTCAGACCATTCTTCAAGCCTTATAAGCGCTCTGTTTGCCTGGTCAATTAAATGATTAGGCGAAGTCGCCGAAAAAAGTAATGTCGTGTCGTCTGCATAAATGACAAATTTGGCTTGGTCGTCTATGTCAACAATATCATTTACGTATATATTAAATAAAAATGGCCCCAGGATGCTACCCTGAGGTACGCCAGATAAGATTCACTTGGTGTCAGAAAGATAGGGCCCAAGTTGAACAAACTGTCTACGGCTAGCGAAGTAAGATTTTAAAAGTGAGAGGGCAGTTCCACGGAAACCATATATTTCTAACTTTTTCAAAAGTATGTTGTGATCTATGCAATCAAAAGCTTTGGGAAAATCTACGTAAATTCCTAAAGCTAACTGTTTTTCTTCGAACGCTTTCATTATAAACTCTTTTTGTGTCAATAGAGCAAGTTCCGTTGATCGATGTTTGCGAAAACCAAACTGTGCACAGTTCAGTATCCCGTACTTATTGCTGAAGCTTAACATTCTGTTTAATATTATCTCTTCCAGCCCTTTAGAAAAAACGGACCACACAGATATGGGTCTGTAGTTCGCGATATCGTTTTTATTCCCTTTCTTGTGCAAAACTGTCACTTTAGCTATCTGCATTCGCTTGGGGAATCGGCCTTGAGACAAACAGAGGTTGAAAATGTAGCTTAGGCATCGTGACATTAAATCCAGTACAAATTTCACAGGCTTGATTTTTACACCATCGGCATCGGTGCTAACATTGTTGTTTAACTCTGCGAAGGTGGAAATCACTTCAACGTCAATTACAGGACTCAAGAAAATGGATTCATCATTCACTGACCCAATATAGCTCAGCGAGTGGTTATCACTATTGGGTGAGCCTACTTCAACAAAATAATCATTAAACGTGTTAGCTAAACAGGACCCACTTAGCTGCGCATCCTTCCATTTAATTTCATTGGTTCACTTTGGCCAGGACTAGGATTTATTAAATAAGTGAGCTTTTTCCATGATAGGTCAGTTCTGGTTCCGCAAGAAGAGAATTGATTATAGAAGTATTGTTCTCTTGCACGTCTAATTTCATTTGTTAATTTATTTCGAAGCGACTTGTACGACTTCAGAGTTTCAAGATCACGAGTCTTCAGGAATTGTTAGTACAGGTTATCTTTAGCATTTATTCTGCTAAATAATTCAGGTGAAATCCAAGGTTTCCTAATTTTTTTTCTGTTTCGAAGAACTTTATACGGAAAACACTCCCTGTAGGCTTTCAAGAAATGACCTATGAACACATTGTAAGCGGAATCTGCATTGCTTTCTTGACGAACGTCTTCCCAGTTTATGTCGCATATTTTTTCTCTGAAGATGCTCAAAGTGCGCTCCGAAATCTCTTGAAACAGTCGCGGTTCCGGTTTATATTTAATGTGTGCAATATTTGGAAGACACAGATATATCCCATATTGATCGCTAATATCAGTACAAACTACTCCTGCTTTATGGCCAGTCCGGTGAATGTTTGTTATAAACATGTCAATTAAAGACGATGACGTGTGAGTTACCCGCGTAGGAGTTTTTATAACGTTCTCACATCCAAAAGGCTCAATTAGCTGCTCTAGTTCCTTTTTTGCTGTAGTGTCGGAAAGCATGTTTATGTTATAGTCACCACCAAGGACAACACTGAGCTTATTTTTATCTGCAAAACCGAGAAGAGACTCGAGAAAACTGAAAAAACTTTTACAGTTACCATCTGGAGGACGATAAACAACTGCTATGACTTGCCTATTGATTAGCAAAGACAGAACTTCGAAGTCTTTGTGTGAGCATGTAAAATCGGGCTGTATTTCACCAGAAAGATACTTCTTAACCATTACCGAAACGCCTCCTCCACGACCTGACGTACGATTTAGGAAATAATTGTTGTACATTGGCAAGCTTATTACATCAGCACTTTCGGTATACCAAGTCTCCGTTAGCATAATGATATCAAATATGAAGTGAAACTGACTGAAAAGTACCTCAAGCTGGGCACACTTATTTTTTGCTGACTGGGTGTTCAGGTGAAATAATTTGAAGGATTTCTTACATTCTGCTTGACAAATATCTTTAAAATGCACTTTCGAGAGTATCTCATTATATAGTGCTGTGAGAAATTCTTATGGTGTCTGCAGGGGCTAGACAAAGATTTCAATGAGTATGCTGACATACTCGATAAAGGCAGTGGTAGTCTTGCCGAAAAGGAGGCTTGATTGTATCTTATTGCTGAGATGATAACCATGTCATTTTGAGTAAAAGTGATTGAGATAATTATAGACGCTGTAGTAGCATTGATAGTACACTAGCTTCTCTTTGAGGCGAAACTGTCGCAACAAGGCATCTTAAGTGTTTGCTTGTATGATTGCTGGCATGTAGCAAGAATATTAAATGGATAATTTCTTCTTGCCATTAACATAGCATTCAGGTGTAAGTACATATATTGTCTATAAAAACCAAAACTTAAGTTTTTGCGGATGCTGCGCTGTTAAAGATGTGGCCAAAATTGTGTCTGATTCTGTTTGCATTAATATCCTAATTGAACTTTTTTTGAGGGCGCTCTGTTGCTAAGAAAACGTGGTCTAATCCATGACTTTGAACATGAACGTAGACAAGCTTGCCTATATGTCCATTACATCATCTCGGTAATTATATTATTCAGGCCATATATATACATGTCTACAGTCTTGGCATTATTTTGCGTAGCGATATGATTGGATCCTCATGTTGGGCACAAAGTAATACTTTTATTGATGTAATACTATATGATGTAATACTGTGAAGTGAGATTTTGTACGTGTTCGTCTGAGAAGCAGAAAAGAAAAAAAGAATGCCCTTTTTAAAGAAAACCTGGTACAGTGCATTTCAACAGGTCGTGTCCAGATAACTTTATTTATATGTATAAACTGCAATTGCTTATTTTACTGACTTGATTTATTCGAATCTGCATTTTTATTCATTCTCCTACAAATGCAGGATCAAGAGAAGCCACTGAGGTGTGTGGTGTTCGCCAAAATGCTCGAACGTGCTGCTGACGTCTTCCTCGCTGAGAGACAGCGCCTGTTTCGTGTTATTGATGGTACCCAAGGGTTTTCTATCATATTGGCTTCTTAACACCAGAGTTCAGTGGCAGCATTCTGAATTGAATAGCTGATAATCGTTTTTAGGAGCCTCTCAATCGAAGCGGAAGCCGGCGCTTCACAAAAGTTCATCGGTATTTAAATCAGAATTCATTGAAATAACCAGAAATGTGTCCTAATTGATGATTCATGTTGAAACGGATGAAAGGGTGCTAATACAGGTGAACGGACGCACACGGCTCACAAAAACCCGGAACAGTATGCTCGCGCCTCGCTTCCTCCTCTTCTTCTTCTGCTGTTTCTGCTGCTTCTCAGTGCGCCGCTACGCGGCGTAACAATTCCCCCCGGGCAGACGATTTCCGTCCTCCAGAAAATTAGGTAGATCGAAGATAGCAGCGCTTCATGCGAGCCACGTGAACAGCTTGTGTCTTGCGGGATCAGCGGTTATCCGTCGTGACGTTGGCGATAACGTAATTCACATCATTCAGTTGGTCCAACGCGGCGAAGGGGCCATCGTACTTGTAAAGGAACTTCTCATATAATCCTCGCTTGTGAATAGGCGTCCAAAGCTAGACGTAGTCTCCAGGGTAGTAAGCAACTGCACGATGATGCGCATCGCAGTGTTCTTACGAGCGGTTTTGAGAAGCCAGTGTGCGTAAGCGGGCTATACGACGGGTTTATTCGGCACGGCATAGTATCTGGGAAATAGACGCATCGTCGTTGGGGGAAAATGGGAAGATGGTGTTATAAAAACCATGGGGAGTTCTTGCATAGAGTGAATAGAAAGGAGAATAACCGGTAACTTCATGATTTGCAGTGTTATAAGCGTACGTCACATACGGTAGCACTGAATCCCAGTTGCGATGGCCAGATGAGACGTACATGGACCACATGGTTGTCAAGGTGCGGTTGGTGCGCTCGGTGAGACCGTTGATCTGCGGATGATACGGTGTCGAGTGTCGGTAGTGTGAGCCACAAAGTAGGAGCATTCCTTCCGCGAAATCAGCAGTGAATTTTCGACCACGATCACTTATAATAACACGGGTGCGCCGTGGCGAGGAATAACGGAATGCAAAAGAAACGACGAAACATCAGCAGCTTTTGCGGTAGCGAGAGCAGCGGTCTCCGCGTATCTGGTAAGATAGTCAACGCAGACGATAACCCACCGGCAGTCCTCCACAGTCTTTGGAAAAGGACCGAGCAGGTCAATTCCAATCTTTTTAAAAGGTGAGGTAGGTGGCTTGACGGGTTGTAAAGGTCGGGCCAGCGTGGTGGTGCGTGCCACAAGTCGTTGGCATTTTTCATATGTCGCAACGTATTGCTTGGTGGCCTTATAAATTTGGGGCCAATAAAAACAGTGGCGAATTTGGTGCAGGGTACGACAGAAGCCTAGGTGTCCTGAGGTAATATCATCGTGCATGGCATGCAAAACTTGTGCACGGAGACTTTTTGGGACGACTAAAAGGAGGGCAGCGCCGTCAACTAAGTAGTACTTCCTGAACAAAACACCATCTTCGATAGTAAGCTGCGTTGACTCTGCTCTTCCTTCCGCCTCTTGTATAAGAGGCTGTAGTGACAGGTCGTTGCGTTGTTCTCGCGTAAAGGTCACCATACTAGGAAACGTCGACGCGATTGAGACTAAACACCCGTCGATGCCGTCTTCATCGTTAACGGAAGTCGGCAATGGGTACCGTGACAAGCAGTTTGCATCATTGTGATTTCGTCCACTATTGTACGCGACACCAAAGTTGAATTCTTGCAGGCGTAATGGGCAGCGCGCCAGGCGACCAGATGGATCGCGAAGTCCGATGAGCCAGCATAGCGAATGGTCGTCAGTAACTATGATGAAGTAACGTCCATATGGGTATGGTCAGAACTTGTGCACAGCGAACACAACTGCGAGGCACTCCAATTCGGTAACTGTGTAGTTACGTTCACATTTTGTCAACGTGCGGCTGGCATACGCAACAACGTGTTCAGCCCTACTATGCAGCTGTACAAGCACCGCCCCAAGACCGACGCCACTGGCGTCAGTGCGGATCTCAGTCACAGCAGAAGGGTCGAAGTGGCGCAGCAGTTGTGCTGAAGTTAGAGAACACTTGTGCAGATTGAAAGAGGGTTCGCACTCTGGGGTCCACACAAATTGCGAATCTTTGTGCTGTAGAGAAGTAAGGGGGTGGGCAAGTTGTGCAAAACCAGCAATGAAGCACCGAAAATAAGAAGAGAGGCCAAGAAAGCTCCGAAGACGTTTCAGGGTGCATGTAGTTTCGAAGTCGCGTACTACAGCAATCTTCTGCGGATCCGGCCTCATACCATCTTCGTTGACAAGGAACCCAAGAACTAAAGTTTGTCGCTCTCCAAAATGGCACTTCTTCGAATTCAAAATGAGGCCCGCTTTGCCAATGCATTCAAGAACTTTATGGAGCCTCTCATTGTGCTCTTGGAAGGTCTTTTCAAAAATGATAACATCATCAAGGTAAGATATGCATATTTCTCATTTGAGGCCACGAAGGACAGTGTCCATAAATCGCTCGAACGTCGCGGGAGCGTTGCATAATCCAAAGAGCATTACATTAAATTCGTATAAAGCATCTGGTGTTACAAAAGCAGTCTTCTCACGATCGGATGGATGTAGAGGAATTTGCCAATAACCAGATCGCAAATCAACAGAGGAGAAATATGACGCCGAATGCTGACAGTCGACAGCGTCATCAATGCGAGGCAACGGGTATACGTCTTTCTTTGTTACCGCGTTCAAACGACGGTTGTCTACAAAAAAATCGCCAAGAATTGTCTTTTTTTAGCACCAGGATCACAGGTGCGGCCCACGGACTGGAAGATTCTCGGATTATTCTTTTCTGCAGCATTTCGTCCACCTGTTCTTGGATTATCTTGCGCTCTACCGGGGAGACTCTGTAAGGTTTTTGGCCAATAGGGGGCGCGCTTCCTGTGTTAAATTTGTGCTGTAGCCGAGAAGCTGGGAAATGGCTACCGGATGCTTTTGAGGCAAAGTCGAATGCTTTGGCATGAGTTGTCAAAATGTCTTGCAGAATACGACGTTCACTAGATGGGAGCGATTTTTTACCATGCCCTCAAACCCAATATTCAGACTTGTCTTTCGCGACTCCTCTGTAATCGGAAATAATTCCAACGGTATGAGTCACATAATCCACAAATCTCGCGAGTGTCAAACCAGAAGGAAGACGAACAGGCTCTTCTGACACGTTCACAGCCCAGAGGTATGCGCGACCATCCTCCGCCTTCGCGACGGAGCGCGGCACCAAAATATTTTATTTCGCTCCATTGGAGACATCTGGCTCGACGACTATTGAATGAAGGATTCAGATGCCCATGAATGATTCAGATGACTTCAAAGGGAGAAACGTCGCCGTCATCGCAGGCAGCAGCACATCTTCCTTCAAGGCTAGGACTCCTTGCTGATTCTTAGACATGTTATCTACTAATGCGGGGATAATGTTTGGCTGCAAACAAATTTCACCAGCACTAAAATCTAAAGTCGCACCACACTCGCGCAAAAAGTCAACACCCAAGATAACGTCATGCGTGGCACGTCTCAATACAACGAATTCTGCCCTATAGCACTCGTCACCAATTACAACTGAAACTGAGCACAGACCAACCGGAACTAAAGTTTCACCCCCAACTCCACAAATCGTAGTGTTTTTCTCCCACACAAACATAACTTTCTGTCGAAGGCGGTTCCTAAATGAAAGGCTCATACCTGACAAAGCGGCACAAGTGTCAACCAAAGCATCCGTTTTAACATTGTCTACACAGACTGACACTTTGTTCTTTAGCATGACGATAGGTAGAAGTATGCGTGAAATTGACGGTCCGGCGACCTTACCTCCATTGGTCGCACCACCTAGTTTCCCAGCGATAGAGAAACGTAGCGGCGACGTGGGGATGGCGAATGGGGTTGTCGCTGCGGTGGGGGAGTGATGCTGCGATCGGACACAGGGGAGTCATTCCGTGCGTGGTGTTGAGGGGAAGAGGGCCGATAGAAGGTAGCGGGTGGCTGCTGCTTCGACTGGGCATCATTCGTGAATCGCGGTGCTCGTTGGACAGGGGGTCGGGTAAATTGACAACGCGGGCAAAAGCGGAAGATTTGTCCGCTGCCCCCACAGCCGTAACATTCGGGTGGCTGGCGGCTTAGGTAGTTACCTCAGGATCCCTTGGAGGCCGAGATGGGGCGACAGAAGGGCGACTAGGACCACCACGAGGCACTTCAACAGGATGGGCTGGACGCTGCTGGAATTAAGGGTGCGATGTTGGTTGCAGGGTCCGCTCTACGCCGTTGTCGCAAGATGGTTGGCCGTTATTTTGTGCATCCCGTGGCATGCGTTGTTCCCATACGGACCTCGATGTCGGGTGGTAGGGTACATCGAAATTTGTATGGTGCCGCTGAATATCCAGTTCCTCGCGTATAATCCTCCTGACCATAGAAGCGATGTCTTCAGCCTCCGGAATGTCGACACCGGCAACAGTTGTCACATATTTGAAATGCGGCCAAATTTGGGCGCTATGCGACGTGCCTTTAACGCCTGAAATGCCCGCAACTGCTTGATGACATCTGCTACTGTGGCAAGGGTGTCCCGCGAAATAAGGAAGTTGTACACATCCTCAGCAATCCCCTTGAGAAGGTGCCCTTCCTTGTCTTCTGACATCCACCGGTTTACAATCTGACAAAGTTTCAATATTTCTTCGATGTAACGTGTGCATGTCTCACCGGGCAGCTGGGCTCTCCGGAAAAGCTGATGCTCATCGCGTTCCTTCTTCGCAAGGGTATCCCCAAAGGACTTTGTAATTTTTTCAAAAAATCGGTTCCAGCTAGGTCGTCAGGATTTCTTTCATGGTTATCAAACCACGTCAGGGCCGTGCCAGCGAGGAAGAAGACAACATTGTGCGATCGAGTTACAGACGTGCGATCGAGTTCCAGCGGTTGTACTTGCTGCATCTTTCGTAATGTCGGAGCCATTCCTCAACGTCATCTTCGGGCTCACCGTGGAAAGTACGCGGCTCTCGCTGGTGGGGAAAGGCCGTCGTCTCTTCAGGTCGCTGTTCATGAGTCTGCGTCGTGCGGGTAGTAGCCATTGAAATGTACTGTTGAGGAGGTAAAGATGGCAAGCCTGCTACACGACGGCTGCGACGAGGTACTGGCGGATCCAGAACGTTTTTACCCAGCGCCTAGCACCAAATGTAACAGATGAAATGGTTTTAATACAGGTGAACGGACGCACACGGCTCAGAAAAACCCGGAACAGTCTGCGCGCGCCTCGCTTCCTCCTCTTCTTCTTCTGCTGCTTCTCAGTGCGCCGCTACGCGGCGTAACAATATGTTCTTTTGTAACAAGCTGCTCTTTTATGCTGAATAAATTTTCCCGCCCACTACATACTGCATATCATCGTATGTTATCCTATCCACATATTTCATGACTATCTGGTCAAATGCAGAGATGAAATGCCACACTGAAATGTCAAATGTGTGTTAAGGAAGTGTAGTAATATACCACAACCCATAATAGCTAAGCGTGCATGCGAAGCGCTAATTTATGCACCTCTTCTCGAAAGGGCGCCGGTGTGCATAGCACCCTTTTTAGCAAAGGGTGTAGACACTAATACTTTTTTGACGAAGGGCGCAGAAAGCTTGTAGCAATATCTCTGCAATGGGTGCAGATCGAGCACCCTTTTTGAAAAAGGGTTTGGTTTGTGGGGTTTAACGTCCCAAAGCAACTCAGGCTATCATCATCATCTTCATCAGCCTGACTGTTCCCACTTAAAGGCGAAGGCATCTCCCATATTTCTCCAATTGACCCGGTTCTGTGCTAGCTGCATCCATTTGACCCCTGCGAACTTCTTAACCTCATCCGCCCACTTAACGTTCTGCCGCCCCCTGCTATGCTTTTCTTCCATTGGAATCCATTTTGTTACCCTAAGCGACCATCGGGTATCCTCTCTTTGCACTACATGTCCTGCCCATGCCCATTCCTTCTTGATTTCCACTAGAATGTCAACAACTTGAGTTATTTCTCTGACCCACTCTACACGCTTCCTATCTCTTAATATTACCCCTACCATTTTTCGGTCCATAGCCCTCTGCGTTGTCCTCAACTTAAGTAGGACCCACTTGGTTAGCTGCCACGTTTCAACCCCATAGGTGAGTACAGGTAAGACGCAACTGTTGTATACTTTCCTCTTGAGCGATACCAGTAAGCTGCTAGTCATAATCTGCGAGTGCTTGCCAAATGCGCTCCATCCCTGTGGCGTTTGGTTCCTGGCCGGACGCCGAGTGCGGCCGTGTAGCGTTTGATTCCTTGCCGGACGCCGAGCGCGGCCGTGTAGCGTATGATCCCTTGCCGGACGCCGAGCGCGGCTGGGCAGCGGGCAGGAAGGAACTGAGACTGGCCCCGATCCCGGCACTATAACAACCGCCCTTTATTTCACGCAAACAGCATCTTTATATAGCAAGCACACATGTGACCAGTGACGTCACGGACAGACACTGTTTCAGACGCGGCACATGCGCTATCAGCACATCCCCTCTTCTGAAAAGATACACTGGCATTTGCAACAAACTTAGCACTGCCACCAACAAAGGATGAACACTTTTTAATGGATGCAACCAATGCTCAAAACAAAATAACAGTCAGTTACTGAACCCATATCGGTCTTGCAGTCGGACATACGGCCATATCGTGTTCTATATCCAGGAAGGCTAGTTTGTGGCAAGGGGGTATTAGATGGATCGGCAGGTGCCTTCGGTTTAGATGGATTAGTTTCCTGTTCCATTTCTACCCGACTATCATATGCCTGCGGAAACTCATAGCTACCTTCTTCTTCCTCGCAGTCATTCTGCTGGGAAACAAAGCGAACCAGGAATTTCCTGTTTCTTTCTAGAACTACACCCATAGAAGTTCTAACTACATATGACCTCGGACGTTGTGCAGGATGTAAGACTCGCGCTTTCACTTTGCCGTCTGTCACCCATACTTCCGCTCCTGGTTTGAGGACTGGCAGCGGAAGAGCCCTATGACGACTATTGAAGTACCTACGCTACCGCTGTCGGATGGTTACATCGCGATTTCTAAATTTTTTCAGGCTCACCTTCTGGGGCAGAAGGCTTTTGGGAGGGACAGGGACTGTTGTGCGTAGCCGCCTGCCCATCAGAAGCTCTCAAGGGCTTTTTCCCAGTGGCCCTGGGGTGCCCCTGTAGGCTAGCAGCGGAAGATAAGTGTCTTTAGCTTTCATAATCAGCCGTTTATTTGCTTGGACCATCCTTTCTACTTCCCCATTTGCCTGAGGGTATCTGGGGCTCGTCGTCACAGCGCGGAAGCCATAGTCGCGAGCAAACGACTGGAATTACAGAGATAGGTACAAATTGTGTTCCATTATCCGAGATGACAACCTCTGGTATGCCATGTCTTGCAAAGAAATTTTGAGGTGCATAATGACAGTGACACTTTTTGTCGAAGATAGCAAGGCTACCTCTGGGTATCTAGAAAAATAATCTACTACCACCAAATACCATTTTTCCTCAATATGGCAGAGATCAACACCTAGCTTTTGCTAAGGACGCTGTGGAGTGGATGTCGGAATCATTGGTTCCGACTTTTGTTGCCTGTGTTTCGCGCACACTGGGCAATCAGTCACCAAAGTTCTCAGCTGGCAACTCAACCCAGGCCACTATACGGACTCTTTGGCTCGAGCTCAGCATTTCTCGATTCCTTGGTGACTCTCGTGCAAGCGCGTCAAGACCTCTGCACGTAATTTTTGTGGAATCACCAGCCGCACACCTTTGAGTAGCACGCCTTCAACAACTGTCAGCGTTGCTCTTTCCTGCCAGTATGGACGCAAGACCATCGACAGCGATGAGAACTTGGGGCAGCCTTCCACGCTGAATTTTACGAGAGCTCGACAGACTTCATCGGCTGCTTGTTCAGCTTTGACTCGTTCAAAAAGGCTAGCCTCGACGGCATTTGTCAAACAGCCCGAAACGAATTTGGCGACTTCGCCAATACTCAGCGCATAAGCATCAGTTTGGTTTCCCTGAATCGGGGCTCTAGACAATACATCTGCAGTAACGAGGCTCTTACCCAGGACATGCACAACCGTAAAGTTGAACCGCATAAGTCTCGTGCGAAAGCGCTGAATACGAGGAGGCAAAACATCTAAAGGTGATTTTCCCAACAACGTTACAAGTGGCTTGTCGTCGATTTCAAGCAAAATTTCAAGACCTTTGATGTACCCTTCGTATTGTCACGTAGTGTTGACGACGTCGACGACACAAATGAAGGGTCGATGATTGCACTAAAGAAACTCTACATTTGGGCTGACTTGCGCCCGCAAAAGAACTACGCAACTCGACGGCGGCGATAGGAACAAACGTGCTCGTCGATCGTCGAACAAAGAATGCCCGTCACACTCGTCAACGCTCAATTTCAAGGCTGCACAGAACAATTTAGATAACGTCGCAAACAGCTACCAGCTCGGAATGGAACATTGTGGAAAGACACCCGAGCGGCCGGAACCTTCGAGACAGATCTCGGTGCATCTTGCGCTACAACAAAACTGATAAAGGTGTGACTCGCGACATCGAGCATTAACAAACAAAGATTACGGAA
The DNA here is from genome assembly GCA_023969395.1 of Amblyomma maculatum. Taxonomy (NCBI): domain Eukaryota; kingdom Metazoa; phylum Arthropoda; class Arachnida; order Ixodida; family Ixodidae; genus Amblyomma; species Amblyomma maculatum. The sequence goes on along the minus strand of JAJIZL010016298.1, from coordinate 2,998 downwards.
CTGATACGCGGTCCAGAATCAGAGTGATAAGCCTGTATGCCGGCGGCTGTTAAAAAACAACAAATACTGTTTCGAAGGCTTCGCGGCATTACTCCCCCCTTAAAAAAACATCGCCTCGATGTTGCAAAACAAAGAAACCTAAACAAAAAAAACTGCAAAGTTTAAACACCACAGATTCTTTAACGCGCGTAATATGGCTTCAGTCGTACAACATGTACAATTTCTGGGCATGCGCGTCGCCGTTGTGATGCTGATGTTCCGTCGGGAATGACTTCATAGTCCAGTGGTCCGACGCGGCGAAGGATTTTGTATGGCCCAAAGTATCGACGCAACAACTTTTCACTTAATCCGCTACGGCGAATTGGTGTCCAAACCCACACTTGGTCTCCTGGATTGTACTCTGCGTGGCGTCGTCGTAAATTGTATCGTCGGCTGTCGGAGCGCTGTTGGTCTTTAATACGCAGCCGTGCGAGTCGTCGGGCTTCCTCTGAACGCATTAGATAGGCGGCGACGTCAAGGTTGTCTTCGCTGGTTACGTGCGGCAGCATTGCGTCGAGCGTCGTCGTGGGCTCTCTGCCGTACACAAGCTTAAACGGGGTCGCTCTGGTGGTCTCCTGGACTGCCGTGTTATACGCAAAGATCACGTACGGCAAGATGGCGTCCCAGGTCTTGTGTTCAGCGTCGACGTACTTAGCGATCATGTCCGCGATCGTTTTATTCAGGCGCTCCGTAAGGCCATTGGTCTGGGGATGGTACGCAGTTGTTCGTCGATGGCTTGTGTGACTATATTCCAGGATGGCTTGCGTCAACTCTGCCGTAAACGCCGTTCCCCTATCCGTGATGAGCACTTCTGGGGCGCCGTGTCGCAAGAGAATTTGTTCGACAAAAAATTTGGCGACTTCTGCCACGGTACCATTCGGTAGTGCTCTTGCTTGGCGTAACTGGTAAGGTAGTCAGTGGCCACGATGATCCACTTGTTACCCAAAGATGAAGATGGAAAGGCGCCGAGGAGATCCATCCCAATTTGTTGAAAGGGTAGGATTGGGGGCGGAATCGGGTTTAGTAGTCCCGCTGGTCTGATCGGCGGCGTCTTGCGTCGTTAGCACTCACGACACGACTTCACGTAGTGGGCTACTTCGGCAGGAAGTCGCGGCCAGTAATACTTCTCCTGGATTCGACGCAACGTGCGCGCAAATCCGAGGTGGCCTGCTGTGGGCTCATCATGCAACGCCTGCAGAATTTCTTGCCGAAGGGTTTTAGGCACTACGAGAAGCTGCGCGGTCTTGTTGGGTGCGAAGTTCTTCTTCACGAGGAGGCCATTGCTTAACGTGAAGGATGGTAAATGTCGCCTGAACACACCAGGAGGGGAAGTGGTCTTTCCTTCCAAGTAATCGGCTAGCGCTTTCAGCTCAGGGTCTGATCGCTGTTGTTCTGCGAAACTGCTGGCGCTTACCAGTCCCAAAAAGGCGTCGTCGTCATCGTCCTTCGGGGGAGCATCGACGGGAGCGCGGGATAAGCAGTCTGCGTCGGAATGCTTCCGGCCCGACTTATAGACTACAGTCATGTCAAATTCTTGAAGTCGTAGGCTCCATCTGGCAAGGCAGCCGGAAGGATATTTCAAATTAGCCAGCCAGCAGAGCGCGTGATGGTCGCTTACCACCTTGAATGGTCGGCCGTATAGGTATGGACGAAACTTAGATGTGGCCCAGATGATTGCAAGGCACTCCTTCTCTGTCGTCGAGTAATTGACTTCGGCTTTTGTGAGGGACCTGCTAGCGTAGGCGATTACTTTCTCCTGTCCGGCACTATTCTGGACGAGAACAGCTCCTAGGGCCACACTGCTCGCGTCGGTGTGAATTTCGGTCTCGGCGTTTTCATCAAAGTGGCCAAGTACAGGAGGGTATTGCAGGTGGCGCTTAAGTTCGTCGAAGGCTTCTCCTTGCGGCGCTTCCCATTTAAAAGGTACATCAGCCTTTGTAAGCTACGTCAACGGTTCGGCGATCCGCGAAAAGTTTCTAACAAATCGTCGATAATAAGCGCACAGCCCAAGGAATCGGCGTACAGCTTTCTTGTCGGCAGGCGGTGGGAATTGTGCGATTGCAGCTGTTTTCTCCGGGTCTGGGCGAATACCGTCCTTGCTAACGATGTGAGCTAGGAACCGGAGTTCTTCGTAAGCGAAGTGACACTTCTCTGCTTTTAGCGTTAGTCCCGATGACTTGATGGCTTCCAGCACTGTCTGTAGTCGTTTTAGGTGGTGTTCAAAGTTTGACGAGAAGACAACAACGTCGTCCAAATATACCAAACAAATTTGCCACTTCAAGCCTGCCAGGACTGTGTCCATTACTCGTTGAAACGTGGCTGGTGCGGAGCAGAGGCCAAATGGCATCACCTTGAACTCATTAAGGCCGTCCGGTGTAATGAATGCGGTCTTCTCGCGATCTCTTTCGTCGACCTCAATTTGCCAATATCCGCTCTTCAAGTCAATGGATGAGAAGTACCTTGCATTGCAGAGCCGGTCGAGAGTGTCGTCGATGCGGGGAAGCGGGTAGACATCCTTCTTCGTTATGCTATTCAAGCGGCGGTAATCAACGCAGAAGCGAAGTGTGCTGTCTTTCTTCTTGACCAAAACGACTGGTGCCGCCCAGGGGCTGTTCGATGGCTGGATTACGTCATCACGCAGCATTTCCTCAACTTGATCGCGAATGGCCTGGCGTTCTCGCGGCGATACACGATAAGGGCTTTGGCGCAGAGGTCGGGCGTGTTCGTCCGTTATTATGCGGTGCTTGGCCAGTGGTGTTTGTCGTACCTTCGATGACGATGAGAAGCACTCCCCGTAGCTTCGAAGAAGACTGAGAATCTGGTCTTTCCTGCTGTGGGTCAATGCCGGGTTGATGTCAAATTTGGGCTGACGGAATTGGTCCGGTGCGTCTTCCAGCGTTTGGTCGTGGAGGGCGAATACATCTTTGAGGTCGGCTAATTCGTCGAGAAAAGCGATCGT
>JAJIZL010016291.1:101901-122954 GCA_023969395.1 Amblyomma maculatum | reverse complement strand
TGGTCCCCATTTCATAGCTGCCATGAAATGGGGACCAACTGAGCGCTCCTTAATAAGGCTTTACGAGACTGTTTGTTATGAAACGAAGTACATGGCAAAAATTAATTAGCCTTTTTTCACCATAGTAATATGTTTCGACCAAGATAGTCGGTGGTCAATAATTACCCCCAAGAATCTGTGCCTGGATACGTACGGTATTACGACTCCAGGAAGAGTAATCGGGTAGCGGCTGACACATTTTCCCGTAAATGGGATCGCTGCACACTTTTCTGCCGCTAAAAGAAAACCTTGACGCCGTAGGTATATCGATGTCGATGACACAGCTCGTTGCAATCTCTCACGTGGTTGTGGGCGAGTCGAACCAGAAGCCCAGATGCAGATGTTGTCAGCATATGCATTGATGTGAATGTTAGTTGGAAGTTCCCTCACCAGGCCAATTAGCACAACGTTAAATAAAGTTGGGCTGAGGACTCTTCACTGTGGAACACCACGACCGACCTGATAGCGGGTAGTATCTCATTGAGGCGTAGTCATGTAAACAGACCGGCCACTGAGATAGCTCACAATTCACAAGTACAGTCGGCCACCAACTCCCACGTCGTCAAGTCCATCAAGAATAGCATCATGGAGGACGTTGTCATAAGTCCCCTTTATGTCTAAAAATACAGCAGCTACTAGTCGACGGTGACGCTTTTCGTGTTCTACTATCGCCAGAAGGTCGATGACGCTGTCGATGGAAGAGCGTCCGCGGCGAAATCCAGTCATCATATTCGGATAAAGATCATTACTCTCTAAAAACCACTCAAGTCTTGCCAGCACCATTCTCTCCGCGATCCAAAACTTGCCTCAAAACATGCCTCAAACCTTGCGCTCGTCATAGCAGCTTTAGTTGCGAGAATGCCTCAAGGGGGTGGTAGGGAAACAATCTTGCTATCTTTCAGTACCGATGTCCACGACAAAGCTCTCTCCACAAACAGTTGGCGCCTCTGGCCTCACTGAAGACCTATAGACGGCGCCTTAAAGTACTGACGCCTTCCTTGTCGCCTTTACATGGAGCGTCTGCGCAGAAATGAAGTCTTCCAGAAGCCGGACCTTTCACTTTAAAACACCTACGTTGTTACTTTCTGCCGTGATTAGACAGCCCTTTCTGGGGCCATTTAGCACCATTTATTTCAGGAGTGATTACCATCGCATATCGTCTTCATTATTTTCGGCGCGGACAGATGGCGGTTCATGCCACACTGGTTCCAAATGCTTTGCTTTTTCGGGCTCATTATCACGCCGCTTTACCGCCTAATGTCTTCGTGGTACCTCTTAACTAACTTTCAGCTTTTCTTATCGCTTTATTTGCACCGAACTCACACGTAAAAGCGTAGCTCGGCCATTCGGCGTGACAGAACGGGTGCCCAATGTTCCTCCGTGTTATCCGTCAACACTAACGTGTGCGCCATTTCTGGGGACTGTTCCCGATATCAGTCGCGCCCATAAACTCTAGCTAACAGAGAGCAAGATACTGATATCATTAAGATACCGAAGAGCAGGATAAATTCGGCCGCCGCAAACACCGCGAGGGCGGCGATCTTCACGATCGCCACTGATACTAAAATTATACGCCAAAAGAACATAAAAATTTGAGTAACACTAAGGATTTGTCTCAATTTGTGTTACACAGACTCGTTAACCAACTGTAACGAGTACAAGGCCGCAAACACTGATCGGAACAGTTCCACGCGCTACACTCAGTTTTCGTCCTCTTTGTCCTCTGTTCTTCTTTGTCCTCTTTTCAGAGAGGCACGCGGCATTACCCCCCTCTTCGAAAGCGGCGACTCGACGCTGGGAATATCCTCAGATTATGCACACAGGAGAAGCAGGGAACACAAAGCTGCACACGCGCAAAAGATCACTGCCTCTCATAATACGGTTTCATCCGCACTACATGAACAGTTTCAGCACTTGAGCGCCGCCGTGTTGAAGGTCGCTGGCTCCGAGCAACAACTTCGTAAGTCACGTTACTAAGACGCCGAATGACCTCGTATGGCCCAAAGTAACGGCGAAGTAGTTTCTCGGAGAGTCCTCGACAGCGCACTGGTGTCCACACCCATACAAGATCGCCAGGTTGGTAGTGAACGTCTCGGTGTCGGAGGTTGTACCGACTGGCATCGCGATGTTGTTGTTGTTGAATACGGCATCGTGCGAGCTGGCGCGCTTCTTCGGCCCGCTGTAGAAATATGTCGACGTCTGCATAGGCGTTGGTGACATCGTCGCCATGACTTATGGGTAGCATAGCGTCCAACATTGTGGTGACGGGACGACCGTAGACTAGCTGGAATGGTGCAAGACGCGTCGTCTCCTGTTCAGCCGTATTGTATGCAAAAGTTGCATACGGAAGGACTTCATCCCACGTGCGATGCTCAACGTCGACGTACATGGAAATCATGTCTGCAAGCGTTCTATTGAGGCGTTCAGTCAGTCCGTTTGTTTGCGGATGGTAAGCAGTAGTCCTACAATGACTTGTTCGGGTAAGACTGAAGAGAGCCTGCATTAGTTCAGCCGTAAAGGCTGTACCGCGGTCAGTGATAATAATCGATGGGGCACCGTGGCGAAGTACGATGGTCTTAAGAAAAAACTGGGCTACTTCTGCAGCAGTTGCACGGGAAAGTGCCTGTGTCTCGGCGTATCGCGTTAAGTAGTCCGTCGCCACTACTATCCATCTGTGCCCTGATGCGGACGTTGGGAAAGGGCCCAGAAGATCCATACCCACTTGCTGGAAAGGGGTTGTTGGCGAAGTTATCGGCTGAAGGAGCCCTGCGGGCTTCAGCGGAGGTGTCTTTCGCCGCTAGCAATCTCGGCATGTTCTCACGTAGTGCTGGACTGAAGGCAGCAACTTCAATAGTATTTTTGTCGAATGCGTGCTAATGTTCGCGTGACTCCTAAATGTCCAGCCGAAGGCTCATCGTGGCATGCGTGCAAGATTTCTGGCCTGTGGTCGGACGGCACAACGAGAAGAAAGGTTTCCTTGTTGTGCTGAAAGTTTCTCTTATATAGGACGCCATTGCGAATGCTGTAGAAGGATAAACCCCGTGCAAAAGCTCGTCGGACAGCTACATCAAGGCCTTCGAGATGCTCAATAAGCGGGCGTAAACCGCGGTCAGCCCGTTGACGCTGGGCCATGTCGGCGGTCGTGACGACAGCAAGAGACGGGAAGTCATCGTCTTCTCTGTCGGGAGGGGCAGCATCAACTGGTGCACGGGACAAGCAATCGGCGTCGCTGTGCTTGCGGCCGCTCTTGTATACAACCGTAATGTCGTATTCTTGGAGACGGAGACTCCACCTTGCAAGCCGTCCAGAGGGGTCTTTGAGGTTGGCTAGCCAGCATAACGAATGGTGGTCGCTCACAGCCCTAAAAGGTCGGCCGTAAATATAGGGTCGGAACTTAGTTATGGCCAAAACTACCGCGAGACATTCCTTTTCCGTGGTTGAGTAGTTTGTCTCTGCTTTTGAAAGAGAGCGACTTGCGTAAGCGATAACTTTTTCAGTGCCATTTTGCCACTGAATCAGAACGGCACCGAGTCCAAAATTACTGGCATCGGTATGGATATCCGTAGCGGCGTTTTCGTCAAAATTGGCAAGTATCGGGGCGGCCTGCAGTCGCCGGCGCAACTCGTTGAAAGCATCCTCTTGATCATCTTGCCACGCAAAAAGAACATTGTCTCGGGTAAGACGCGTAAGAGGCTCGGCAATCACTGAAAAATTCTCTACGAAACGCCTGTAATAGGCACAAAGCCCCAAAAACCTTCTAACGGACTTTTTGTCGGTTGGGCGCGGAAACTTTTTCACAGCAGCAGTCTTGTCGGGATCTGGTTTCACGCCCTCAGAACTAATAACATGGCCAAGAAAGCGGAGCTCCTGGAATCCGAAATGGCATTTCTGTGGTTTTATCGTCAGCTGGGCTGAACGCAGTGCCTGAACGCAATGCCGCGTGCCTCTCTGAAAAGAGGACAAAGAAGAACAGAGGACAAAGAGGACGAAAACTGAGTGTAGCGCGTGGAACTGTTCCGATCAGTGTTTGCTGCCTTGTGTCGAAGTGCTTTTTCTATCGTGGTGGCCTCCGCTAGAAACTCTGATGCTGTGCCAGGTGGATTGCGCACAAGCCCAGCAAATAGTTCTTGCTTCACCCCGCGCATTAGGTGGCGCACTTTCGTCTCCTCTGACATATTTGGATCAGAACGCCTAAAAAGGCGGATCATGTCCTCGTAGAACATTCCAATGCTCTCGTTTGGGGCTTGGATACGAGATTTCAGCGCCGACTCCGCACGCTCTCTTCGGTCGTTGGCGGTGTAGGTCGCCAACAGCTGGCGACGAAAGAGGTCCCATGTTGATAGTGTCGTTTCGTGGTTCACGAACCACGTCCGCGCTGAATCTTCAAGAGCAAAGTAGACATTATAGAGCTTCCTTTGCTCATCCCAGCCGTTGTAATTGGCGACCCGTTCGAATTGGTCCAGCCAGTCTTCAGCGTCCTCATAAAGCTCGCCATGGAAGGACGGTGGCGTTCGAGACTGGAGGACGACGAACTGGGGTGAAGACTCTCCGTTAGAAGCAATGTTCGGGTTGGACTTATGCATGTTGGCCACAGGCGTGCAGGAAAGAGGCCCGAACTCTGGCGACTGACCTCGAAGGCGGCGGCTGCAACTGCGATGGACCGGTGTCAAATCCGTGGTGGCTCTCGGTTGCCCTTGAGGGGTTGCACTCAGCAAAAAGGGAAATCGTACCCAGCACCTCCACCAGAAAATTTAACGAGTACAAGGCAGCAAACACTGATCGGAACAGTTCCACGCGCTACACTCAGTTTTCGTCCTCTTTGTCCTCTGTTCTTCTTTGTCCTCTTTTCAGAGAGGCACGCGGCACAACAGTGGTAAGCTACTACATTACCGAGAAAAACCACCCGACATAGATAAAAGCCCCGCGTAAACCAAGCCGTAAGACCACACCCCCTTGGCCTGAGAAGTGTCTCACTCGGGATTCATCGGTCTCGCAGAGTTCCATACGGGCCACGCGCTCCCTTCTCAGTACAAAATCCCGAGTTTTTAGCTCCTTCCGTTCAGTTCCTGGCAACGTTACCTGCCTCCTGCCAGAAGTATTCTCAGAATTTCTCATTCAGTACACCATTAAGGTCGAATTTTGTAGATGGTAAAGCCTTTAACTCGATAATGTGGCAGCCCAACGTGTGATGGTTTGACGGTAACAAATCCCTAATTCGTTTATTCGCCCACAGCGATTGAGATATGGCAAAAAACATATTGTCAACAAAACCATGGCTTTCTTCACAAAAAAATAAAAGCGACCTCTGTAAAAACGATTTGAAGAGACCTCTAAGATACGCATGTTTCCGGACGACGCTGTGGTTTATCATACTATGCCAGCCCACATTGCTCAATCAGGTCTACAACGGGACCTTGATGCTATAGAGAACCTGCAGTGCCTAGATGGCGCTTCAATTGTTCCACACCGCGCCTAAAAAATGGCGCTGTTAGCCGCTTGGTTCGCGATAAACGACCGTTATAGATACGCGTGTGACAGATAACGTTCTTGCCCAGGGCTCTCGGTGTAGCTCAGTTATCTGACACACGCCATTCATAGCTTCGAGAGAGCGTGCAATCTTATCCCTGTAAGCTCATGCAGGTGGCGTGAAAACGCCCCACGAAAGAGCCTGAAAAGTGTTTACTGTTCTCGTTAGGATATATGTTACGGCGCGGTGATCAACAAAGCAAACTTCATTGAAGGGTGCCTATACATATGTTGTGTGACCCCTGTATATTCTAACTTACATAAATGTAAGCTTTCTTCTCTCCACCATCAACGTAATCCTCTTATTGTTTCCTACGTAATCTCCGGTGTGCCCCTAAAACTACTTCACTCGCATAAGTATTTAGGTGTGAATATCTAGTGACCTTTCTTAAACGAGATTTAAGGCGTCATTTTTATTGCACTATTCATCTACAACATCCTCGCAAGGCTAATGGAGAATACGCATCACGCATCTGGAACCCCCATCAAGTTTACCTTTAATTTCTCGCCAGTGCACTCAAGATCGCGCGGCGATATTCATACAACCATTGTATTAGGACGCCAGCGCCTCCGGCTTGAAGACAACGCCCGATTTGTCATCGCTTTCACTTTGTCGTCGCACTTCCAGCCTTCCTTCATTCCATAAAATACTGACAACCCCATGCGGGCAGCCCCTTGTAATCTTTCCCTCGCGCGCTTATCATCCCGCACCAGTCATCGCCAGCACGTCGGTCCTCCATTTCCAGGCCCCACTGAAAATTACCTTTTCGAAATCTTTCTTTCCTGGAAACTGGAACAGGCTTCAAAGTAACATCGCTGTTATCACCAGTTAATCCCAGTTGAAGAAAGTGTAAAACATTATGTGCTGCAACACAGTTGTTTTAATGCCTCCCACCTTCTACGTAATACGCCTTTCTGGGACCTTTAAAGAAGTAAAATGGAAATAATTAAATGTTCAAATCTCACTCAGGAACCCGTATTTCTTGCTGGACGGAACGAAGTTGCTGGGGTTTCTTGACGTACCGTGGTTGCGGTGCGGTTCATATCGCAAACGAAGACCGAGTCGCTGCATGTGTGCAGATGAAATGCAAACACTGGTACTAGATTGGGGTTGTAACAGTTTCTTGTTTTCTGAAAAACCAAGCTTTTAAGCGAACGTTTTTGTTTCTGTCTTAGGGCTGTGGGTTTTTGTTTTCGATTATAGGAACGACTATAAGAGAACTGTTAAAAAACGCAAGAAAAGCAGCGATGAATGTTGACTGTGAATCTCGAACTTATCTTGTTGAACTCTCTTAACTTATTTGCTCCCATATCACGCACATGGTCAAAGGGTATCCTGTCGGCCAACGTACACAGGGCGCCGATTTCTACACAGCCGCGGAAAGAACTTGGCGGTTCAACAGAACTATTCACGAGCTAATGCTATGGCGTCGACTTGTAGGGAGAAGACTGAAAGGCGGTTCTTCGAAGAACACAAACCTAGAACGGAGTACTGCATTTCCTCGGATGTCACCGTGAAGGCGCCGAAGCAGTGGGCCAAAAGTACATCGCGGCTACTTGTACTGCAGGGCGCGAGCGAGGCGTTAGAGTACGCAGAGGCGACGGCACCTCAACCGCCTCAACCAAGGTGCAGGTCTGTTCCTCCTTCCAGGCGGGAGCCGGAGCCCGACACTCAACCCCCTACCGGCCATTCCACTGTTTCCGCTACTTTAAAAGAGAAGGTGGTCAACTTCTTCAGGCGCTCTGCTCTTCAAGTGGACAACGATTTGGAACTTTCCACGTACGTGAATGGGGACCTCTGGACGGTACGGCCAATTTGAAACATTTTCTTTCTACGTTCAGGGTAAGCCCAAATGTCTAGCGTTCGCATATATATAGAGTGAGATCGCCCTCTACAAGCTTAAGAAGCAGCCTTACAGGTAGCCTATAGGAAATCGATTGCCTTTCAAAATAGCCGAACGTGTAACATCTGAAAAATCGCCAAAGTTCAATGAACCTAATTCCTGTTTTCACATTGGTGGGTTTTTGTTCAGCGCTTTGCTTCCTCGGGTGAAATACTTATTTCTTAAAATATAACCGCATCGAGTGCAGAAGCGGCATGATAACGTTGAATCCGCGGTGCCTATGACCGACGGTTTAACTTTCAATAATTAGCGAGGTTACCCAACTACTGCTTTCCAAGACATTTTCTCTAGGTGGCATGTCTGATTTAGAAATAAGATAACTGCGAGATTCGCATCTTCACTTGAACTGTACCCGAGTTGCTACTTGAAAGCAGGCCGGCCTGCACAATAAAGTCCGAGCTAAGTACAAACTTAAACGATGTCTTTAGTAAGACCAGACTTCTTTAAGACGGCTAGGGTTCTGAACGCTTCGATTGTGTTCACCACCGTGGCTTCCCGGAACGGCCTCAGCAACCACTTCGGGTTTTTTACCTCTTAACACCATCTTAAGCCGCAAAAAGTAATGGCATAGATTTTACGCAGCGCAAGACTGGCGGAATGTTAACATCTTACAGTGGGGCAGGGACAGCGCATTCCTGTATTTCCTTTAATTTTTCTACTTAGGTATCTGGCATCATTGTTTCTTAACTAAGACGGCACTAGAGTCGTAATCGTGCAAGTGACTTATTGAAGTCAGGACTGAAACCCAGTGTCGACTCCAGTCTTAAGTGGCCATGCTAGCGGTCTATTCTTTAGACTCTTGTTAAGTCTGGACTTAGCTAAGACAGTCTTAAGATTGTTTCGTGCAGGCGGGCCCAGGTGTCAGTTGGGAATTCCGCTCGATGCCAAACTGTACCTTAGTTCGCCTTCTTGCAATGAATTTGCGGTCTGCTCTTTTCTGATGCAAGGGTCATTTCCTCTTATCTTCCAGCCGACACGCGGAGCCTCCCACTTCGAGAACCAGGCACAACCAGGCCAGTTCCCAGATTTTGTCAGACGTTCCCTCAGGCGAAGTTCTTACCGCGTGTCAAAGCAGCAAACATTTCCTCCATAGACAAGCTTGATAATTCGGAGCGTCAGCGAATAAAACTTCGCTTGTTCTACGTCTCACATAAGCGCACTTTTTTGGTGCACTGAACGGCAATTCGTGTATGTCCCTTCCTCCTCAATACTAAGGGCGCATCGGCGCACTGCGTGCACAACGGAACAAATTATAAGGCCCCACATAATCCTGCTGATTGGGCCTCTCTTGCGACTGCTTTTTCAGCGCACATATGGAGTAATTAAGCTATATCCGCAACCGAGTAGCGCAAAGCGGAACGTTTTTCATTTGTGGAGTGATCATTTAAATATTGTATACCCATGTTTGCCTTATTAAAATGGATTAAAATGAAGGCAGCAATCCCAGTTTGCCGGTGGGATTCGAAGCAACAACCTCTGCAAATGAGGGTCTCGTTATGATGATCATCCAAAGAGAGCAAACAGCCACTGATGACGACGGAAGCATAGCAGAAGGTTCTTTTTCATCGCTTCTTTGTGCGGTGTTGGTAATGCGAAATTAATTATTTGATGCTAAAGGTAATTATTTAGGAAGCAGAAGTAAAAACAACTACTTTATGCCAATGTTATTCGAACCCAGAGCGACCGTACGATGTCAGTGCGCCTTAATTCACAATCTACTGTAAAATAATTTCGGAGTAGTTGTCTCCAGCGTCCAGCATAGCCGGTGTCTCCTCAGGGCTGGAGAGTCCATCTACTGCACCATAGTAGATTCCCACCAGACGCCAGAATATTATTCTCAGCATTGCATTGGGCATCACTTTTTTTTTTAACTGATAACTTCACTACGCGAGGTAAAGCCAAGGTCACATCGCGTTTCGATGACCTTCAAACCGCTACGAGGTCAGGTTCGAACTTAAGGCACAACCACTTTGGGTAGATATGCTCCCACAAAAAGTTAAGATCAAAGGCCAACTGACGTGCAAAGTAGCTTGACGCGTGAGAAGCTACGTGGTGAGACACATAATGATGTAAACCTCAAGTATATATTCGAGGCGCGCCGTGGACCCCAGCCGGAGCTGTGCCTTGGACTCGGAGGAAGAGTAGCCGAGCAGCCGTGCTCGTTACGATAGTCGGTTAGCTGCAGCTGATGTTTCGGAAGGCATTGCATTGCGAGCTGAAAGTATACGAAGGAGAAGAGAAAGGACTAAAGCCAAAAGAGCGGCGGAAACACCTAAACAACATGAGGAGTGTCTTGCGAAACGCCGCCGCGTCGATGCTGCAAGGCGTGAGTAATGAGCAGCACAGATGGCCGCCGCCGCTTCTGCTTCTGGGCGATTCCTCTGCCCGAGGGATGCACACGACAAATACACAGCGGGCCGTGTAACAAACATCTTTAATCTCACAGGGATCGTCAAAGTCGGTGCAAGGTCGTCGTCCGGGGGGCTGCAGCCTGCGGGTCGTCTTCCGTGCAGAAGCTCCAGGCGTGAATCAGAAGCGAAGCAGGAACGAATGGCAGGGACCAAGAGAGGGCGAGACGGCGGCGAGTGGCTTCTTTTATAGCCCCCTCGTGCGCGACCGGTTGTCCCCGAACGAGCGGGGATAGGGAAACAGGCAGCGCGCAGGGAGCATTGAGAAGTGGCGCGGCCTTCGAATGCGCGGCGCGCCACGAGCCCTACATCTCCCCCCCCCCCCCTTCAGCGTCCGACCCGGGCTCCGCCAACAGCGGGGCAATGTCCATGTCCAAGCCCGGGTCGGCGTAAATTATGAAGGCTTGTCGCCTGGCTCTGGCCGGATGCCATCTCAGCGGGTCTGTGGGACGGGAGGAGCAGCAGGCATGGAGGGAATGTTCCGGCTGGTCCCTCTCCGGCAGCGGCCACATCCTCGGGGTAACAGCGCAGCTGGGCTCGATCACGGATACGACTGGCAGCGGCCCTGAGCATCTGCTCTACATCGTTGACCCCTTTCCACGTGGCGCCGTGCTGGATGCACATTGCAGCAGGCGTTTCCGCTCCGGGCACACCTGGCTTCCTGAGGCCCGTCCTCCAGGCCTGGGCAGCGGGCTCCAATCCAGACTCGTTGATGACAGCCAGCATGGCCGCGCTGGTCACAATGATGGGCCACAAACCACTACAAACTAGGGGGGGGGTATCCCCTGTTTAAGTGGCCCCTCCTTGAATCATGCGCTGGGTGCGGTTTCCCGCCCCAGCGACGGTAGTTCATCTGGCTGCTGTAAAATCTTATCAGAATGCATTCTGAAAGAAGCAAAGACGTTAGACAAAGTAGTGCACTACTTTGGCCTTAGGTTATAGCGTCGGTTGCGAACCGGGTTGCTACCTGTACGCCTTACTTTGGGGGAGATCGCTGCATCGCTTTGAGCTTCCCCCGCTTCGCAGTTATCGTCCTTTCGAAGGTGGTAAGCTTTCAAGACTGCGACGTGCACCGGACCAGCGGTTTCACCGCTCGCCAACATCCGCAGCTGGTAGGTGAGTGGCGTAGTCCGTGCCGTAACTTCGAACGGTCCAACTCACTTGTGCGCTAGCGACGCGGCGAAACCACACGCTGTGTTACTAAGCGGGTGCGTTCTTTTCAGTACCAAGTCGCCCGTGTTGAAAACGACGTGACGACGACCTTTGTTGTACTGATCCGCTTGCTCCATGCGCGCGACATCGAGGTTTTCACGAGCCGCGGGCTGCGCTGCCTCAGGGCGCTCGCGGAGCTTTGCCGCGTAATGTGTAAGCAGAGGGGGCGCGGGCCCCGCCGCGTCAAGTAGGGCATTCTCTAGCGGAAAAGCGATCTCTTTCCCAAAATTCAAGTAAGCAGGTGTCATACCCACCGACCTGTTCACGGTTGTTCTAGTGGCGAAAGCCAGTTCGGACCGCCGTGCGTCCCAATCTCTGTGCTGCTCAGTCGTCGTGACCAGCATACTCTTAATATTCCGATACACTCTCTCGGTTATGTTGCTCTGTGCGAGGTAGGGACTCGTTTTTCTGTGGCGGAATTGAAGCGCCCGACAGGAATCAACAAAGACTTTTCTTTTGAAATACGAAGAATTGTCTGTAATCAGGTCGGAAGGGACACCGAAACGAGTGAATGTCTCCAACAGTTTCTCCAAATCCGTTCTGACACAAGATTCCTAAGGAGGAAAACCTCAACCCACCTGGAATAGTGGTCGGTTATTACCAGGATATATTGGTGTCCGCGCGCGGAGCGAGGGAGGGGTCCCATGATATCGCACGCGACCGCTTGCCACGGATAGTTGCTAACTAGCGGCTTCATCATGCCAGCGGGTTTCCCCGCCCGAGGCTTGGCTACCTGGCAAACAGGACATGTACGGGCGTAACCCAGCACATCCTTTCTCATACCTGGCCAGGTGGCGACACGGCATAACTTGTCATAAGTCTTACTGCCGCTGCCATGGCCTGCCAGCGATGAGTCATGGAAGTACTGGAGGAATCGTTTCCGCAACTTCCTCGGGACCACGACTCAGAAGGGGGATGCAATCGCCTCTTCCTCGTCAAGTTGGGGCATGTAGCGGAGCAGTAAGCCATCATCGCCCAGCAGATACGCGTCGTACTTGCCCTCAGCGTTCCCGGTGCAAGCTGCACTACTCGCAAGCTCTGTCAGCACCCGCTGGCATAGACCGTCTGCTTTCTGGGCCTCAATTAGCTCTTCCCTACTGACCGCTACTCCCCAAGACAGATTTCTCTCTGCCTCGCTTCTTGGCAGGCGAGTAGTCGCCGCCACCAGCTGCTGCGCGTTCTCTCTCGCAGCACAGTGCGGCAATTCTGTCTACCTCCTTTCTCTCTTTAACTACGCAGGGCGCGACACTCGCGTCCACCCTCTCCTCCTCTCCACTAGCGGCGACGCCGCTTTCAGCAATGCTGATCTGCGCCTCTTCTGTGCTTCTGCCAGCCTTCAACGGTGCGCGCGATAACGCATCGGCCACCTTATTCATGCTGCCCCGGCGGTACTCAATGGCGTACGCGTAACGTTGCAACGTCAGCGCCCACCTCGCGAGACTGCCTGCGGGGTTTTTCAGCCCCTTTAACCACGAAAGTGCCTGGTGATCTGTCTGCACGGTGAAAACCGCTCCGTCTAGGTACATGTCGAACTTTGACAATGCGAACATTATCGCCAGGCATTCCTTTTCGGTCACGGAATAATTCCGCTCCGCCGATGTGAGCGTGCGGCTAGCGAACGCGACAGGGCGCAGCTTGCCCTCGTGTTCCTGCAACAAAACAGCTCCTACACCGGCATCACTAGCATCTGTCTGCAAGACAAACGGCTTGTTCAGGTCGGGGAGGCGCAAACTAGCGGTGTTCGCTATCGCGCGAGCCAAGGCAACAAAAGCGTCGTTCTGTTCCTTGCCCCAGACCCACTTCGAGCCTTTCCGCAACAGCTGGCTCAACGGCCTAGCGAGCTCTGAACAACTAGGGATGAATTGTCTGTAGAAGGCAATCATTCCCAGAAACCTCTGCAAGCTTTTCACATCCGTCGGGCAGGGGTAGTTCAGAATTGCCTGCAGTTTGTCATCGTTCGGTCTCAAAGTGCCATCATCAACCACACATCCCAAGAGGTTCACTCTCTTTGATGCCAACTGCACTTTCTTTGGGTTGATCGTTATACCCGCACGTCTCATTCTTTCAAGAACGGAATTCAGGTGAATGAGGTGCTCTTCGAACGACTGTGAGAATATCATGACGTCGTCGAGTTACGTCATCGCGTAGTTGAACCTTGCATCGCTCAGCACGATGTCCATCAATCACATGAACGTGCTCGGTGCATTAGACAAACCAAACGGGAGTCGAGTAAATTCGAAGAGCCCGCGGGGACAGGTGAATGCAGTTTTCGGAATGTCACCTTCCGCCACTTCAATCTGCAGGTACCCTCTGCTTGCATCCAGGACTGTGAAGAACCTTGCGTTCACTAACGCGTAAATTACAGCCTCGATCGACTGGAAAAGGTACACAACCGTAGGCGTCAGTGAGTTGAGCTTTCGATAATCAACACACAGCCTGACCGAACCATCTTTCTTTGGCGCTAGAACCACTGGGGACGCCCAGGGACTTTGTGAAGGTCTCACCGCGCCGGTATCTATCATCTAGTCAAGGGCGCTGTCGAGAAGCTGTCTCTTATGCGCGCTTAACGGCCGCGGGTTACATCTGAAAGGGCGCGCATCACCCGTTTCGATCTCGTGCTGCAGCAAGTCGGTTCTGCCTGGTTTCTCTGTGAAGCAATCCGAAAACGGGAGTAAAGTTTCCACGAGCCTTCGGCGCTGACTACCGGTTCCTGAGAAAGACGCGATAATTGCTTCTAATGGGCTACCATTCAGTGTCGCAGGGGAACCGTCTGCCACAAAAGCGTGGACGCTCGCTCGCTGGGCGACGCATTCCTGTTTGGGTGCGCTAACAAAGGGAATGAGGGAGGTGAAGGGGCTGTAGCGATAGCCGTTCTCCCCCATGTCAAGCACAATGCCTTCGCTCGAAAGAAAATCTCTTCCCAGAATAACTGGTATGGCTAAGCCGGGCAGATAGACGAAGCGATGCCTCCGCTTCCTGCCGTCAAAACGCAGGACCAGACGTACCGCTCCCTCCGCTTTTGTCGTCCCTGCTGCTAAGCTCAAAGGAGTTTCGGCTGGCCTGACACGGATATGTTACATCTACGGCAGTCCTCGAACACATCATCACCGACCAGTGACAGAGTTGAGCACGTGTCAATGAGTGCCGAGTAGCTTTGACCAGCTAACCGCCCTAGCATAAAAGGGCTCGAGCGCGACAGCATTCTTTGCGCTCTACAGGCGAGGGGGACAAAAGCCCCTGCGCCCCCGGTGCGGTCGCCCAGTGACGCGGCGTGAGAGTACATTTCCCATTTTCCGCTGTGGCTTCCACGAAATTCTCCCGCCGACGGCGATAGGCTGGTGTTACCAATTATCGCCGCCTGCGGTCCACGTTTCCCTGCATACGCCTTGCTTGACACTCTCGTGCCACGTGGCCCGGCTGGTTGCAATTTCAGCAAAGCCGATCGTTCACCTGCCGCGCGGTCAGGGGATGCCGCGTTCCACGAAGCGGTTGGGGACGTCTTTCCCCTCTCTCCGCGCCTATGCGGGCGTCGCTGGCGAGCCCAGCTCGACGCCGCTGCTCGAACGCGTACGGGTCAAGACCGCGAGGAATCGCGGAGCCTTCCGCTGGCCTTTCCTGCCCTACCGTCATTACGTCTGCGCCACTGGTGCGCGGCGCGGAGTCTTGGCCTCCGGCCCAGGCGCATCGCGGCTCTAGCGATTCGGCTGGCCTGGGGGGTGGCTGGTAGCGCAATTCAGCGAGTAAATCCGCCTGCACTACCTTCGCTTCCTGTGCTAGGGCCTCGAGGTTTGCAAAACCACGTCCCCGCAAATACGGCTTGAAGCGCGGATGGCATTGCCTAATCACGCGCGTGACCTGTTCAAGATCGGTTGCCGTGGGATCTGCCCTCTTGTAGAGCTCCTGCATTGCGCGTACATACTCGAGGAGGCTCTCCTCTGGGTGCTGTGTGCGCAACGCAAGCTCCACAAGCCTCCGGCGCTCGTAATCGGGCGGCAAGAACTCGGTGCGGAAGCGATCGGTGAAGTCTACCATCGACTGGAAGGCCGGCTGACAGCGTCTCCATCGCGCCGCGCTCTCAACAAGTGCCACGGGAATTACCTACGCTAGCACCACGTCGTCTGGGGAACCCAGTGCCGTCTGATAATCCTCGAGTTCTTGCAAGAACTCGTGGACTGACTTCACGTCCGTGTAGCCGGAAAAGAAGGGAACCTCTACATTTATCCGCGGACGCGAGACCGTCGCCGCAGCTGTGGCTTGGTAGGCGCTAGCCACCGAACCGAGCTGACGGGTGAACACCGACAACATTTCGTTCATCTGACTCATTAGGGCGGCTGCATCGGTAACCTGCGCAGACTCTACCGCGTCCTTTACCTCACTTCCTGACTCACTGGCGTCCGAAGCGGCGGCCCTATCTGGCACGTCTTTTCTCGGAGGCGTTGCACTCAACAACTAAGGCTGGCCGGGAGCCGCAGAACTGCTGCACGCGCACGACTACCACCTAGCCCGCGTTAGGAGACTATTCGCAAAGGCTAAACACTTCATAAAACTAACATATGCACAAAAAAAATTAAAACACAAACCGCCCGACACTAAAAAACACACACATAACCCAAAACAAAATTAAAACACTGTACAAACACTAGTATACTAAACTTCGTGTCATCTGCACACACGATAGCCCTAAACTCAAAATGGCGTCGCGCCTAACATACAAATATCGGCCCGTCGTGTTGCCGTGCGCTGCCACGTTGGCAGAAAAATCGTCCACATGGGTGCTAATTCAGCCCCAGTTGGGTGCCAGTTGTGGGCGATTCCTCTGCCCGAGGGATGCGCACGACAAATACAGAGCGGGCCGTGTAACAAACATCTTTAATCTCACAGGGATCGTCGAAGTCGGTGCTAGGTCGTTGTCCGGGCGGCTGCAGCCTGCGGGTCGTCTTCCGTGCAGAAGCTCCAGACGCGAAGCAGGAACGAATAGGCAGGGACCAACAGAGGGCGAGACGGCGGCGCGTGCCTTCTTTTATAGCCCCCTCGCGCGCGACCGGTTATCCCCGAACGAGCGGGGATAGGGAAACAGGCCGCGCGCAGGGAGCATTGAGAAGTGGCGCGGCCTTCGAATGCGCGGCGCGCCACGGGCCCTACATGCTTCAACACCAAGAGCAACAGCAATGACCGATGAACAACGGAGACAATTTGAATCGACTCCATGCATGTTTCATCGGTCGTTTCACACTATGTTTAACCAAAACTAAACCACAGCCATTTATTTTCTAAAGTGGGGTGCAAGACACACAAGTGGGGGCATGCGGTAAGGCTCTTTTGAGAGATAAAGCCCAGTGGTGCTGCGATGAGCCAAGCGATGGAGTTTCACCGTTTGGCTAAGTGGTCCATTCACGCGCGTTATTGGAGCATCTTCATCATCATCATCATCATCTTCTTTATTTTCACTGTGGGGTACATGTACATGGATTATCAGTATTACAGAAGGAGGTCCCGAAGTATAAACTGTCCGGGGGACCTCCTATGACAGAATGGATAAGATTAGCAGGTAACATACTAGGCAGTGAAGAAAAGAATATACAGGCGTGCAGAGAAAAACTATTACAATACTAACGAGAAACAGTGCAAATAAATTCTAAATAAACAGGAACTTCAAACAAAAAATGCACAAATTGCAAAAATTAGCGCATTATTGGTACAAGAATAAATAAAATGTAAACACGGAAACTATGCTCCAGACAAAACATCTTTAGTCGGTGGAACAAAACAAGGTAGAAAATAAATAGGCTTTTAATGAACGATGAAATGAATTAATAGTACGCTGTGCTTTAATTTCAGGAGGCAGTGAATTCCAAACAGATATGCCTGAGAAGTATGCAGTTTGTTTCCCATAATTGGTCCTGATTTCCGGTAGTAGTAGATTATGATGTTCAGCAAATCTGGTGTTATTTTTGTTAAAAAGCTTGGATGACTCAAAACCACTAAGGACGACATGTTTATTACGCGTTTTAAAGATGATTGATGCCAACCTAAAATTAAGCTGTAGTGACAATGGCAGTATGTTAAGTGTGCGATAATAATTGAAAACGGATGCACGGTAAGGGCTGAAGGTAAGTATGCGGAGTGCTTGATTTTGAATGTGGCGAACACATGAAAGGTGAGTGTTGTATGTGTTACCCCATGAAGATATGCAATACGAAAGGTGGCTATGTATGAAGGAGAAATACAACATGCGAAGTGTAGGTAGGTCAAAGTAATGTCAGGCTTTAATTATTACGTGAGTACCGAAGCCTGCTTTAGATGTAATGAATTTGGTATGCTGATGAAACTTTAGTTGATTATCTAGGACGACACCAAGAAATGTAGTAGATTCTGACGGGTAAATTGTGTCCGTGCCTAAATGTACCTGAAGAGCAGGAACTGCCTCTTTATTGCGTGAGTGAAAAATCATAAAGGTGGTCTTTTTTGGATTAATTAGTAGATGGTTATTTTGGCACCAAAAGTGAATACTCATAAGGTCAGCGTTCAAATTGGCGGTTAGTACAGAAACATCGCTAGCGTGAGAAAAAATGGTAGTATCGTCAGCGTAAAGAATTGAACTAGAGTAGTTGAGGCATTTTGGCAAGTCATTAATATAGATAAGGAAGAGAAGAGGGGCTAAAATGGATCCTTGTGGAACACCGCGGTTAATTAGCTCAGGGTCAGAAAATGTGCCACTGAATTCCACAACTTGAAGTCTGTCAGTGAGATAGCTACGTATTAGTTTAAGAGCAGGACCAGAAACGCCAAGGCATTCTAATTTTTAAAAGAGAATGTTATGCGTAATTGTGTCGAATGCTTTTTTGAAATCTATGAAAAGGGCGCCAACAAAGTAACCACGATCAAGGGAATGTTTAATTTTGTCAGTGAATTCTATTAATGCAAGTTCGGTGGAGTAGTTCGGATGAAATCCAAATTGGTATGGAGTAAGAGATCGAATTTAAGAAGATAATTTCTTAGCCGAATGACAATTAGTTTTTCAATCAGTTTACTGAAAAACGGTAATATAGTAATGGGACGGTAGTTGGTTATTATACTGCGGTCGCCTTTTTTGAAAACTGGTACCACTTTTCCTCGTTTCAGCTGATTAGGAAAACTACCAGTTATAAACATTGAGTTAATTAAGTGAGCCAAAACAGGTGAAATGTCCTCGGCAATAAGCTTCATTTTAGCTGGGACGATCCCATCTATCCCGGGGCCTGTATTTTTTAATCGCCTATTGGTTAAAAGTACTTCGTTAGCAGAAGTTGGGTATAGAAAGAAAGAATAGGGGGTGCGAGTACACACTGGTGACTGCGTTAACGACAGCTGTGTGAGAACTGAAGATACGATTAAAAGCATTGGCGATATCTGTAGCATTTGAGAAAGTGTCGGTTGCATCGCTAAGGTTAGTCATGATAGGTTCACGGGCAGCCAGATTTAAGCACTCTTTAATTAGTTCCCAGTTTTTACGCGTGTTGTTTCCATTAGCTTTAATTTTGTTTTGGTAATAAGTACGCTTGGCAGTCTTAAACACAGCTGTTAGAGTGTGACAATACGTTTTGAAGCGGTTACGAAGTGCGAGGTTAAATGGCTGCTTTTTAAGTTTTTTCCTAAGATTATCTTTTTTGCGAATGGAACGCAATAACCCTCCCGTAATCCATGGATTTCTAGGCACGGAGAATTTCTTCTCCTGATTAAAAGTCGTTGTAGAAGAGCTAAGGCATTCTGTTATTAAGCTGATGAACTTGTCAAACGCTGCATCAGGACAACTTTCATTCAGGACGTGGCTCCAGTCTGCGAGAGTTATATTCTGAGCAAATTTGATGTTATCAAGTGACTGTCTCGTAAGGAATGTTTCTTTAATGTTCCGAACACCATCCAGTATAAGGAAAATAGGAAAATGATCAGTTAAATGAGTATCAACCACTCCAGCAATATGATATAAAATTATGTTCGTTAGAATGTGGTCGATAAGTGTGGTTGAGCCGCCAGGAATAATGCGCGTAGGTGAACTGATAAGTGATTGTAGACCATGACCAAGGAAACAGTTGGTATAATTCACGCTGTAGACGTCATTTTCGTCAATAATGTTTATGTTGATGTCTCCCATAATGATAACGTTTTTGTTTTCGTGATTTAGCATGGTAAGTATTCGGTCAAGCTCAGAGCAGAAATCAGAATAGGATGAGGAAGGAGAGCGATATATTGTTCCGATTATTGTGTTCCTGTTGGAAAGGAATGGTTTGTAAACTTCTATCCAAACAGATTCACAACACTGTCAGTGGAAAATGCAATGTCATGCCGGCGATGATATGTTAGAGAACTAGAAATGAAAATGGCAGACCCGCCATAACGGCTATCGTGGCGATGGGCGTATTCTTCTCGGTAATTTTGAATATGAAAGAGTTTATCAGTAGCGGGCGAGAGCCAGGTTTCAGAAAGAGATATAAGAGAAAATGCGTGATCAATAAGCGTTAAGAAATTTATTAAACCATCGTAATGACAAGGCAGGCTGCGTATGTTCAGATGGATAATAGAGTGCGAAGACGTCACGAAGAAGTGATTTGAATTAAGATGCCGTAGTTAAGGGAAGAAAAGTTAGATAGATTAGGTGAAGATAGAAAGGTCACTGTAGCTGGAGATACGAAAAACGTGGCTATCTGCTGTCTTTCGGGCCTTGATTCGGCAGTTGTCCACCCAGACAAACTTCCAGTCTTTCTCTTTCTTTAGTTCACGTGCTTTTGCCAGCAATCGTTTGTTGTGAGGGGTCAGGGGGTCGTTAATGAAGATAGGATTGCTCAGTTCAGCGCTGAATCCGAGAGATTGTGTGGATAAGCGTGCCTTCATCGCTTTCGAGGTAAACGCAACCTTTGCTTCTCGTGAACGAAATCTAGCAATTATGTTAGGCTCACCATTATTTCTTGTTGGGACACGGTGTACAACATCAATGTCAGTCTCTGCAACAGGGCAGCCAACCTCATCACCTATGCGCTGAAGAATCGCGGTGCAGCTCTCACCCTGAGTGACTGGTACTCCTTTAATTTCGACGTTGTTCTGCCGAGAGTACTGCTCGAGCTCAGAAACTCGTTGCGTGAGCTGCTCGTTTTTGTCAGCCAAGTCTTTCTTTTCATTTATGAGAGCCTCTTGTTGCTTCATAGTTTTGTACTGGTCCTTGAAAAGGGTGAGACTGCTACGCAATGCCTCAACTTCCTTGCGTAGTTCATCTACGTCTTTAGCAAGTTCCGCATTTGTGGACATTTTCAAGCACAGAAGTATGTACAATAGGCAGCAAATGGCACGGCAGCAAAAAGAGGAACGTGGTTTGAAAATGCAGTTGTAACAAACCTGTGTGGAATGACAGGATGCAGTTAGAGCGTTGCCGCTATGCCGCGTCCACTGCTCCCTAGTGAAGGCTTTCCGGGGACGTCTCGACTTTAAATAGCTCAGGCGGTGCGGTAGCGGTGCGGTAGCGGTGGCGCTCGGTGTCCGTAATGATGTCGGCGATGCTGGTCCAGAGGAATCGGGAAGGGAGGCACATGCGCACCGCGTCCGATGATCCGGCGGCACGTGGACTGCTTTTGGCTATGACGGGGAGTTCTCGTACAAAACCTGTGTGGAATGACAGGATGCAGTTAGAGCGTTGCCGTTATGCCGCGTCCACTGCTGCCTAGTCAAGGTTCTTTGCGGTAAGGCTCTTTTGAGAGAGAAAGCCCAGTGGTGCTGCGATGAGCCAAGCGATGAAGTTTCACCGTTTGGCTAAGTGGTCCATTCACGCGCGTTAATGGAGCATCTTACGCAGTAAGGACCCGGCGCCATTATGACAAAGGAGCAATAAAGCCTGACGTTTCCTCGTTCTTATATTTGGCCACAGAATGAATGGCCCTTTGTCTTGCCGGCGTTCCTTGTCTTCGTCATCAGACTGTTCTAGTGCGCGCGTTATATA
>JAJIZL010016291.1:68565-101501 GCA_023969395.1 Amblyomma maculatum | reverse complement strand
ACATATATATGTAATGAGGCGGATTAGGCAATTCGCCCTACAATTGCTTTACTGACACGTTGCTGCTGCCAAAGCCGGCGTTTATCAGAGCGGGTGCGAGCTTCTTTGCCTTCGCCACTTTGTCGTCTTCTTCATCTTCGCGAATCTGACTATTCGTCCTACAATAAACCCGCGTGAAAAGGCGCCATCCTGGCAGCTTAAGGGGAGGACATGGTCGCGGGGTCATAGTAGGGTTTCAGGCTATTGAAGACGATTTCACGTCCGCGGGAGGCGTGAGGAGATCCGTGGGAGGCGTGAGGAACTCGACAAGATAATTAACACAGGGAAGTTTGTTGGAGTACACGATAAGGGCCTTGATATATACTAAGAAGCTTGATCGACTGGCCTGAGCTTGAAGGGGGAGCCCATTAGCACACCAAAGAGTCTTGGAGATAAGCAGGCAGTAGACATGTGGATGCGGGGTGGTTGTTTTTCTGGTGGTGCTGGTGACGAGTCGTGAGCTGAGCTGACGAGCGATCTGACCGCACTCTTCGGCATAGGAAGCGGCTTGAGAAATGGGGGTCATATCAGAGGGGTTGGCCTGGTAGGGGAGGATAGTTCCCATCGTACAAGAAGGTTCTCAGTCATACAGAAGGAAATAAGGGGAGAATACAGAAGCCGTTTGCTTGACAAAATTATAAGCATAGATGATAAACAGCCGCACATGGTCCCAGTTGGAAGGGTACGTAGAAGATGCGCTCATGGCCATCATGTCTCCAAGGGTCCGTTGAAGCGCTTAACCACTCCGTTTGTTTGTGAATGGTAGGACGACGTCGTCCGGAGAACATGGTACTCGTGAGGAAGTGCTTCAACGACGTCATATAAAAACAACACGCGACCACGATCACTGAGCAATTCCTGGGGCGCTCCGCGACGCAGTATAACAATCTGAAGTATGAAACCAGCAACGTGCGTGCCCCTTTTCGATGTCTGAGCTGCTGGCTGCAATTGACGATGCGAAACGAAAAACAGCGCCCGGCCTGGACAAAATTTAGTATGAGGTTTACAATAACCTCAGTACTGCTGCACTTCCTCAACTACTAGACACCAGAAACAAAGTGTGGCTTGATCGTGTCGTACCCGAGAGCTGGAAAACCGCTGTCGTGATCCCTATTACAAAACCTGGGAAGCCTCCAACAGACCTCGCCAACTTACGACCAATCTCTTTACCATCAACGCTTTGTAAGCTTGCAGAGAAAATGCTAGCCACACGGCTCCCTTGGTGGCTTGAAGAGCACGATTCTCTGTGCATAGGTACATAGAACGGGTTGGCTGTCTTGGTATCAGCAGTTCTATCGTCTACCCGAAGCCGCAATGTACGTAGCATGTTAGCAATGAACGTTGAAAAGGCATATGACAACATCAGTCATGCTGCAATCCTGAATGCCATTGACATGCTTCATCTCCCTCCGAGAGTACGCGTTTTTGTCGCATCATTTTTGAACGGAAGAAAACTTGCAATACGCCTCAGTGGTGACACAGTTGGTTCATTCGTTTCACTACGTGGCGTGTCCCAGGGATCAGTATTGTCTCCGATTGATGTTCAATATTACTTTCATCCCATGGCGTGGCGCTTTCATGATATCCCTGAAATCAATTTTTGTAATATGCAGATGATATCACGGCATGGAGCACTCACCATGATCTTTACACTCAAGAGGCCGCCCTTCAGTCAGCATTAGACGTAACCTCTGATTACGCATCTTCCATTGGCCTTCAACTTTCCGTGTGTAAAACTTCATACACGTCAGTCGCCAACCGCTGCGGACACCGTAAACTTATCTGAAATCCAATTCGTCTCTCTCTATCAGGCACCCGAATACTAGAAAGTTTGAGCCTGAAAATTCTGGGCTTAACAATTCACCAATCAGGATCAGTGACTGCTTGGCTTTCTCAGGCAAAAAAGCAAGCACTTCAAACGATGAGTTTAATAAGAAGAATTGCGCCTAAAATGGGTGGCGCTGGCTCTTCTGTTGCACGCCAGTTAGTTAGGGCGGTTCTGCAGCCACGTATTGTTTATCAGACCCAGTTCCAGCATCTTACGATTGCCTTGAATCCGTAAATCGAGTAGATATGAGGGCCATAACATGCCTTCCACGACTCACACCGGTCGTAGCGTTACAGGAGAACGCGCATCTCAACACCATCGATGAACTAGTGCAGCAGCGCCGTGATGCTCACAGACTCAAGGTCACATCATCACATTCCACGCAAGCACTGAGGGCGAATGCAACGTCACACATTATTCTTCAGCCACCTGCGCCAGTTCTGCCTCCCTGGAAATTTGTACAGTTAGGACACAACAAGCCAGCTGATATCCGCAGACCAACGTCTGCCCACTCGTCATCGTTGCTTCGCCATGAATTTGAAGCGCAAGATACTCACCGGCCTGAAGATTCTATAGTAGTGTACGTGGATGGAAGCCTGCAAGGCTGTGAAGCCAAAACAGTAATCTTCTGCCCACGGAGACCTAACCTGAGTCAGACCACTGCCTTTCAGCTTTTGGAACCACTTACATCTTTATGCGCTGAGCTCGTGGCAGTTCAGGAGGCACTCTGCTCCGTGGCTTCCATAACCATGCTCCCTGCAGCCCACGTTGTCATCTGCACTAACGGACTTCAAGCAGTACGTCTGCTGCGGGGTGTCAGCCGCTGCCCTAAAATTTGCCAAGACATCCACCAGCTTGCGGCGCGCATCCCACAGTCAATATTCATTGAGTGGATCCTACGGGATCTGCTGCCTTCCCAAAGTCAAGCTGATTTAGCCACCCGCCTCGTGAACCAAGACACAGCAAACCCACGGCTCCGTGAAGTGGACGACGCTACCCTTCTTTTGTCAAGAAAGGAACACCTCCGGCGCCGCACACGTGCACATATCCCTCCGTGTGCGATATCCCTTCCCCGCGGTCTCACCCTTGCAGAGGAGGTTACGCTTAGGAGGATCCGGGTCGGTGTTTCACTTACACCAGTTGCACTAGGACGTGGTCATACTTCCAACACTTATATCCCCGCTCAGGGTGCCCGATCTGTAAAAACGAAGATGCTAAGGCCAACATCCACCACTTGCTGTGGGACTGCCCAGCATTCAAACCAACACGAATCTGGCACCTGAGCATAGCGGGCCTTTCAGCAACGAATCCTGCCTCATATGTCACTTGGACGCAGGGACCTCATCATCGCTGACTTCTGGACTTCATAATATCAGCCAACCTTTTTCCATTCATTCATTCATTCATTTATTCGTCCTTCATCTTATACCCTACTGATGCCCTGAGGCAATAAATATCGATTTAAAAAAAATGAAACCAGCAACGCCTCGAGCGGTTGCAGCTGGTAAAGCAGCAGTCTGCATATCGGGTAAGATTGTCGATGACACCGTAGTAGCCGTGTCAAGCCCTGTCAATAATATTGAAGTTATCGTCGAAGGCGTTCCTGTTGATGCCCTTGTTGACACTGGTGCTGCGGTGTCCCCTAGAGCGCTTCAACAATCCGCCACCAAAGCATCCATGGAGCCGATGGTTCGAGTTCGTGTCGGGTGGCTTAGACAGAGGTTGCGTGTTAGTGTCCTTCGCGTCTCTCGGTCTCGGCTCTGGCCGGTTTGTCTGTGCGACTTGTCTTCAGACCCGGACTTGGACCGGGACGGCGGTAGTTGCGGCCGGTTAGATCTGGGCACGAAGAGCTGGGGAGGAGTTGCGCGGCAGTATACATGGGCTGTCAGCCGATGGTCCCGGAGTACGGATGGCATCGACGCTCCAAAGTGAAGATGGGGAGGACGCTCTCCGCACCTCCACAAAAACGTTACCTGGCTAAGACGACATGACATAGCGAGTGGATGAAAGATGCTTTTAATGGCTGACCGAGCACGAGGGGTCCTCTCGCACCACTGTCGATCTTCTTCGCAAATATAAATACATATATGTAAGGTGTCCCAGCTAAATGTCACCAAGGTTTAAAAACTGCAGTGGGCTCCAGCCCAGTGAAACCAATGAAAATCTGTCGTTTCCGACTGGTAAAAAAGTCACATTACGTAAACGCTAGTTTGGTGGAAACAACGTAGCTAGCTGTTTCTCTAGGTCTAAAATTTTTGTATTGTCGCTTTTTCTCTCAAGACAATAGTTGAAAAATTCTCATTATTGTTTAATAGAATAGGCAAGGCGACTCTGTAAAGCTCCTAACTGATTTGACTGCGCATTGCTCACCGTATTTTTTAAAACCCTGGTTAAATTTAGCTAGGACAACCGGTACATAATTTTATAGCAGGCATATGGTGCTCATGTGCTTAACAGTGACTCACTGGCCAAGCAAAATACGAGAAAAGGCTTTGTACGGTAGTATCTGGTAGTGGTCGCAAAAAAGTAATTTACCAAATTTTTTTCAATTCTGGTGATGTTCCACTGCTCGACCGAGGGAAAAGGTTGCAATGAGTGGCCCATTATAGAGGTGTGATATCAATCCCAGGAAATTTGTTTAGTGTGCAAAAAACACACCAATGAGAGGGAAAACATATGCTCCATCTCCTCCAGTGGTGTGTTTCTGTGCACATAGCCACAATGTCCTGATCCAGCAACAACGTTATAAGAGCCTTTTAGTCAACAAGGTATATCATCTGGCCGCTGACGTTCCAGTGCGTTTCTTGCGCTTTGTTTCTGAAAATAAGCTAGAAATTAAAATTATTATATCAGCAATTATAACTGATCACACTAGACAATTACAATTCCAGAAAAGTAATTGAAATATTACAAAGGAATATTCGATTTCTTTTTGGTTATTTTCCTTTTAACATTAGCTGCCAAAGCACATTTTTTTGTCGGGCTGCAATGAACTAGTGCTCCTTGCCTGAGGTTTCAAGCTACAGCTTTGCAGCTCTTTTATTCGAAAAGCCGTCGGCGGAGTAGGCACCACCTGTCGGAAATAGTGGGGGGTCGCGTAAAAAGTAGTGTCATGGTAGTTACTGCTTCTAGTGATGAAAGATAGATTGGTGTGTGATAGGCGATGAAGAATGAAATATATCATTGTAAATATTTGGTTAACTGATAGGGTAAGGAAATAAAAACAATGAAAACATCAGAAAATGGGAGGCTCAAAGATTTTAGAAAGCTCTCATTGAAAAGCCGAAGCTTGATGATGCTAGTTAAGTACATTTGCAGTGTATAATGACTGATTAATAAACTGTAATATTATCATTTGAAAATTGCATTCAAAAAGGCCCTACTTCTCAGAATAAAACACCTAAGCTCAATGAGGCCAATTAAGAAAATTTAGAATTTGTAGTTCATCAAATATTTATTTCAAATAATTGATAAAATGAAAAATGCGTTGTATGGTGATAAAATCTTCAGAACGGAAAATGTTTGCTGATTCGATGAATTGGAACTCTGAAGATCCGTCTTTAAGGTATAAAGCTATAGCCTAGGTTACCAGCCACATAAAAAGCCCCGCTATGTCAAACCGTATGGGCGTGCATGCGTAGCCCAGCGGTAAAGTGAACGCAAGTGTCTGGTTAGGCTAATTCCGATACAACCCTCTCATTGAAAGGAGGGGCTACAATCGGATTGACTGATGAACTTTATTGGGCAAAACTGGGGAATAAGGGTAGTTGTTAAGGAAAGAACAATGGTCGGCAGTCCTTGATACCGAAGTCAGTTGGCCTGGTTCGCTGCACTAGCATGACCTGATGCCGAGCCTCTGAGTCGACTAGAAGTCTCTCTCACTGCTCGGGACTAAACTTAATATTTTGGGCATCATGTTGTGTGGTATAGTCTTACGGAGTCTCCGACACAGACACACTCGCTTTTGCATCGTGTTGGTTATATCTTGTGGTACAGGGCTCAGTTTGGATATGTGTTTGTGTGTAGGCGTCTACGTGTAGTGGCATGATCTCGGCTTAGTGGAAGTGCGTACTTTCTATGCCTCTCAGCACATGCTCGTATTGTTACCCCGTAGGCTTCTGGTGTTGTGAAAGCCTCTACCGATGGCTCCGCCATCTGGCTAGTGAAACCTCGGACGATGGCATCTACTCTAGTGTTACCCTCCACCCAGGCTCCGGGGACCCGAGCAATCACATGTTGCCTACCTGAGTAAATATGTTGTCTTCGGTTTGACATTGCTAGAGCTGTTGCCACCTCTTCCGCCATCCGAATGCATGTGGTTCGTATAGTTAGGCCGTATATGACTTTTCCTCGCGAGCTAGCGACCGCGGCTGTGATCGCCTCTCTGCTTTGTACATACATCCCAAAATGTTTTCTCTTCAGGTGTTTGTCAAGGAGTATTGCTCTTTCATTCCTTCTCCCGTCATGATTGGCTGGGTTCATATTCCTGGTGGTGTGACCGTGAGTGTCCTTGATTTCTGGTGCGATGTTTGGGGTTTGTGTGCCATTGTATGCTGTAAGGAAATATGCAAGTTTAGTTTAGAGGGCATGGCCCGTCTTGGTCTGCTTAAGTATTCTGATCTGGGAGTAGTGCGTAGCTTCGCTATATTCTTCCAAGATACAGGGCATTCCCAGATCGTCCAACTTGCGGTTAGAAGTGTATGGTAACAATCATATAGCTAGTTTTTATGCCTTCCTGATAAGCGCGTTTATATATCTTGTTCCTTTTCGTCATGGTTGTTTTGAGATATGAAAGACTGTAGGTGAGGTGAGGTATGGCGAGTGCTGTCATTAGCCGTGTTGCGTCTTGTTCCTTGATTCGCCTTCTTTGTTTCCTATCCTGCTGATAATTCTGGAAACTTGGTTGACCACAGTGGTATGAGATTTGATCGTGTGATCTTCTTGCCTCCTTCTTATAACCATAGGCCTAGTACTCTCATTTTTTCCTCCCGGCAAATCGTATGTCTGTTCATCATTATGTCAATTTCCACTGGATTGTAGCTGGTAGAGTGTAATCTTATGCATTGTGACATCTCCGGTGAGTCCTGCATTCCTTAGAGTGAGCGAAATTCTAAGTTCTTGCGCAGCGAGTTGTAACCGTTCTTTTTCCCCGGTAGACCCCTTCTGTGTCCATAATGTGACATCTTTGGCGTAGATAGCATGTTCTATGTATTGTATGTCCGTGAGTCTTCTCGCTATCCCTGTCATAGCAATGTAAACACTATTGGAGATATGAGTAATCATTTTGGTGTGCCCTGGTTGTGGTTTTTCCTCTTGCCATACTCGAAGGTCATTCCTACGCGTTTGGTTCTGAGAGTTTCCTGAGTATCGCTTCATGGGTAATGTCAAATGCGTCCAGTAAATCTATTGCCAGTATGATGGTTTCATTTCTTGTCGTTACTTTACTTGTGACAGTCACCTTGAGCTGTAGTAGAACCTCCTGTGTAGAAAGCCTGGGACTGAGGCCGAACATTGTGTCTGGAAACAGGTCATTGTCTTCTAGATCGTTATTTAGTCTTTTCTTGGTAACGTTTTCATACAGCTCCCCACGCAAGAGGTAAGCGAAATGGGTCGGGGTTATCCAGGCTAGGTGGTTTGCCTGATATGGGGATTATCATGATCTCAGGATGTCTCCAATCTTCGGGAACTATAAAGCGGTCTAAGTGTTTGTTGATAAAGTCCGTTAGTGTCTGTATTTGCTTGTCATTTATTGTTCTAATTATCACGTTGGTAATCTGATCTTCGCCTGGGACTGTATTCTTCAAAAATGATACTTCCGCTGCGTGTACCTCGTGTGTTGTCATCTGGACGTCCAGCTTCTGGCTGTCCTCTCCTGTGTATTATATGAGGCATTGTGGAGTGTGTGTGTGTTTCCCACATATCGTGACCCAAGGTTATCGATGACTTCCTCAACTGTTCCGTGGAACTGGTGTGTTATGCTTTCCAGTCTTGGTGTGTTCTCTCTGAGATTTTTGGACAATAATGTTTCTCAGCAGTGCCCACATTCTGGCACAGCTAAGACTTCCATTTACCTTTACGCAGATGTGGTTACAATCATTACGCGTTCGTTTAAAGGCGTATTCGCTGATTTCTTAATTAATTTCTTATATTCTGTGTTTGCCTTTACTATTAGATTTGTGCTTTCTACGACGTTTGGTCATCCTCTTGTGTGTGTCCCATATATGGAGTAAGTGTGCGTTTACAATTGGGAAGCCTCCATGGAAGTGACTCGTTTTGTGTTCTTACGGTTTTTTTTTGATCTCCTCTGCCTATTTTTGTACGTCGGTGATCTCTTGCCCGTTTGTTGCTTGTTCTCTTAACTTGTGCCATTCGGCGATTTTAGCGTTATGTGGGGATCTGCTGTACTTCGTTATATTCCCCTGTGTTTGATTAACGTGGAGGTCACTAACAAAATTTTCGTTGGTGTTGGTTCATATACACTCTTCTATATTCCGGGTTAGTGTACGATCAGGGCATGTATCCCTGGAGACAGTTTCTTCCTGTCGTGGGAAAACGGATTCGGTAACAAGCTCCAGGTCGTTCCTATCCAAGTTGGTTACGATGGATCTTCATTTGGCCGAATCTCTCCTATACCCCCCGTTTCTGTGCGTAGCGTTAAGAGTTGGAAGCTTCAGCCAAGCACGCCATGAATAAACCCTGCTTTCACTCAGTGCGCGGTCATCTGCCAGCTACTACCTGCCAGCGCAATACGCGTGATTGTTGGTTGGGTTGGGTCATAGGAAGGGAAAGGCGCAGTATCTGTCACACTTGCTCTGTGGACACCTGAACCGCGCCGTAAGGGAAGGGATGAAGGTGGGAGTGGAAGTTGGTTGGTTGGTTTGCTGAGGTTTAACGTCCCAAAGCAACTCAGGCTATGAGAGACGCCGTAGTGGAGGACTCCGGAAATTTCGACCACCTGGGGTTCTTTAACGTGCACTGACATCGCGCAGCACACGGGCGCATTGCTTTTCGCCTCCATCGAAAAGCGGCCGCCGAGGCGGATAGAGAGAAAGGGGCGCCGTAGTGGAGGGCTACGGAGTAATTTCGACCACCTGGGGATCTTTAACGTGCGCTGACATCGCACAGCACACGGACGCCACTTCGTTTCGCCTCCATCGAAACGCAGCCGCCGAGGCCGGGATTCGATCCCGGGAACTCCGGCACAGTAGTCGGGCGTCTTACCACTGCACCACCCCGGCGGGGCCCGCGTGATTGTTCGCTAATAAAAAAATGGAATATTATGTTTCACAGAAACGGAAAGGCGCTGTATCTGTCACAATTGCTTCTGTTGATACCTGATCCTCGTCCTAAGGTAAGGAAGAAAGGTGGGAATTGAAAGTGGGAAGAGAGAAAGAGGAGGTATAGTTGATGGTTGGTTGGTTTGTGGGGTTTAACGTCCCAAAGCAACTCAGGCTATGAGAGACGCCGTAGTGGAGGACTCCGGAAATTTCGACCACCTGGGGTTCTTTAACGTGCACTGACATCGCACAGCACACGGGCGCTTTGCTTTTCGCCTCCACCGAAAAGCGGCCGCCGAGGCCGGGATTCGATCCCGCGTCTTTGGGAAGAGTAGTCGAGCGCCGTAACCACTGCACCACCCCGGCGGGCTACAGAGTAACTTCATCCACCTGGGAATCTATAACGTGTGCTGACATCGCACAGTAGACGTGCGCCTCTTCATTTCGCCTCCATCCAAACGCTGCCACCGGCAGTCGGGATCGAGCAAGGGTGCTGAGGCACAGTAGTTAGGCGTCTTACCACTGCACCTCCGTAGCAATTGATTGATTCATTTATAGGAAGGGAAAGGCACGGTAACTGTCTCACTTGTTTTCCGTGGACACCTCAACTGCGCCGTAAGGGAGGGGATGAAGGTGGGAGGAAAGTGGAAAGACAGAGAGAGGAGCCGTAGTGGAGGGCTGCGGAGTAATTTCGACCACGTGGGGATCTTTAACGTGCGCTAACATCGCACAGCACACGGACGCCTCTTCGTTTCACCTCCATCGAAACGCAGCCGCCGAGATCGGGTTCGAACCCTGGTACTCCGGCACAGTAGTCGGGCGTCTTACCATTGCACCACCCCGGCGGGCCCGTAGCGGCTCCTACCTCTTCGTTTAGGTTAGGTTTTGGGGAAGGAAGACTCAGTATATATCTAGGGGGCACCACGTAATGGTGGACATCCACAAAAAATTAGGTAGAGATCTAGTGAATATCAAATTGAGCCCTACGCGAAGACCAGCTCTACCTAGTGCAGTGATGCTTTCACTTCAATTGTAAGTTGGTTGGTTGGTTTATGGGCGTTAACCTCCCAAAGCGACTAAGGCTATGAGAGACGCCGTAGTGGACGACTCTGGAAATTTCGACCACTTCGGGTTCTTTAACGTG
The DNA here is from genome assembly GCA_023969395.1 of Amblyomma maculatum. Taxonomy (NCBI): domain Eukaryota; kingdom Metazoa; phylum Arthropoda; class Arachnida; order Ixodida; family Ixodidae; genus Amblyomma; species Amblyomma maculatum. The sequence goes on along the minus strand of JAJIZL010016291.1, from coordinate 91,213 downwards.
CACTGACATCGCACAGCACACGGGCGCCTTGCTTTTTGCCTCCATCGAAAAGCGGCCGCCGAGGCCGGGATTCGATCCCGCATCCTTGGGAACGGTTAGTCAGTTTATAATAAAAGAATGGTGGAGTATCTTTTAAGGTCGCTTGAAACTCCAATTGAGGCCCCACTCGAAAACCTAGAGTGTTCAGTGCATTACAGCAGTTGTCAGAGGTGTTGAAGGGTGGCAGTATCTGGCACTGCGGGGCTGGGACGGTGGGTCGGCGCCGCTTTTGGCGGGGGCTAGCCAGCCACTGTTTTTATCTGTTGTAGGCCGTCATTGCACTCGCCACCGCTTCGATGGGGGTGGCGCTTGTCTTTCTCTCCCTCTTCTTTTTTTCTTTCTTGTCTATTTTCTCTTCTGTCCGCACGAGACCGCGGAGGTGGCTCAGTAAAGAGCCAGTAGCAGACCCGTGCATTTTCTTTTTCTTTCTTCCTACAGCCACAACAACAGCAGCTGTCAGAAACAAAACAAAAGTATGAAATGAGAGGCACAAAACGCAGCATAGACGCCACGCGTAAAAATATTCATGGCGGCACTGGATACTTTTTAGGAGGAGGAGGAGGGGGAAAAACTTTATTTAGCCCTATATTACTTGGCGGTTTTTGGAGCGTTTTCAGAGATGTCTGCTTGTTGAATCCACAAGAGTCTTTTCCGTCTACTTCGTCCACTTTTGCACAATGGTCGGTCGCCCTCAGTCCAGGGCTCCGCTGGCTACGGCCGCCCATTGGGCTCGCTGCACCAGACCTTGCTGGTCTTCGCAGCGGTCGCTGGACAGCAGTCTCCCATTGCTCCGCACTTGGGTTTCAAATTTTGGGGACCACATCTATGTTTTGACATGCCCGTGTGATGTGATATAGTGTTGGTTTTTCATCGCACCACGGACACCTGTCAGCGTATATGGTAGGGTGCATTTTGTTTAGTATGTGTAGGTTTGTGTATGAACCCGTCTATAATTGTCTCCATATGACAGCTTCCTCTCTGGTGAGAGAACTGTGCGGTGGGGGAAATCGCATTCTTCTCCCTCTACAGTTTTCTAGTACGGCCGAGTATGCCTTGGCTGCTGGCAAAAGTTCCGCGGACTCGTCGGATGCTCGGAAAGTAGTGTATGCTCGAGCTATGCTGTCAGCCTCTTGGTTCCCTGCCACCCCCATGTGCCCCGGTACACACATAATATTGTGCCTGGTCTTGTTTTCTTCGTGGGTTTTAATTCTGTCGCTCGCTTCGAGGAGTATACGGAGCGCGTGACGACCAATCCTACCATTCATGAAATTTCGACAGGCTGTTTGAGAGTCCATGAATATCGTTAGCGACCGCTCAGCTCTATAGCCCTTCGCCACCGCTAAAGCAACGGCTACTTCCTCGGCCTCTGCTACTGTGCAGTGTCGGATAGAGGCGCTGGTCACTTCGCGTAGAGACGAATCGACTGCCGTGGCCACTGCAATTTTGTTGTGTCCTCCTCTCGAGGACGCGTCTGCATAAACGGTCGTGTCTTGAGGAGCGTATGTTTTTTGAATAAAATCGTCCCTTGCTTCTCTTCTACCTTGGTGGAGGTTAGAGTCCATGTTTCTCGGGATTGAAGCTACCTTGAGGGACTTGCGAAGTTCGTCGGGGATCGTTACCGTCCTCGCTATTTCTCGCATCTGCTCACAGTATCCGAGTCTCTGTAAGAGCGCTCTTCCAGTCGTTGTCTGCAGCAGCCTGAGTTTTTGCGACTCAAGCTGCGCCTCGCGTAGTTCTTTGAATGTGTTTTGCAATCCAAGCGCCATGAGCTTTTCTGTAGACGTGTTGCGCGGTAATCGGAGCACCGTCTTATACGCTTTGCGTAGTAAGGCATCCGCTTGTTGTATTTCACTCTTGTTTAGGCACTAGTAGGGCAGACTGTACATAATTTGGCTCACTACCAGGTTTCTAACTAGTTTTAGTGTGTCCTCTTCGCGCATGCCATGCCGCCTGTTGGTGATGCGGGTGACCATGCGTGTCACTTGTAGCTTTGTTGTTTTGAGATGGTAAACGTGTGACTAATGCGTTAGTTCGATTGAATCCACATACCTAATATTCTTATTGTTGTCTTTTCCGGGATGGGCATTCCTTCCGGGTAGATGTTGAGTTTCAGGTTCTCATTGGTTGGGACGGTCCGCCTTTGCCTCTGTACACTCGAAGCAGTTCCGATTTCCCGGTCGAGCATGCGAGTCCTCTTTCTCCGAAGATATTTCTGTACACAGGAGGCCGCTTCCTGTAGGTTTTCTTCTTCCCGGGGGAACCGGTGTTCGTCCAGACTGTTATGTCGTCTGCATACATGCCGTGCTTGATGCCTTCGATCTTCTCTAGTTTTCGTGCTAGACCTATCATAGCTATATTGGAGAGGATAGGTGAGATGACTGATCCTTGGGGTGTTTCTTTGTTTGGCGCCTGAATTTTGTTCGATCGAAGGTCTCCCATGCCGATGGCGGCAGTTCTATCCGACAGGAAGGCTTTGACGTACCCGTGGATTCTACGTCCACAGTCCAGGTCATCTAGGCCTCTAAGGATCGCTTCGTGACTGACGTTATCAAATGCTCCCTTGATGTCAAGGGCCATTATGACAGGAGCGATAAGGCAAAAGCCTTTTGGAGGGGAGGGGAGGGTGGCTGATACTGGCGCTGATGGGGCTGGTACAGGTAGGTCAACGCTGCTTGCGGCGCGGGATAGCCTGTCACCGAATTTCCATCTGTTGTAGGTCGTCATTGCACCCGCCAGCGCTTCGGTGGTGCACGACGGCTGTTGCGGCGCACGTCTTTCTCTCCCTCTTCTATTTCTTTTTTCTGAATTTTTCTTCTGACCGCACGAAGCGGCGGATGTGGCTCAGCTACAGAGCCAGTACAGACCCGTGCATTTTCTTTTCCTTTTCCTACTGCCACAAAAACAAGCCTTTGGATCTGGTTCTACTCTACTGTTTTACAGAACCCCGCTGATGACACAGGTATAGCGAACTAGAGTATTCTAGTACACTTAGACACAGGGCAGGAGTGCGGTTTGTTTGGTGCCAGATTCGAGGTCACTAGCTCCACTCGGTTGCGATGACACGTGTTCGTAGCGCTGCTTGGTCTTCAGAGCTGCCGGCAGATGGCGTGCGGCGGTGTTTAACGCTAAAGCCCCTAGGGGCTTTATTTAACGCTAGAGTCACATGAAATGTCGCTGCCACGCTCCCTCTTGGAGACGGGAGTAAAGCCGGGCTTTACTGAAGCCGTCTTCGACGCAGCGCTGCGTTGCCATGACTACGGCAAGAACGCTTTGCATAGATAAGATGTTTGTTTTCCACGTGCCGGCGGCACGTACCTACATGGGGGTTCCTCAGCTTCAGTTTCACAACAGTGGAACATATTGAGATTCAGAAATCGTAGCTATTAGGCGACAAACTTATGCGAGAATGGGACGGGAGCGTTCTGTGTTTTCTCGTGACAAATCTGCAAAACATTCTTGTTTCCAATGCTCAGAATATTCGCAAATTTTTTTGGTGCTTTCAGTGGGAACCAACGTTTCGTGACAACGTGTTTCTTCCCTTGGAGTTTGGCGGATCAAGCCTTGTTCACTTGTTCGTACTTAAACTAGTTTCGTGTTTTTTTCTTTTTCAAATTGGCAAGCCATATCTTTTTTAGTGCATCGGCTTAATGAGCGTCTTAAGTCTCACCTTATTTTCTCGTACCTAACGGACATGCGCATAAATGGACTCCATGGAGACTCCTTAATGATGTTGCGGACACTGCGCGCTTTTCTCTGAATTATCTTTATAGCTTATCCCGAAGGCAGATGACCGAGGTTATTATTGAGTCTTTGTTCCCCATTCCTTTTTATCGAATTTTTTTTTACTTCTACCGGTTTAAATCGTGCTCAGAGCATGTGCAACCAGTTTTCTGCGGAAACGCTTTTTTAAACAGCATACATCAGCGCTCCCTGTTAAGGCATGGCTTCACGCCAAAGAAATGTCTGTGACAAAGCCGGTGAATTGCTGCCTGTGTGACACGCCAGAGACCATTCACCCCGGCTTTATTCAGTGTTTGATCCTATGTTTTTTAGGGATCTATGACAGCGTACTCGAAAGAAGTACACTGAAATCGCACCATTTATAATTTGCTTTTTGCCTGCTCTGAAAAACTATGGTGTGCCTTGTAATTTTTTTATGATGATAGGTCTATTTAGTGTGTCGAAAAGCCGAATGAAGAGCCGTCATTCTTAATCACCCCTGTCGTAGAGGTCCAGTGCACTTTAGGGCGGGGAATGTATGCATGACTGTTAGAGCCACCTAGTTGGCTGCCGCATCTTGATGGCTTTGTGTAGCTCCCACAAATTTGACATTTGGTATGATATAAAAATGCTAGGTTATACTTTTTTATAACAGGTTTGCGTTATATTGCCCGGTGATCTGATGCATGAGCTGTTTTATTTTCTCTCCTTGGAAGTTTTAGCACATAATAAAAAAAAAAATACCCGTCGTGGCGTAATTGGTTAGCACCCTCAGCTGGTGATCGGAGGGGTAGGAGCTCGATTAATAGTAGAGGACGACCTTTTAAAGGTTAAAATAAGGGTGAATGTATTAACAGTATTAGATTACAGACTTCTTTCTAGACTGATTCTGGATTGGGCTGTGGATTAATGGACTGGATAGGGGACTGTTTTGCTATGGACTAGATTTTTGTCTTACTTGTTATTAGCTTATGTTAACGACGACAGCAAAATCATGTATGCCCTGAGGTCCGCACTTGGAATCTGTTAGGAAGCGAAAAATCTCTGGCTTGAAATCTAATTCCGCAACAATCACTGCGTCATTTGCTACATTTTAAACACCAGCGCGACACGACAGCGTACATAGAATCGAATTTAGCCCTAAACTAAGATTGAGTACAGTTGTCATAGATGTCACTTTCGGCACCGATGCATCACGTGGCCAGTTATGAAAGCCTGCATGAATTTCAGATGCCTGCAGATGCTTGAATTTGAACTCGCAACCTGAAACACTCAGAGTGTGTGGATTTTACCCTGTGCGGTAAAGCCCAATGTGGCGCTTCTTCCTACCAAGTTATTTTCCATGCTGAAGTGACAATATTTAGAGCGCATTCTCTTTTCCTAACCGGTCCACCACGTCCGAGTATAAATCCTAATGAGTTGAAGAAACCGATGGCGACCTATCAGGTCACGAGCATCGAATTCCAAGCATCCGATTTTTACAGGTCGCAGAGTTTTTGAGATAAAGAAAACAATACTTTCGCTCTTCGTCCGCTTCACTACACGCAGCCTAACGCGACTAAAAGACAATAACTTTAGGGCTAACCTATTCATAATGCAATGCTGCAATTTAATTTTTATTGCACAAAAGCTGCAACGGGTATACATGTCCTTCGTTAGCGTGAAGATCGCTTTATCATGCACCATGACGTTTACTACTCAATAAATAACCGTCACGCCCGTAAAAATTTCCTGACCCGTCGTGACGAAACGACCGTGGCAATCACCTGCAAATGGCGCTAGACTGTACACGCGCACTTTGGAGAAAACGCGATGGTAATTCATGTGTACGTCCAGGGTTTATCGGCACTGCTCTAAGTGCACTATAAAGTGCATAAGTACTAAATATTGCAGGGTCGCTTAGTGCTATTAGGTCCTTTGTAACGTAACACAATATGGGGAAAGGATAAAATATCACCCTTTCAAGGAGAAACCTAGTCACACGAAAGCAAGACATCTCTACGTGCGTTAAATAAGAAAGAAATGTAAAGTACGCCAGACGCCCAGGGTCTTGAGAATGTCTTGCTCATACGAGTGGAGATCGCAAGATCTTTCTAGCAGATTAGTTTATGCTAGCGCCGGAAGCAGATCAGAACAATTTCTTTCTAGCGAAACTGAAGACAATTCGCCTAGAGCTAGTCGACGGGTCAGTATATACGTTCATGATCGTTCACTTGAGTTCAAATAACCTGGCCCCAATATAATTACAGCACTCGTTTTCGACAGATATGGCTCTACTCTAAATCATAAGGACGCCCGAAAAGTTTGATGAGCAGACTAAGTTCTTTCTAACCATTAATCGAAGAGAATTGGCAAAACGTGACAGGAGGGAGTAACATATAAGACCTGTATAGTTTGGTCAAACTACACAGCATTCATAAAAACACTTTTCGGTACTCGTTCTTTCTGCGGTAATCTAATTCTTTTATTAGATATTTTATATTTTTAACTATGTCGACATTCGTGTCGTTAAGGGTCCTCTTCCAACGGAAGGTAATAAAATAGAAATGGAAGCGCGGTGTTTCTTTTTCAAGAGCGTTCATCAAAAGAACGATTGCCACTGAGCAGTCTCTTGAGACGTCGGCAAGCACTAGTTAGAGACGGAATCGTTAGTCTTGCCCCTCATGTTCGCTAATCAAAGAAGATATAGTGAAGGCTGAATCTAGCTGATTTTGACCGCCTTGAAGCTCCTGTTCCGAGAAATGAATTGCGGGTGCACAGAAAACTGGGACTGACTGAGAAGATTACAACTACTAAAAATGTAAGAAAGTAAGTCATATCTGAAATCCTCGGTCTTGTCTCTTTCTCTAATCCTCACATTTATTTCATTATTTTTTTTTCTTCTTGAAACGGCGCTACCCTTGTATGGCTTCTACAGATGAGCTATTCGGGACCTTATTATTGTTCAGTGGGCACAGGCACAAGAATAATATACATCACAATGGGGTGCGCAGTGAACCATTTCAATATCCTTCGCTATAGAGTTAGGAGTCTTAACGATATAAATGGCATGTGTAGGATCATTTGAGTGCTTTTATTTCACTCTCCTTAACTTTACAATAACGAAGGAAGCCTAATAACCAGGTGGCATGTTTGACGAGGCATATAGGTCTATCATAACAGTACTGCTTCGAACAACATATCGGTTATAAAAATGTGGATCTACCGCCGCGCCGTCAGCTTTACTCTGTTTTCTATAATAAACCGCTTAAACCAATGTTGTCATAGCTCATTATCGGTTATAGAAATTAAATCTGGTCACTGGGAGCCCAATTAATAGAGAAAACAAAATATTGACATGCTACAACCACAGCAACCGAACAACGCTCACAATGCGAAAGCAAGTGCCTTGCGCGCCCGGTTTTCTTTTCCCCTTCCGCTGTCACTTTTCCATTAGTCTGCAAATGCATCAAATTTCGCGTCAAGAAATATTTTCGGAAAGTGGGCTTCATTCAAGATGCCAGTCAGCATTTTTGCACCTTGACAATGCATTCGTGAAAAACAAACATTTCACCGACGACGCTATCTTCACAGGTGTCACATGCATTGATAGAAAAGGGGAGCAGGGACTTGCGAAAAAGACGCCTTGCCAACGATAGAGGTCCTTTAAGAACATCAGTTCTGGTGAAGACCCCTCACTTAGTCACATGCATTATATTTAGCGCACCCTCCTCTCCTCCCTCCTCTCTTCAAGGGAGATGTGGACCAGATATGCCATGAAGCAGTCAAAGCTCTTTGATATAAATTTCGTTCCTCCTAATGAGAACACATTGCAGCTACTTTGCTGTGCTTAAATACTCGAATACTTGTCACATATTTATCTTTGTTTTAATCCGGTTATAAGCATTCCGATTATAAGTTAAAGTATTTATGGCTCTAATAATGGTATCTCCTTGGTACTTCAATACTTTTGTAAGTGCATTTGAATAATATGTAAGCTTTGTTACATGTCGCATCTGATATACTGAGAGGAGGAAACATGGCCATTACGATTACGATTGCACAGGCGACACGCGCAGGAAGTAGAGTTTAAATACTGAACGCGAAACAGGTAAGCGATAGGGTGCAAGAGGTGCAGCGAATAAGCAAATAATAAGACATGGAACGAATCAAAATCTGCTAAGATAGAGATTCTGCCAAAGTAACTGGACGCTTCATTATGCAAATCCTCTCTCGCCAGCCTCTCGATCTTACTAGCTATCGGTCATTCCTCGGGGTAAAATAAGGTGTAATGCAAGGAGTTGTAACTCATGCACAGTACTGTTGAAGTCAAGATGCCCTCAATATACGAAACACATTGAGTTGTAGGCGTGGGCCCAAATATGCATTATGAACAGTCTTAGGCCTGATTCCGAATGCACGTGTTGTTTAAAAATGTCTGAAATTTAGGATGTCATGGTATAAAAAAAAAACTTATTTAAATTATTAACCCTATGCGAGGCTGATACAAAAAAGGTTCGAAACTCTCCAAATTATCCAGGTAGTTAACAAAAGCGCCGTTGTAACTTGCTAATTACCCTAGTTAGGCGCTTAGTTGTAATGAGAAGTTTTATAACGTCGGCAAGACAATATCAGTTTTTGAAACGAAGAAAAACTCATTTTCTCGACCTTAGCAGCGCGAAGAAATGCGACTCTTTTACCCGAACGCAACCGAAACTAAGCACACGAGGAGCGCCGGAAGTATGGTGCAAGCGCAACGACCGCTGGTGACGTGTTGTAATTAATACACCACCCAATTACAAAGTTCGGACGGCATTGTTAGCGCAAACCAAACACGTACACAGGAGACAAAGAAGGACACAAGATTGGCGCTGTTTTTGAAGCTGAAGACCATCTAGCCTGTTTACTAGTTCTTTTAAACCAGTTGAAAACGTATGTGCTAACTTCCCTGGCTAGGAAGCCTCGGCGCTTAACTTATACCGCAGTCGGCGTAATCGTCCGCATCTTCGCTAAGCATAAGAAAGAGCATAGGCATCGTCAGATACGGAAGCATTCATTTTAGGAACCCTGATGGACGCAGCTGCATTTTTTTTTGTACGCTCCACGTTTGGTATGGCTTTCCGACAAGCTATTTTCATCTAACGAAATGGTAAGAAAATTTACAACGCGTACGAAGCCCACCCGAAAAAAAAAACAGCTATCATATCGTTACCAGGTGGCAAGCGAGAGGACAGAGAGATATGACTGATGACGGTGGCACGATCTTAATGAATGTCGATGGGCCTAGCGCGAGCGCGCTTGCCCACCCCTTCTTCCTCCGGAATAAAACCCGGGGCCACTAGGAGATCATCTCCACCTTGGACGAGGAAGAACGACGAAAATGAGCAGATGCACGACGTGATGAGGGGCCCGACTAGGTGAGCAAAGACAGAAGGTATAACGGCTTGCCGCCAAGGTGAGCCCCGGATGAGGCATTATCCAGGAGGCTTGCAGCCACAGGTCGCCAAGCGCCGACGGCCGCACCCCAAGAACGCATTCAACGGCATGGGCAGGGCCTATGTTTTCCGATATGGTATCATCTCGGTGCTGTGGGGCCTTCTGATTATAAACTCGGGTCGGTTGGATCTTGTGGGCTGGTCTTTCGTCGTGTTTAGTGGACATGTAGGTGACGTCTCTGGTTTATAAGGCCATTTGGTTGTCTCTTTCGTATTGTCTTGGGGTCGGAGCAGGTAACGGCTTGGTCGGATCGAGTCTGGAGGCCTTGGACAAAGCCAGGCGATGCATCCCAGGAGCCATCTCCAAACTGGTGAAATCCATCGCCAGTGTGAGATGACGTCCCCCGAACTTCCACCCAAAATGCTACGAGGAGGAAATCCAAAGTAGGGGCCAGATTAACAATGACGAGACGATTGCAATGAGAACCGGTCGTGAAATCCAAGGCCAGGGTGAGATGGCGTACTCCCACCTCCAACCGAAATTTTACGAGGCGGAAAGCCAGAGAACAGACAGATTATCGATGACGATGAAACGAATTTGACAAATGACGGTATGCCTAGCGCGAGCGCTGCTACTGTTCTTGACCAAATAACATATGCCAAATATCCACAAAGAGGGATTGGCCAAGAATTGGGCAGCAGAAAACGTTTTAGAGATGTACTTACAACGGTGCGAGCGCTCCTGCCCGCTCCGCAACCGCTTCTTCATCCGTAACAATATCATGTGTGTCTTCACCAGGAATTTACTCATATTACTTCCAGAAAAAGCTCAATTTTGGCAAGTCGTGCCTTATTAAATCCGATGAAGACAAGGAATTTTTGCCCAAAGTGCTTTGGACAGACGAGGTCCTATTTCGCAAAGACTTCAATGTCAATTCGCACAAAACTCATTGCTGCGACAAGAACCCACATTGGCTACCAAGCACAAGCACTAAGTAAGAGGGTCAGCAAATGTTTGGCGTGGTATTTATATAACAGCTGCGCTATCAGCCTCTACTTCATCAACGTTAGATCTATTGGGGAAAAATACACAGGCTGCGTTCTAAAAGGCGCCGTTTCAGAAGCGTATTGCCATTCTTCGAAAACGGCAGCAACGGAAGTGTCTGGAAGACAACATAAAGCAAGTCGTATGTTTTGTTGAGTATACAGTGCAGTACATAAACTAAATTGCATATGCAATAAAATAGTTTCCTGGATTAAAATTGCTCGCAGTAATCCGCTTATCATAACAGTTGCACCCGTCGCGTCATCTGTATTATGTTTAATGGCTTGTATGTGCGCGGGGCGCATCAAAAAGATTAAGAGCGCATTTAAACCTGGCAATTCCCATCGCTCCTTTGGCGCAATGAATTACCAGTTATCTCAGTATTAAAAAATGTGTTCGAATCCTTCGAGTGCTAATTTTTTTATATTTTCGTCCTGTTTGAAAAGTGAAGCAAATAGAAAAGTTACATTACAGACTGCCAGCTAGGAGTGCGTAGTGTGTATTATATTGCATTGTATTCTTAATAGTTTTGCAGTGTTCTCGTCATATTGTATCATCTAGTTTCAAAGGCAATTAAGATAAAACAATCCGCCATGGCATCATCTGTTAATCCGCTCGGCTAGTTATCGGAGGGGTTGAAGTTGATTCCTAGTGGAAGATTTCTTTTCCTAAGAACCCCGCCATCATTTGGTTGATAGGTGGGGTGTGATACTTCCTACGGATGGACGCACGTACGGACGGACGCACACTCATGAGCAAACGAGGGCTTTCACCTTAACAGCAAATTGGATAGTAGCGTCCATAGCTGAATTGATAGTTGCCGTAGTCGAAATGCAGACGTCGGTTGTTTTGGATCAAACCGGAAGTATGAGACTTAATAAGAAGTATGAAAAGTTTGAGAATGAGGCCTTTTTCAAGTTGATTATTGTTTATACTAAGAGTTTTGTAGTTATCAGCCCAACAAATGAAAAATGAATCGTTCTGCTCTAATTGGTTTCGGCTTTACTGGTATCTTGCATATGTATGCTCAGAAAGCGGCTGCAATAGAAACAAAAAAAGAAAAGAACGATATTATTTTGGGTCTTATAATTTGTTTCATTATATGTGCATTACACCGAGGCGTCATCACTGATGAGAAGGGGCACACAAAAATTCTTCTTTAATCCAGGATCGCAGTTCTCGTTCAATGATAAAGGCCTGTTTTACGACAAAGAACAAGCCAAGTTTTATTTACGGATGCGACGAATTATCCAAAGGAAAGGTTTGTTGTTTCTGCATGTGGTAAGATCTTCGCCTGAGGGAACGTCTGATAAAGTCTGGGAACCGGCCTGGCTGTGCCCGGTTTTCAAAATCGCAAGTTTTTCGCGTTGGCTTCAAGGTAAAGACAAAAGAGGTTGTATTACAAATTAGCAGAGTGCAAATATATTGCAATAAAGCTAATTTTTGTACAATTGAGCACAGATCGTAATCAGGAACTGACAACTTCTTTCAAGTATCCACCCGTAATAGTTGAAATGTAGATGCGATACTCGATGTTGCCTTATTTCAAAGTCAGACATGCTAGCTAGCATGTTGGAAAGCATTGATTGGATAACTCAGCTCTTTATCGAAAGTTAAACAGTCTGTCACAAGTATCACATACCCAATGCTATCGCCACCTATCACGATCGATGCTGTTCTCTTCCCCAAATGAAGTATTTCGCTGGAGTAAAAGAAACGTCAAAATGAAAGCCGCGTCTATCAACACTGTGGACGTTGAACTTTGCTGCTTCTTCAGATGTTACATGTGTGTCCAGTTTGGAAGGTAATGCGCTTTCCCGTAGGCTACTCGTAAGGCAGATCCATAGGATTGTAGCGGTGCACCTAACAGCTCATATTTGTGGAAGCTATAGGCATCTGGGCTGACAATAAATATAGAAATAAAATTTTATGAAAAGCCCGTACCGTCCATAGGCACCAGCCACGCACATAGACGAAAGTTACAGTTCATTTTCTCTTTGAATAGCAGAGCGCCTGAAGATGTGACTACCTTCTCTTTTAAATGGTGGAAACGGGTGGTGGAAACGGTCAAATCGTTGGTTGGGAGATGAGTGCCGGGCTCCGCTTCCAGCCTCGATGGAGGAAGGGGCTTGCGCCTTGGTCGAGGTGGTGTTGGTGATGTCGGTTCTGCGTGCTCAAACGCGTCACTCGGGCTTTGTAGTGCAAGTAGCCTCGATGTATTTTTGGCTCGCTGCTTCGTCGCCTTCACGGCAACATGGGAGGAACTGCACTGCTCCGTTCTGGGCTTGTGTTCTTTAAAAAAAACCGCCTTTTGGTATTCTCCCTACAGGTCGATGCCATAGATTTAGCTCGTGAATAGTTGTGGGAGTTGTACCGTCACTTTCTTTCTGCAGCTGCGAAGAAGTCGGCGCCACGTGTGCGGTTGCCTGCAACATAATCTTTGCGCCTGTTTGTGATATGGTAAAAAATATGTTAAGTGAGTTAAACATGATAACTTTGTTGTACTCAAATCAACATTTAAAGCTCTTGTTCCTGCATTTTGTATTTCACCACAATTGCAATCAACTTTATCAGAGCCGTTAGCCTATTCTAAACAGAATTCCAAGGACTAACACAGAAACAAAAATGCGCTCTTTAAGACATGTTATGGAAAAAAACCAAACGCTATATCTACTGCATCTCTTTCTTTTTTTTTTATTTTTAGCACGAAAATTTGCCTTAATCTTGCCCATGCCTGCAGCGACATGATACGCGTTTGCGATGATAACCGTAACCAGGATTCCCTAGTTATCCCTAGATGCAACTTCTATCAGTTCAGCAAAGAGACGATGTTTCTGGGGTAGCCGTAAACATTCTGAATTTTAGTTTGCTTCTTTTGCGTTGAAACTGAACTGCACTATCTGTTTCTGGTTTGGCGTCTGGAGTGCAATGGGTGAGTAGAATAAAGAAGAACTTCTTAACACGAACTATTGAAGGTTTGAGTGCGCAGACTTTTAAACGCGATAGCAATAAATACCTGGTTCTTTAGAAATTCCGGCGTTATCAGCGCAGTGAGTGAAAAATACCCAGCATGCATTTTGCAAGTCGCAGGTTACAGATATAATATGACCGGGTAATGATTGTGCGGCAGGTGGAGGAAAGAAGCTGGTTACTCAATACTTTTTTTTTTAGATTGGATTGGAGAGGGAGATAGGGAGTGAACCCAGCGAGACCATGGGAGGCTGATTCATAAACGCAACAGCTAGACCATACAGATAAGTTCGTGGAACTTGCTTCAAGTGGGGCTTTGTACCTATGTTGGATAATCTTTCTAGTAGTGAAGTGGTAGCTTACCACTGCATGTTTGTAATTGCGCGGTAAACTGTGGCACAGATTGCGGGTTCAGTTGTTAAGGTAGGATTAAAGTGTACACTCACCAATGATTTTCCCCAAGGAAAGCCGCATATGGGAGCCGCAAACTCTGTCACATCATACCTAAACGACGGAGCTTAAGCATTCTTTAGGTTTTGAATTTCTTGCCACATTCGTGGTAGCGATGGTTCTCGTGAAGACAGCAACCTTAGAGGTGATTTTTCGTGCGGATGAAATGGAGTTGGCGCCAGGGCGTCATCGACAACATGTCTGACGCTCCTCGCTTGTGTGCAATACAGATTTGTCTGCCAATTTCCCTGCTGTTCATCGCATCACTCCTTCATCTTGAACCCGAATCGCAAGATGGGTTCATCGTGAACCCATCTGTATGAGTGGACACATCTGCAACTACCTGATATTACCGTCTTCATTCCTTTCTTTCTCTCTTGTTGAACTTTTTTTTGTCTTTGCTTCAACAATGTGCATGAGTAGACGTATATGTAACATTTTTTTTATTGCCATGCCCATTCCCCTATTTTATTTTTTTGTTTTGCTGTTCCTTTTATGTTCTTTTTTGCATTTTGTATTTTTGCATTTTTTTACATTTTTTGTTCTGCGCTCGCAGCATACAGTTAAAATTTCGACAGGCGAACAGTGTGCTGAGTTTCTGGAACTATTTTTGTGGCAACAGTTTAATATTTTAATGTGTTTGCGGGAACACATTAGTACAATATCTCTTAGACTACTACGCACTGCAAGCCTTTGTTTCTTAATTTTGTCCTGCGCTCAGATTAATCAAGTCACAATGTCATATAAATTTCAGCTGCAGTCATTTTGCAAGCTACCTGCAAGAACTAGAAACCTGTTGATTGAGATCTATGGACGCATTAATTGTTGTCGAGGTGTCATACAAAATGAAAAAAAAAAAAAGATGCCTTCAAACGTTCTTTTTCTCAAGGCTTTTTCTTTTCTTCCATTGGCAAAGTGGATCGAAGTACCGAACGTCAAAGGTATGCATCCTAATGTTTTTTAAGTTGTTTTTCATGTATAGCACGCTTATAAACTGTCGCACAGTGCATAATATCGTCGCGAAGGTGATGTCAACTTCTTGTACATCATTAAATACATCGATGGCACCTGTATCTCATACATAAAATGGGCAAGCGACGCCATTTTATTATTCTGGATTTCATGAAAGCCACTAAAGATAAGTGAGCTCTCTAACACGCATTGTTGAGACCCAACATTTCAAACCCCCTTGACGATTATGAATATTTACAAATGGTACTCAATTTGTTTTGCCGTGGAACGGCGCTTTCACGAGACAGAAGAGAAAAAAGACGAGAAAGTGATTTCTTCTCTCATTCTCGTGCAAGCTCTGTTTCTCGCTACAAGATCCTCCACCGAACAGCCCAAAGTTTCACCTTGTTAACGGGCCTCACCTTTGACTTTTACGGCCATTTGATCTCCAAATAAAATCTTGCACCTAATTGAAAATAAAATAGTTGAACATTGAAATTTATTCACTGAGAACGCTTACCATCAAACTCTGTACCGTGCTTATATTCGCCGTCTTCACATGAACATCGAATCATCTTTCAGAGTTTTAAAAAATCACTCTAGATAGGGAACAGAAATGAGCAGGTAGCAGTGGAAAACACAGATCGATGAACAGATTGACTTAGGCGCAATACCACTTCTCACAAGAAAGCGCATAATTTGATTTGATTTTTTTTATTTTATTTTTTTGGTGATGGTCGAATCCTAAAAGGCCGCCTGAATGTTGCCGCAGTTTCATATTCATTATCCAGATTGTATACTTGCAATAAGGCGCGTGTCAAGGTTTCTCTTAATTTGTGGGCAACGCGCATACTCTCGCGCGCTCGCAAACGTGCCTAGGCACGCACATGCACACATGGTGCCACGCGCTGTCTAAACTTGATAACTTTCTGTGTAACGCTCTTGAAATAAAATGAAGGCGGTTGCAGGAATTGAGGGAGAAAGCCCAGCAATGCTTGTATTGCTACCGTGTCATTCTTGAGAACAAAGTCTGGGTAGATTGCTTTCTTCGGCATAAGAAAGAATATAAAGAGAATTCACTATGCGCACTGGAATTTTGAGCATACTAAGCGCATACTAGCTGCCGACGGAAATAGATATTTGAAAATGGGGAGAAGAACACTTCTCCAGTATTGTGAAACTACTGTTTGAACATGAAATGTAGTTATGGCAGCGAACCTAACAGGTGTAATACAATGTAGCACAGAGAAAGACAGTACCCATTGAGACCTAGTGGGCACAGACTTGGTGGCGCTGCCGGCTTCGCATTCAGACTCAATACCGGAAGCTGCTTCCCAATTGCGCGGCTGCGAATTATTGTCTATACGCGAATAAAGCTTCGGTTCCTGCTGCTCATAATGCTTCAAGCACCCTACGCACTTTGAGGAGACTACATAGAGGCCCTGCTGCACATCTAGTGGCCCTTCCGGTGCAATGCCGTCACTTACTGGCGTCTTTTCATCCTATAAGGATTTGATGAACCGGGGGTGATACATATACAATTGCGTCAATGATTGCAGTGATTAATATAGAGCAAGACTTAGAAGCCAAAGATAGGTTGGGAGTGGAAGCCCCACAACTACACATGACTCAGCTGTGGCCACTTAGCATCTTCATGCTGAGTTTTTGTTTTTTGTTTTTTACCACCGTCGGCAGTTACAAACCCTGGTGAATAAGGTTCCAGAAAAAAAAAGACTCTGAGGCTTCCTGCCAACGAGTGCTCGCGGCTTTCATCTCTTACAATAGACACATTTAAAAAACCTACTACCACACATAGGTTTTAAGCACCTTTATCTGCAATCAGCCCTTGAATAAGCATCTAATCAAACATATGGGCCATTCAGGCATCGACACTAATTCACCGGTAAATGAACAACCCGACCAAATGTACTGGGAAATCTCTCCCTGAGCGCCTGCTTATATCGACTGCAATTCTCTTCAGAACCTGTGAATGAAACCTCGCGCGTTTTCTTCCTAAAAGCAGAGTGCAGTCGTTCAGAGAGGCGGTGTGTAGGAATTGAAACGGAAGGCAACTACATTACTGCGTTTTCCACCACGCTTCAAACAATGAATCCCAAAAGATTTCAGCGATCCCGACATGAGAGTCACAGTGCGCATCACTGGATCATATCGGCAGTATTACATCGGTAAACGTTTATTTACAGGTAGGATCTCTTGGCGGAAATAAAAAGGTGCAGAGCTCTAGATGAGTACCTTATTTGAGTAACACTGATATTATGGGCACTCTGTCCATCATTTTACAGTTCGTCTTCGTTACTTTAAGATTTCGTTTAGCTGAATTGCTCAATACTAACTTCTTTTCTCAGGGTTTTGTTTTTTACTTACTTTTCTACCCTCATATTCACGTGCAGTAATGATTAAAGTTTCCGTCGGACTGTTCCGAGGCTTCCTATATTCTCGTAAGTATTACGTAAACACGTTTATCTGTACTGACACCTGACGTAACTACAAAAAGAAAGCCATGCACAGGTAATAGATTTTGAAACTGAACCGCAGGGAACGCCCTGCCGTTTGAGCCACGACCTCACCAACCTTCACGCACACTATGACAAAATAATGCTTCAGGCAACAAGTGCACTTAATGGGCATTTAATTAAATGTAGATCACCTTTATTTAAGTTCATCTGGCATCCGTTGCTGCTTCGCGGTCCTGAAAGCGTTGAAAACTTTTCATATGGTGCAATGTAATATATATCTACAAATAGAACAAAAGGCACACTACTGGGAGCTAATACCGCCAGAGCTCACGGCTGTTTTCTGTGCTTGTCCCGTCCCTGTGTTCTTTTCCTTCAGTACATTACAGCACAAACTATAGAGCTCTTTGTTTTGTGCTGGAAGCTCTCGCTTTTCGTTTGGATGGAAGACTCTTTGGTTTGATTGCAGGCGATTTGTCAGTGCACTACTGTAGTCGTCGCTTTTTCTTCTGTACGTAGGTGTGTCGTGGATTGGGCAACCTTCACTCTTGCCTTCATCATATTTTACTAATAATACGGCTTCCAGTTCTGTTGCCTGAAGGCATCAAAAATATTCCGCGTCCGCAGTTGTCATTCAACTTTTTTCAAGGCGTTGGGAGAATGTTTTTGTTTAATCGCGGAAACCAGTTATTAAATACCTAACTTGGACCAATTGGACCGATGGTAATAATATGTCGCACGTCACTGCTTTCTTTGCCTGCTTATCTTGAATATAGCAGGATTGAAAAGGTAATATTCTGCATGTGGTGAACGCCTTTCGCTATTATTTTGGAAACAATGTATACATTCCTGCCTGCAAACAGAGGAACGCTCAATGCGCACTGCGTGGTTTGCGAATTGAGAATGTAGTGAATCTTGTCCTCGCTCCATCAAGCCGATCGCTTCATACAGGTGCACTACGAAATGGGGTACTTCCGTTTTGGGGTGCAGCTCCCCCTCCCTCTTTTCATTTCGCTTATGCTTCTAGCTCCTCCGTCATCAGTTATTCATACAAATTGTCTTGAAGGACTGTGGACAAGTATTTCTGCAGGCTGAGTATTGACATCAATAAGTAGCTTCCCCGGTAGTACAGTGTAGACCACTTACCCTGAATACATGAATTTGACCACGACTGCCCCGGCCGCGTTTCGATGAAGGCGGAATGCCCGCAATGTGGCTACCCGTTGGGCCAGATGGCACTCCAGACCAACGCCATTAAAACGGTTATATAGCAGCATCAGACTGAGGCTCCGATTGTAGTCACATGTAACGTTAGCGTTATTCCGTCTGTTAAACCACTGCGTGGGTTGTGTATCTTACATGTAGTATATGCCTGCTTCAAGCACTGAAAAGCATGTGCATAAACAATTAGACCTCAATACTTTCATTTAACCACTTATTTAGATCCACCGTCAACTAAGCCAAATGTTGAAAAGGACCGAAGACTACTCAGGCATGGAACCTAGACACATAACTGCTTAAATAAGGCCAACGAAACACGGGGATAGGAGTGCATGGTCCAGAAACGGCGGACTGCTTCTCCAATATGAAAAAAGTCATTTGTTTAAAAGCGTACCAGCCTCACTGAATTTGATTTTATATCATTTCGATTATTTCCTTTTCTATTTATTTTTCATTTTCTTTTCTCACACTTGGCTGCTCTAAGGAGTCCATGTATGCAGAGAGACCTCGGAAAGTACATACAGTGCATTATCTACATCTCTACACTGTAGAAAACAGAGAAAGTAATGCGGGAAGTCTTCCCCAAGCTTTCAAAATATCGCACATGATAGTAGTTATAAAGGTGGTGTTTTTTTAATGTGCACACTTTTTGCTTGCTCAGACGCCGTACTTGTCACTACAGGCAGTGTATGCTTGTTTTATTGCGGTAGCAATACTGCGCCAGGTTTTGGCCCGTCGTGTCGTCGCGGGAGGGGCCACGTGTGACATTGAGCAGCCGTGAGGAAGAAGAAAAAGAACAACAAGTAGTAGAAGAAGAAGAGGTAGTAGAAGCAGAAGGAATAGAAGTAGAAGTAGAAGAACGAAGTAGAAGAAGTAGAGAAAGGAGTAGAAGAATTAGAAGAAGTAGAAGTAGAAGAGAAGTAGAAGAAGTAAAAGAAGAAGAAGAAGATGCGTACGCTGTCGCTTAATACTCTTAAAGTATGAGCTTAAGTGTTCCCAATAATGTAGCACCGTGTTCTTATAGGGCGTGATAGGGAATAATGTAGCAGGCAAAAGAAGCTTCCGCCGTTGCTTTCGCAATTGAACTAGGATTCACCGGTGTTAATCCACAGCTATGTTTTTCTTCCTGCTTCCCCATGCACTTATCCCAATAGCGTACCAGCTATTTTCTTCTGTGCATCACTCGACTGTTATCCATGCGCCGGCTAAGATGCAAAGTAATTATTCAGGCCTTCGCTGCTCTTGCATTTTTTAGCTTTGTTCAATAGTGGCAACTCACCAGGAATACCATGCCCACTGAAACAAAAAAACGACGCACGAAACCGAAAGCGAAGACAAGCACCCAGAAGCCTCTTCCAGTGATTAATTTGTGTGGACGGGACGCCTGGTGGGTCTTTAATTTGCGAGTTCATCAGGCATCCTAGTGGATTTCATTATCAAAGCCAATGAAGCTCCGGCAGCTATGTGCCATGGGGAAGTCGAGTGTTCAGTTAATGTTATCCGCGGTCAGCCTTCTCCGCTCACAAATTTTCTGCTGACTGCTAAGCTGGGCTTCCAAAATAATCGTAAGGGTTAAGAAAACAAGAGAAATCGAGCTCCATCTATTTTTAATAGCAAGACTTATACGCGTTGAATGAAATCGATATCACTCGGATGAATGTCAGCTTATTACCGAATGTTCTATGCATCATACCACAGTGAAATAGAGAAACGAATGTCGATTAGCCTTCACATTCAGAGCATGCAAGCGTAAAATTTCGAAGTGGTGCAAGTCGCTGCGCTCCAACGGCGCCCTAACGGGGCCTGTTCTATACATAGTTGGTTGTTCTCACATTGACGTTTTTATCGATTTCCTTGAGTTGTACTTTTTCTTGAGCGTCGCTTTAAAGAGAACAAGGGCCCTTTGATTACTTTGGAATTTCTAAATATTCTGCACAATATCTGCCCATGTAATTTCAGTTTGGGGCATTTACGAAAAAAGCCACAGGAAACGGCTGCGTGATTTAGGAAGTCCATATCTCAAGCTATAATATGCAAGCATTTAAAATATAGGCATCTACAAGTGAGTATTCCTAAAATTTGTATACATAATTATTGGTGTTGATTTCAACATCGAGAGATGACAACTCGAGTGCCGATAATTAAAAAAAAAAAAAGCTTTTTCTTCCAGAGCCTGACTGATCGATCGTAGTGCCACTTATGCCCATTTTCGATCCGAAACTAAAAATCCTACAAAGCAAACATCAGAGCCATTTGCGTGCTTTGAAGCTCTTTAACACTCTAAAAAAAATAAAAAAATTGAAGTTGCTTCTTCGCTCTTTCCGTGCTATAAGACCATTTGAAAAAACAATGTGGTTCTGTTACTTTTGTGCCTTGGTGCGAAAACCTTTCATGTCATTTCTTTTATTAGATGGGCTAATTTTCTTTCTTCTCATCTGCTTCATTGCTATATTCACGCATGTGTTTTTAATGCAAATCAACATTTTTCTTTCTAGACCTCAGCTCAGATTCAAAACCATGTGCCTGATATAAAATAAAGCTAATTATGGCATAATGGATGTGAGGTCCATTTTTCAGCCGAATTCTTTTTTTATTCAATTCATTTATCCAATTATTGAAAAGGCACTCTTATTAACGAGAAAGACATTGTGCAGAGGGCCGTTAGTATTTGATGTTTACAAAAAAACAACATAAACGTTGACGATCGATGATGAATTCCGTACGTTTTCCGGTGAGGTAAAAGAATCTCCATCAGATTTTTCTTCGGAAAAAGATAAGTTGGCTTAATGGTAATAACCTAGTGAGGCTAAGACCTATATAACGGAGGGCGGGCAAGTTAACTGCGCAGTGGCGTATTACAATAGATGGTCTTGTGAAAAGAATAGAGACAAACGCACTTTTAAAGGGAAGCAAAAGGTGTTACAATTTTTTTATTATTTATTTACCGGTCTGGCTATAATTACAAAATATATGCTTAATGTAGTGCGCTCATTCATGCTCAGGTCCGAAATGTGCGCAGCATATTCGAATTCTGTCAGGTAGTACCCCATCGTATTTCTTGTCAGGCAGTAGCCTAACAAAAGATGTTCACGAAAGAAATTATTTGGAAATGTTGAAACTTACGGACATATGATGCTCGTGCTTTAGGTTTACCACAGTGTAGATGGCACGTAGAAAACAGACTACACGGGCTCTTTGTCGGTGGGTTCATATCTAAGCTTGTGTATCTCTTCTTTGCTGCTGTAAATATTCAAAGTGAACATAAGCAACTAGCGCAATGAGGTGTGTGTGGCTGCGTTGTGTTTTTAATTTTCTTTTAGTTGTGTAATTAGGGCAAAGAACTGATGCCAAGACAGATCTCCTGCCATCGGCAACATAGCCTGGTACCAAGAACTCGCCTTTCTAGCACTAGCACCAAATGGTAATAGCTTTGGGCACTTGTGTGCTATTCGAGAAGCGTCTGTACCATATCATTAGGTGATACATGAAAGAGGCAGCTGCGCCGCTTGATCAGTATCTGCTCCGAAGAGGCCGCCTCTGTGCGTCTAAGATAGAGACCACTCCTTCCCAATAAGGGACTCCATTCCCGGCTCGCGAATCGATTGGAGCCGATCGGGCTTGCTTCCGGATTGGGGACGAACGAAGTGGGGAAGTGGAAAATGGTAGGGCGCGTAGAGAGAGCGGCACATAGTAGCAGCTACAGGCCACCAACGAAAAACGAAAAAAGAAGGAAAACAGTAAAAAAGAGAGATTTTCGAGGAAGAATTCCAGGCGGCGGGTCTATTCGCAGTCCCGGAAGTTCGACAGGGAAAACCTTCCAGGCAGGTATAGAGAGCCTTGCGGTAGTCGACCGACTCACTGTCGGGAAACAGACTGAGGGAGAACGGCTTAAAAGCAGTTGGACCAAGCCATTGGAGTTGTCTAGGAGTGGAGCTCTTCCTCTTCTGTCGCAAGAGAACGCCGATGTACGCCGAATTTTTGGCAGGATGTCATAATAAAAGTACAAAAAAAGAGATGCCGGTCTTTGTGTAGATCTCTTCGCTCATAGGAAGCTACAAAATACGTAAGGTCATTTGAGCTTAACGGCATCGGCTTCACTGTTTTGTGGATGTTCAATAATATTATCGACTCCTAAATAACGCTCGTGTGCAACTGGCAGTGGCTGTTGGTTACAAATTGTTAAAATAATTTGCTAACTGACGGTGTCATTGTAGCCACGCAATTCAAAGCACTTGCTAGTTACAGCAAGGTAATGTTTGGTTAAACGATTTTGTGATGGCTAACAATGCGGATCGTAATTCTGTACTTCTGACTTGCAGGGGTGATCTGCAACGGGTGTCAAGCATTCATAATACATACCACCT
>JAJIZL010016291.1:34332-68465 GCA_023969395.1 Amblyomma maculatum | reverse complement strand
CTACAGTCCTCTGCATCTAAGGTCCGCATCACTACATGGACGGCAATCGCGCCTATAGCTGGACGAGGGTCATCAGCTATATCTTTCGGGAAGCGGAAACGGAAGATATAACCACCTTAACGGCTACATGTATTTCTGCGGAGCAGTCATAATAGTCTCCAGGTTCCAGACAGAAAAGCAAGTATGCACACGCTGCCACGGCTGCGCACTACAGGTGCCCTTGTATAGTATATTCTAAGCACTCACTTAGAGCTGGCTTTGTCCGAAGAGGATGTGGTGCATCAGAGAACCCTTGGAGCGCTTTCGTTAATTACAGCATGGGTGAGCGCTTTGTGCTGAAGTTGCGCGTGTACCCTAGCAAATAAAACAAAAGTACTTCTTGCATAGCCTTCTCATGGTGGTTACCTCGTTGATGTTTGGTGGCGAGCTGACCTCGTCTGCTTATTTCCTGGGTGTGCAATAGCCAACACTGAAACTTACGTACTGATGTTCTAACATTGTACCCTAGACCAAGTGCATTGATATGTTTAGTTTATACTGACAGTGCTTTCGCAGAGTGGGGGGGACTAGCCCAGTAGCCACAAGTAATCACGCAATTGCGAACGCAGCGAGTCTCGGACGTGTGAGCCCCGTGCGTTTCTTGCCAAAACTATTGTTCTCAAGCAGATGTTTGAGCGTGAGCCTTAAGATAGCTGTTTGCCGAAGCGCCTATGAGCTCGTTAACGCAAACATAAATTCTTGTGCATTAAAGCTGTATTCGAAAGCTGCATTTTAAACTTGCTCCTTTTCTATTTTTATGCCTTTGCAGACACACACTTCAGGAATCTATGTTTCTTTACTTTTCCTGTGTTCTGCGCCTCTCCGGAGTGGTGCAGTGGTTAGGGCGCTCCAATACCGTAACTGCTTTTTGATGGTAGCGAAAAGCAAGGCGCCCGTGTGCTAACGAAAAGCAAGGCGCCCAGAAAGCCCAATGGTCAAAATTTACGTAACCTTCCACTACGGTGTCTCGCATAGCCTGAGTCGGTTTGGGACTTAAACCCCATAAACTAAATAAAACCTTATTCTTTGGTTATGGTTGGAACTGTAACAAGAAAACAGGACCCAGCAAAGCATCATCAATACGTTCTTAGGACGCTGCTTACGATGAGGACCTTTGTTTGACGAGCAGCTCTTGGATCGGTGCTTGCCGATAATGATGGTTCTTGCTTGCTCGACACTAATAGCCATTTGTGCTTCAGATATGGATGTCCATTAGGCTCGCGATGTCAAAATGCAGGACGTGTTCTGTACGCATTCCAGCATATCGCAGAGAAGTAAACATTTCAATTGTTGGTCAAATATATAGGGGAATCCCCCTATACATTTGACCAACACCATTCCCACTTCGAGTTTTAGATCAATTCGCTCTCGCCCTACCATCTGATCTGCTGACCGTCCTGGTTAGATCAGTCGGTAGAGCGACTGCCCCGGAAAGGCGGTGGTGCCGGGTTCGATTCCCGGATCAGGATGAATTTTTTCTTTAACTACGAAGTTTCTGAGAAAGCTGTATAGCTTTCCTTTGTAGCCGTATGGCGGCGCTTGGGTGGATGCAATGAGTAATTACTCCCTTATTATTTCAATCATTCAAGTCCCCAAGGAAAAATCCCCTTTTGAAACTTTCTCATCGAAAAACTTTGCTGCAAACAGTCTTACAGTCACTGCTTCTGTATTATTTTTCGTAGGTTACCATAATATATGTCTTCCTAATTAATTGGTATATTTTACTGTTATTGCTGTGCCGTGAGTAGAAATACCTGTTAAGTGTGCAAGAATGCATCATTCGAATTTAGCATATGTGTAACTCCTTTTGTCTACAGCGTTGTAAGCACTTTTTATACTCCGTTCGGTAAAATTATGTAGTGCATACCGGAATATTTTGTGCTTAAGCTGCAGGGAACAACTTCAGTGGTATGCATGTGGTACCCACGCGTTAGGAACTCAGGGAGAGATACCAGATTTTAAAAAATCTTCACTGCAGCGAGTTCGAACCCAGGAACTTCTCTTGGGAAGTTGACACAAAACCTCATAGCCACAGTGGGGCTGTTACTCTTGGCATATAGATGAGCCTAGTTTGTGTAATCTAGTGAATGATGGAAAGGCGAACCACAGGCTATGCATATCTGTGGCAGGTGGCATAAAGCAAAACAAAATGCAGCTTAAAGAAGGTGGTGGTGGCAGTAGGGGTTAACAGTAGTTAAGAGTGAATAAAATATGATTTTTGCTACGGCTAACAAAATCTGTTTGCAGCGTTTTGAATATCGGAAAGCATTCTTTACTCCTGTCACCTGCTAGCTAACGCATTGTAAACTCGCTCTTGAAAACGAAGTGATAATTAGTACCTATATTTATTTTTATTTTATCACTTACGAGAAAATGTGCGGTGCTGTCACTGCAAGTGGATTGTGCAGTACGGTGGACATTTTGGCCGTGTCAGAGCTTAATGTCAAATCGATAAATTACTGAAAATAACTGATAAACTTCTATTGATCTAAAGCGTTAATATCCCCGTTCCAAAGAAAATTTAGCGTTGGTGTTGATGCTCTCAGCGAAATATTAGTGTCATGCCTAAGGAAGGTTGTGGCTGGCAGGTCACATTTCCAGTAAATGATCGGTTGGCTGATTATGTGACGTCATGAGATCCGAAGAAATTGTTGCGTTTGAAAAAGGTGGCATCTTGGATAGCTCCTTTGAGATGGGAGGGTGTCATCATCATCATCATCAGCCTGACTATACCCACTGCAGGGCGAAGGCCTCTCCCATATTTCTTCAATTAACCCTGTTCTGTACTAGTTGCATTCAATTGACCCCTGCGAACTTCTTAACCTCATCCGCCTACCTAACTTTCTGCCGCCCCCTGCTACGCTTTCCTTCCCTTGGAATCCAGTTTGTTACCCTAAGCGACCATCGGTTATCCTCTCTTTGCCCTACATGTCCTGCCCATGCCCATTTCTTCTTCTTAATTTCCACTAGAATGTCAGTAACTTGAGTTATTTCTGTTACCCACTCTGCAAACTTCCTATCTCTTAATGTTACCCCACCATTTTTCATCCCACAGCCCTCTGCGTTGTCCTCAACTTAAGTAGAACCCTCTTGGTTAGCCTCCACGTTTCAGCCCCATAGGTGAGTACAGGTAAGATAGGTGATATAGCCATCAAACATCCGGGATCCTTGGGTCCCTACTCTGACACGCTACTCCTTAGCTGCGCAGGCACGTTTTTCCCTCTCGGTTAAAGAAGTAGGTACCTTAAATTGGTTTATGTGTTTCTTTCTTCTTTTCAGTACCATGCAAGAAAGTATTGTCAATGAATAACGACGCAGAATACTCGTAAACCCAATGATTTATATTTAAATGTTTCTCGGGTAGTTTCGGTGTCAGTTTCAGCCACCGTTGATGGCTGTGTTTTAATAAGCGTGCTTAGGTCACATGACACATGCACAAACTCCAATACAATCGCTGCTTACTTCTTTGTTTATTCAATAAACCTTTCGGCAGATTTGCATAAGTATTATAGCTATCTATTATGAACAAAGCACCGGAAACACTGCAGTTTTTCTGCACCTCTCGTGACGCCAGTGCGTAAATGACATCAGAGCCGTCGTTTGTCATTTGAGGCCGTAACCGGAACTTCATTAGGAAAAATTTTGTTGTACCGTATTTATCACATTGGTCGCGCAATTGGCGCTGCTATCCTTGATTAGCAACGTGTTCACATCATTGAGTAAAACTAAAATAAAACGCATTTAGAGCTGGTATTTTTACCTACGCGGGCTCATGCTTATTAGTGTATGTCAAATAATGGAGGTGGCAATTAAAAGGATAATGATCAAGCAACTAGAGGATAAAATGTAGGTGAAGTATGATCTGCGAAATATCCGCGGACAATATTCATTAATGCATTCACGTCATACGCTCAAAGCAGGCTTTAAGAATCGCCCACTATTTATTTGTATTTTGATTTTAAGGGACATATTACACTGAAAAATACCGTACCACCCAACCCTGATGGTGAGCCCAGTATTAAATATTATTATTCTCTATTTGGTTCCAAGTAACGAACACCAAAGGTGCACATTTTGGAAATTGTGGTAATTTGCCTCCTCATATTTATTAAATATAAAATGGGTTTGTTGCGTGAGGTATTGTCGCCGAAATCACGTTCGGTTCTACAACATGAAACACGACATATTAGGCTGTAGTTGATGCACAAGAAATTGTAGCGATGCACTTTTGTAGAGTGAAAGGCTGTAATGACAACTCAACCAGCTTGCATATGCTTATTTGTGACATAAGATATTTAAAACAATGAGCCGATGCGCTAAACTTAAAGACTGGGCTAACCGTTGACATTCACGGCCTAAATACTCGTAGTATGTTATTGCATATTAAAAACGAAAGTAAAAGTTAATTCCTTTGCATGTATTTTCTAAACAAGTAACAAATAACCACTATTGTGCACGTGATGAAGACGTCTATCGAACCCGCCTGTACAGACAGCAGGGAGGTCAATATCGCAGGTTTTTAAATAAAATTCTTTTAACTGTGAAACAGTTACCTAGCGCACCATCCCGAAATGGTGGTTGTATAAGCAGTCATGAGTTTTCGGGTTGTTCACTCCCGGTATATATATGTAGATTTTTTAGACAGGCCCAGGAGTATATGTCCCAAACATCGCGTGGCGCGTGGCGAATGATTGACAATAAGTAATGCCATCCTTTTTATATTTTTCTACATGGTCCCCATGTCCCTAACTTGACAGCCGGTCAATTTTACCTTCTGGCAGGCTACAAAATTGCGTTTCTTTGACCGCCTCACGCAGTTGACGTAACAGAATTGTTTAATCGTTGCGTAAACACGATGCCGCAGGGAAACCTTGGAGAAATGCATTTTAAAAACACATATTCGCATCTTAACCGGTCGCCTTGCCGCAGTTGCTGAGCCGTATGGCTACGTACCCTGTTAAACATGCAGGGCCATCTACCAGTCCCGGAGGTCCTTTTTTCTATGTCGGGGAAACTTAAAACACCCAACGATGGAGATCACACGCCTTCACAGATTTCTTGAGCTATGTTCGCGTAAAGATCGTTTTCTATTGAACGCGTTTCGATCAACCACCCTTGTGACCTTGTGCTTGATTGATAGAGCATTTTACGAACACTATGCGTTTAGAAGTTTATTTCGAAGCTTTCCAACACCCCGTATCCAGTAGCTCCTGCGTCCTTGGAGGGCTTAACCTCACCATATAATAACGTTCCATGCCTACCATGCCGCATCAAAATACCCCATAGCGTACTGTACCAACCATAGCATACTATACGATGCAATACCATATCATATTGTCTTGTCATACGATACAATATCATGCCATACCATACAATATTATAATATTCCATATTTGACTACGCAATTCAGCATCAGACAATGTCGTACCAAACAATATCATAATATTCCATATTAAAGTACGCAATTCAGCATCAGATAATGTCGAACCATGCAATCTCATATCATGCTGAAAATATACCAGCCGATCCTTGCCTTACCATACCCTATAATACAATGCAGGCACACCAAACTTGCTCTTTTGCGCAGACGACGCGTTGCTACAAAAAGTAACACCCGCCGGTAGAAAAACTGCAGAAATTAGGTTTCGAACAGCCACACTTGTCCAAAATTTTCGTAGCATTCTTTCGCATCTGGTACTTTCCCACACTGAAGCCTGAAAATCTCACTCACTGGCAACTTTTATTTTACTCATGATGGCCAAGCCCACCATGAATGTGCACTTAATAGCCATCTTTGCTGACGGGGAGAAAAAAGGAGGAAGATTGATATATAATGTGTGAAAGCCGTAATCAGGACATTTTGTAGAATTTATTTCTAAAAGAGGAGTTTAGCGTGAGTTTCTTGTAAGTTATCCAATCATCAACGAAATAGTCATTAGCCATTTTAAACAACCGCACAGGGCTTCAGTACGCATTAGCAATAAGTAAACGAACACCGGTAGTAAATCATATCGCGGCCACTGCCTGACTACTATATTGCCAGTATAATCTGACTTAAGGAGCCGCTTGTTTGTAGACCCCAGCCGCCGCTGTGGGTCTTCATAATGAGGATCCGTGCTTGCGCCTGTTATGACATTATCGTCTCACAAAGCCTCCTGTGTAATAATTTCATGGTTGATCTCATAAGCTTAGTAATCTGTAGAAGCGAATACGGCTCACCTCCTAATCTTCGGTGCTGCAAGAATGGAGATTGTCCAAGTCGGTTGCATTATGCATCAGAATACGATGAAATCGAAGACGCCAACGCGTTCTTTCTCCTTGCGCTTAACGTGTATGCGTAGATGCTTAGCCGGCATTGCTCCAGCGTGTAGGTAATTATATTTGGGTATCGGAGCAACCATGCCAATATTTTTGTCACGGCCAGTTCGTGATTGAGGCGCCGAAAATGTTTTTTGTTGTGTGTGTGATAAGTTTTTGTAAAGCAATGAGTTGTCCTCAGCATGCCCCTGGATTATATTCTGTCAGTTAAGAGCTTCTAGGGGTCTAAGTGGGTCTATAGTGGGTCAATAGTGGGCCTACCTAAAAAGCCAGTAATGTAAATTCAAAGACTTCGAATCTTCTAGGATGCCGTCTAGAGAATCAAGAAAACACCAAAGGGCAATAAAATGTGCAAACTCAATTATTTATTGTTTGTTTTTTGTGACACAGTATGGGGACTTTTGTCTCTTCAACGAATTGGTTTGTAATGTTATTTACTCCAATGCACACCTAAATTATTACAAAAAGTACCAATGCGGTCCGAGCGGCTGCGTATGACTTATAATTAGACAGTTCCTGCTGTTGGTGTATTCTGCACACTGCTTCAGCTGATGAGCGACCCATTTTTGTTCATGAGTTTGCTTTTATAATAGGTTTCTGGTATAGGCAGACGTTTGAAAGTGTCTTGGTGCCTAAAGACTTCTGTTTGTTGGAAGAGAAGGGTGAATTGGAGAATGGAGGTCGGGAAGGGGGTTGTGGGTGCAATGATGCCCTTTGTTGGAAGATCTGCCTTCCAGGCCTGGAGGGCGATTTGAAAGTGAAGGATTCACGCTCCAAAGTCAGCACCGAACTTTGTTTTTTTTTTGCGAAATGCAGGCCCTCTAGATAGGTATCAATGATATGCAATTCATGGTAAATATGCTTCAAGAACTGTAAGACAGAAACAAGAAATGCATTAGGTCTGCCTCTAACAGAGTGTGGTTACCTTCGGCTTGGGGCGCTAGTAGGGCTACCACATTCAGAGCTGATTGTCATCTGCCAGAAACATTTAGTTGGACATCTTATGCAGTTGCTTGAGAAAAACAAATATGTGCATGAAGGAGGGGAACATTTCTCATATCAATCTGTACTTGTGGACAACGTATTAGGCCCTCAAAAATTTTTATTTCAGCGATCAATACAAAACATTTATTAATTTTTATTCTATGCAATGTTTCCTTTTTTAATTTTAACTTTTCAGTTCTCGCATTTCCTGCATGACGTGTCAGGGTGTCAGGGAAAGTGTTTTTAAAAGGGGATTTTCCGTCGAAAAAACAACGGCACTTGTAATTCATAAGCAAGTTTCTGCTTTACATATTGATAAAGGATCGTGAGAAAGTGTACAGAACCGACCAAGACAAAACGCAACAGTGCTCTAACTAGGTACAACGATTGAAGACATAGCATTCAGTCAGCAAAACCCTTCCCGAAGCAGAAAAAGAACAAATTTATGGTCTCCCGCTTTTGCCAGCGCATAATTTTGATTGTATTGCATGCTCTGTGCAGCGCCGTAATGCATAAAACGAGCGGGTTCAAAGGTCGAAAAAATCCATTAAATTATACAGTACCATATTCGTAACGTTCCGACTGTTGGATTGAAAATTTTGTACGCCCATGTTAGAGTGAGGCAAAGTAAATAGCAGCTTTTCCATAAACAGTTTCTGGTGGGTTTATCAGCTTCAAATTGCTTGGTCCAGCAGTTCCACTTTCAGTCCACTTAAAACATGTTTTAACTACCAGACGCGTTTGAAATCAAATTGGCTGGGGAACAAAAGGCTTTAAATTTTATTTTGCCTGTAGTAACCACCGTTCCATCGTTGTAGAGCAATTCAGCTTAGCAAGTTGTTCCGGCAACGATTAGCAAAACTGTGGCAATACACTTAGCGAATGCCAATCTTTGGCCCAACTTTGCAATAGTTTCACTCGTACCAACCACTGAGGACAAGAACTTTTGAGGGGACTAACTAGTCGACTGTCACTTAATTACATGTTCTTAGATCTAAGTTTAGTTTGCCTGCTTTAGCTTTTTCCTGAACTTTCAACCAACAGATTCTATTTAGCCCTCTTTTTGCAGGGAGCTGCTTTCGTGGGCTTCTTGGTTTCTTTACATGCCCCTCCTTTTCCCAAAAGATCACAGACTGCATTGGCGGGGGCATGAAAGAACAGCAGTTCTCACCTAGTTCATTTTATTTGGGTCTTATGACACGTGGTTAGGAGTGCAGCTGCATTTTCTTTCATGAGTTTCTTTTTCTTTTTTTCCGTCCTCCCTTTCCAGCTATATTTTACTCGTCGTACATGCTTGGAAAATTTCTTCCTGGCACGACTTCTCGCCCTCTCTTTGAATGTTCATTTTGTTTTGAATTTTACTCCCTGCCCAATCCGTTCTACACGGCCTCACTGGTCTTGAGGTTAGACACGTTGACATGAAACTTTTTTAGCACCAATTCGGGCCTCTTGTCAGACGCGCATGGTGGTGTCGCCATACCTCCAGCAATACGAGCACAAGTATCCTAACAGCTGGAATAATGAAAGTTCGGCCGCGCAGCCGCATGCGTGTTCCATGCACAGCATACATGTAGACAAAAAAAAATCATTCCATACGAGTCAGGCATAAAAGTTTCAAAAGTGTATACCTTTCTCCCTATTCTCACCGTGCATGCCGCTTATTTTTCCAGGTTTTACAAAACTCCAGGACTTCAAATATTCGATCAATTTTATTTGAGTGGCATTTTGGTATTCGCAATCTCAAGTCGCTCAACGTTTGTCATGCCCATGAAGTGTTCCGTAACATTTTCTTCGTGTCCTTCCTGCAGAATGGCATCGCGGCGCTCGCTTTACAAACAGCAGCGAATGTGCAACGCGCAGTTGCAATTAATACTAGTTCCACGTCTTGCGCTAAGGTGTGGCCGGGATTACTTATAAGCAGTAATGTGAATCGTTAGTGTTCTTCTCCGTTGCGCATGCGCCAGATGTAAACCCTTAGCTTACCGGAAGAATTTGAAGGTTGTTCTCACTCTACCAGCCGCTGATCCGTGAAAGCCCACGCAAGCGAGTCAGATATACGATGTGAACTTTAAATATCGTGTTTACGCCACGAATCATGACAAGTTAACTCGTTGTGAGACAAAGTGCATAAAAGCTGAGGCTCAGCAAAACCTGTTTAAAACCTTGCTAATATCAAGCCTCTCTATGTATGTGTACTCTATGATTTGGTTCCAGATTTTTTTGTAACAGGTTGGCATATTAGCGAGAGATACGGGTTCAATACACAATTTTTCATTTTTTTTTTTTAAAGTGGTATGCACTGTACAAGATGTTAAGCAAGGAACACTCTGTAGGCTTCTCGTATATGTGCGCATCATCAGCAGAAGCACAACTCGATGTCTTGCAGTAACGCATTTATTCATTCACAGGCATAGACAAAGCGCAACCAACTGCCTCTTCATTTCATTTTTTTTTAATGGGCAAATATGTCCTTCGGCGTAAGGCTCTAAATATAGCGTGAAAGCGTGAACTGAGGCCCCGAAGGCAAAAAGAGCCCATGTCCTATAACTAGTCGGTTTGTGTATCCGCCAAGAAGAGTTTGTGCATCAATTTTTCTCTCAAAATAATTTTCTCCTACCAGTGACGGAACACAGGTGAGTAACCCCCAACGGTAGGTATCCGTACGGTCACGTGGTGGATAACCGTTGTCCACGAAACATATCATTACAAGCGGTTGTTCAGCGATTCAGATGAAATGTGACACTTAAAAATTTTGATACATTAGGGCGGGTTCCTTGCGCACAAAGCAGTTTGGTCCGGAAAATACATAAAGCCGAAACAGCCAATAGGCCGAAGCGCGCTCCCTGCAGGTCTTGCAATGGTGTCACGATTTTTCGCTGCAGGAGTCAAGTCCGACGTCGAGTGACTCCGGTCAAAGCAGCACCCCCTACCGACGACTGAGGACTCCGTTCTTCCTGCGCTGGATCGGTCGAAAGCGGTCACACGGGTACAGGGTGTCATCCCTGTCCTTGCACCAGCACCGTTGATGGAGCCTCAGATGCTACCTCCCGAATCTACGCCCAGCGCCAACAGCTCGCTGTAGTTCATCGCCATCGAAGTGCACACACTCCATTCTCAGTCAGCCATATTGCATACCTATTTTTTTTTTCTGCTTTTCACGCGATTTTCCCCGAATGTGGAAATCTCTGCATGAATTGTGAGAATGATCTGCATCATTCTCACAATTCCCACCTCACGTATACGATGCCCTTCAACGCTTTTACCATCAATAAACGACCATTCGCTCATAATCAGGGACCCCATGTCTGTTTTCTCTTAAGACCTGGTGCAGTTCCTTTTCCTACATGAGGCCTTTGTAAAAGATCTAGAGCCCAATGTTTTATTTTCGGACCAAGTTGTGGGGCTTATATAGTGAATCGCATTGCACTCTTGTCGGTGAAAGGAAGTCTTCCTCACCAGTCCGAGAGGGAGGACATTATCGGATGCTAAAAGTATTTCAATACATCACTGAGAAGGAAAAGCCCTTAGGACACTTTACTATGGCCCATTCGTCTTCCAGCAGCCATATAAGTGCCACGAACTATAATCAGCCCATAGAAAGTAAGTGGATCAGTGGAATAATGCTCAAATATGTTACTTCCACGTCATAAATTAAAATATCAGAGATTCTCTTTAGCTTGTCTTCCATTCAGACTGGTTCAAAGCCGGTTTTGAAGTGACATATTTCTGCTCCCTGTCTGCTGCCCTAAGCTAGACTACTGTATAGGCCGTCATGAATAACGGAGGTTGAGTAGGCCGCACCTCGTACTGCCAACGCCATTTTGCTAGCAAAGCAAATGTGCCGATACTTGCCGGCATCGTTCATGGTCGTGAGTCGAAAACTGTAAGGATACAATTCTGAAATTTATTCGTGGGAATCATTCCCAAGAGCAGTGCGTTTGTATTATAAAGAACGCCTAGCCAGTACGCGCTCAGTCCTAACGCAATTTCTATCGTTACTGTGAGCTTTATCTATCCCGCTGCTCTATAACCTTCTGTGTTCCGGGAGTGCATGTGGGCTCTCCCTCCGTCTCCAGCCCCCTTGCAGTTCCTTTCCAATTAGTCCTTATCGCCGGAGCCATTGTGCGTCCACCCTATACAGCGGTCTTGGTTCGTGCTCGGTCTAAATATGCATCACTACACTCCGCTCCCAATAGTCCATCTTGTTGCTTTTACAATACTGACAACTTCATTTCTTTTCCCGCGAATCTTATATGCATGGCATTCTAACGTGCACTGTGCGGCTAGTTACTAACCTAATTACTGGTATAGTCTGCCGAGGGCATTTTGGTAAATTTCTCTTCGTAATGAGCAGTTTTTGCGCAAATGTTCGCCTAGGAGAGGTAAACGAGTAACCGCGAGCTTCAAAATGCTGAGTAACGTTTAGAAACGATCGTTTACACCGCGTGGTATATCTATAGCTCTGCTCGCGAAAGGACAGGGAGAGTCGCACAAATGGGGTTTAGAACAACTTTAGGCTCTCCTTTTGACAGTGGGTGCACACAGGCTCACAATAATTAGATGAAGATTGAGTCGGTAATGCTTGATACTTTAAAAGATTGAAGCAATACTTGTTCCTTTCACTTCACTTCACTGTGTTCATGAGCTATTGCATAGGATGTATTTAAAAGACTTCATAATCGCCATTTGTGGTGAAGAGCGCAGTTTGAGCAGTGCAAGTCAAAACGGGTAAATTAAGGCCCATTAGATATGCCAGCAGCCTTTTGTTCTGTTTCGCGCAGGGCAAAATATCTGTCATTGCGAATAAGGTCCTTACTCCATATTGCATCGCCGCCGAGAGCGTTTTAAATGAACAGAGGCTATGCGCTCACCACGTTGAATTAAGCAACCACGCCTTGGCCTTGAAGTTGCGGCAGCCAGTTTTGACAAAATAGGAAAAGCACGCGCGTTGATCTGGGCGAAGGGACCGGCCGCCACCGACAACCAATTCACACGAAGCATTTAAGGAGTTTCATCATCATCATCATCATCATCATCATCCTGACTATAACCACTGCAGGGCGAAGGCCTCTCCCATATTTCTCCACTTAACCCGGTTCTGTGCTAGCTGTATCCACTTGACCCCTGCGAACTTCTTAATCTCATCCGCCCACCTAACTTTCTTCCACCCTCTGCTACGCTTTCCTTCCCTTGGAATTCAGTTTGTTACCCTACTTTTCTATGTCCATT
Source organism: Amblyomma maculatum (assembly GCA_023969395.1). Classification (NCBI taxonomy): domain Eukaryota; kingdom Metazoa; phylum Arthropoda; class Arachnida; order Ixodida; family Ixodidae; genus Amblyomma; species Amblyomma maculatum. The sequence continues at coordinate 55,895 of JAJIZL010016291.1, read as the reverse complement.
TCCGGTTCTTCTGTTTGCTGAAGAAGGTATTCATGATTCGTAAGTTATTGCGCTCTGCAAACTCAACTAGTAACTCCCCCCTGCTATTCCTAGAACCACACATTAACAATAACACATTAACACATTATAAATAACAGAAATAATGGGCAAGCATTCAAGTCGCGTAACTCAAGATAGTCTCTGATTTATTTGTATGTATATATAAATAAAACAATTAATTGCTTTATCATCATCGTTACGGGCTGGTGCGTTGAACTGGACATGGCCAGCGTACACGCTTTGTTCGTTCGACGCGCGGTTGCGCGCGCTGCAATATATATATTTAGTAGTCCATGACGTCTGTCGCGTTATAATTTTCTTTCATTTAGAAATGTTGGGGGTTTGCCTTAAATGTAAAAAGAAACGGTTCGTGTAGGAAGTACGTTGGCGGAAATGAAAGAACTGGATTGGGAGTTTTTAGCCCCCTCTACAACTTAACGAAACGCAAAATGCCCTCAAGTTAATATTAAGCATTCTTCAAAGCCTCAATTTAGTACTTTCGCTGATTAAGCGAAATATAAATACATTCCCAAAAGCGGAATAACGGTAAATAGATTCGGTGTCTCACTTACACTGCTTCGTGATTTTATTTTCCCGTGTTTAAAGCTACATGAAATACTCTGTATAACAAGCGCCAGATTTGTTGTGCAAGTAATGTCTTTAGGAATTGTTACGTGTCGTAAATAGCCTCATTAAATGCTCTCCTGAGCGCCTCTTAAACGCTATAGATAACCTTGCCCACGGCTGGACGTATATAAGAGAAAATATTTTTTCACCGCTTGAAAGAAAATGTCGCCAGGAACCGGTTCACAACTTTGGCAAAATGCGGCCGAATGACTGCATAACTCGTGTCTGATTGACAAAGCCTCCGACGTCGCTCAAAGTGGAGCTTGTAGATACTAAAACTCTCAGGCAACCCACGTGCATATAATGCTACAACCAGCCGCTCTCGCAAGCAATTTTCTGTGACGTCAAATTTTGTTTTCTTGTTTTTATTCCGAACGACGACAGTCATTTATACCTTCAGTTCCGCACTTGGAATCAGGCAGGAAGGGAAACAGCTCTCGCTTGAAATCTATTTCCGCTATCACTGCGTCATTAATTGCCACGTTTTAAACATCAGCACAACGAGACAGAACGTATTGAATTGCATTTTAACTCTAAACTAAGATTGAGTACAGTTGTCATCGATGTCCCTTTCAGAACCGATGCATGCCGTGACCAGGTATGAAAGCCTGCATGAATTTCAGATGCCTCAAGAGGCTTTAATGTGAAAATTTGCAGAAAACTAGCTACCTTGAACACTCGGAGTGTCTGAATTCTGCCCCGTGCCGTAAAGCCTGATGTGGCGCTTCTTCTTACCAAGTGCTTTTTGAAGCTGAAATGACAATATATGAACCGAAACCTCTTTTCCCAGGCCCGTCCATCACGATGGAGTGCAAATTCGTAACGAGTTGAAGTGAGCCATTTTTATTAAAACCTTAGCGTTCAGGTGCATACGGCAAAAGGTCGCGACGCCCCCACTCTTCGAAATAAGCCTTTGTTTTATCGCGGCGGGTGTGGGTAACCGGCAGGCATATTTTTTAGGTTTTTCTTAGCCGAGTCGCCATCACCCAGGCAGAACAAACAATCGGGCCAATTTTTAGACCTTGTTCGCAACATCAGGCCTTACATAGGGCCAGTGCATTTTCAACACACAACAACACTGGACGTACTGTTTGTGATGCCCCGGCAAGAATAGTCATCATCATTATTTATTGGCCCTTACAGACTCCTGGTACGGGGCATAACATAAGGGTGGGGGGGAGGGGAAGGGCGCATCAGAATAATGCAAATGGTCATTATTAATCGATATTGTCGACCATAAACCCTGATTGCTCATTGGAGGGTCAAATTCTAAAGTTAAAGCTCTGCTACTTTGGTAATCTGATGAGAAGAGAGGAGTCGCTGGAGAAAGATTTCATGTTGGGAAAGGTTGAGGGTCGCCGCAGAAGGGGTAAGCAGCGAACGCGATGGTTAGATGGCATCCTCGAGGCGCTGCAGATGAAGGTATGTGATGTTAGGAAGATAGTGAGATACCGGTAAGCTGGGCGTGGCATGGTCCATAGGGTCACGAAGAGTCGGACACGACTGAATGACTGAACTGAACTGAACTGAACATTATTATACAATCACTGTCAGTCGCATCAGTGCACGATACAAGAGAACAAATGTACAGAAACCCTGCAGATGGGCGCTGATATTCACAAAATTACAGAAAGAAAGGTAATGCGCTAACATACAAGTAACTCATTTCAGGTTTTCAGGTGGAATGTCAGCAACTACCGGAACGTACATACATTACGTTCTGTGACAATGCAGTCAGGTAATGAATGCCATTCTTCAATGGCGATTGGTAGAAATAGAGAGTTTTAGCTTACCGTGATCCGCGATCCGCTACTGGGATCCTCCACCGCTCGCTCCACTGCGCATGCCCAGACCCCCCTTGCCGCCGACAGGTGGCGCCACATGCTGGATGTCGGCACAAAGACCTGCCGCGTCGGGACCAATCAGCTTGATCACCCCGCCCACGCGCGGTAGAGAGCCACGGTGGCGGATCGCGGATCACGGTAAGCTAAATCTCTCTAATGACTTGTTGAAAGTGGTAGTGGAGCCGTGCAAACGGAGAATGCTCATGAATTCGAAACGACGGCGAGAGGTTCGAAGGGGTGGAAGGAGAAGGGAGTTCAGAAGTGAAGGAAAACAAAACAATGTTTATGGTAAAGTAACGAACAGGCGATATTCCGCATGTTTACCAGAATCTGGATGTCGAGAGATAATTTTATGCTGCTAACGCAGGAGTGGGTGTCATAGTCTGATGAAATCAAAATAATAATAATAATAATAAATAAAAATTATGCCATTATTAAAAATTTTGTATTTTGGGAATTATATTTGGGCCGTATTTCAAGAGCAAATGTAACATAATTAAAATGGAGGGTGTTTTATGTTTTTATTGCAGCGCTTACTGTTATCCTTTTTGTCGCTTCTATGTTTCATTGTTAATTATATGACCAGTAGAGTGTCATTTCCTCCCACTTGTAAGAATGGTTTCCAGCGTTGATTTAAGGTACTAACCTCTCTTCTTCTTCGCTCCCATGTTCGTGGCTATAAATAACTCATGTGGAATCTTTCGGGCGCTGCGATCAAAATGCTTGCTCTCTGCTGCCCAGGTACGTTTCGCCAAGAAGCCCGCCGGGGCGGCGCAGTACTTAGAGCGTTCGGCTGCTGCCCCCAAGGATACGGGATTGAATCCTGACCTCGGCGACCGCTTTTCGGTGGAGGTGGCAAGCTAGGCGCCCTTGTAACTGTCCTATGTCCCTGCACGTTAAAGAACCCTATGTGGTCAAAACTTCTGGAGCCCTCCACTAAGGCGTCTCTCATAGCCTAAGTCGCTTTGGCTATGACCTCACGAACTGAAAACTTTTCGTCAAGAAGCCGCATATTCTTTCCAGTCGTTAACCCTTCTTATCTTCCCCTCGACTCGCTAAGATTTCAAACATTTATCTGCTAATTGTTTTACTGGAATGAGAACTAAAGTATGCAGCTACCTAAGACTTACCCTGGACCGGCAACTAATAGAAAATGCGTGTTGTAACACGAATACAGGCGGGTTATAATAACAGAAAGGCAGGCAGACAGACCTGAATGCACCGACAAATAAAAATATGCTGAATAATAACATAATCAAAATGACCTAACCAGTTGAAGCAAGCCATTGAGCATGTATTGCTATTCGGCAGCCAGTCAATTCTCATAATCTACCTTAGGCTCTCAGTGGAAGCTTAGCGTCTATGCCGTTCTGCCAAATATGATACAGTTACAAGGTTTGATAACAACCAGACTCAGCTGCATTTGTTGAAAGTTGAACGCAATGGCGCCTGCGGGCGAAGATTTCGATGGTCTGGGGAAATTTTGGGGTTCCAAGATCAGTCACAAGATCCCCATTACAAGGGCGCACGAAGATTTGTACGTGTCGGACCGACATCAAACGTTGGTTATTTCCGAATCGCCTAAGGCAGACATATCACTCAGAAATGCCAGGCGCGCGAAATGTATGCATTGGATAGGCAGACTACCAGCCATGGGAAGACGTTCTCAAAATTGCCGGGACGAAGAAATTAAGGACTACACAATGAAAGGAAAAACAAACAAAAAGAAATGTTCCAAAATCACATTTTTGAGTATTATCCCACGCAGCGAGAGAATAAATAGTCGCTGATTTCAAGCTGGACAAAGACGTAGGATAGGAAGCCAGACAAGCTGCTGGAGCTAAGACGAATTGACCTCCGGCTTTTTGACACAGCTCTAACTTTTCGTCGGCAAAGTCGCACGACTTGTACGAATGGGTTCTAAAAGCTGCTTCCGCGGTGAAAGAGAGGTTATAAAAAAATAACAGAATGGGAGATATCGCAGAAGGAAAGAGCACTTATTTACTGAGCGCCATACTGAAGCTGTCGCTGCAAACAAATTTATGTGCTGTTTGTATCGACGACTCACCCTGCATTTCAACAAAACGAAAATTAAAAAAAGGTTGGCAGACGTTAGGATAGCAGCCCGAAACATCTGGATCAAATTTCACCTACGACCCATAGAACTCGGTTTCCTGTTCCAGCGGTGCCTCCTCAATATGGCGTGCCTCACTAGCGTCACCCCTGAATATAAATCGCTGTGTGCCGATAGGATGTAGTATGGAGAGCGTCTAGCTTTGAGCCTCATGATGAAACCGAAAAGTTATTCAATGAGTGAAATTTATTTGGACTTCTTTGATGACTACTGCATTTTTACAAGCAATTTATTTTAGAGTGCAGTGCTGGTGGCGCCCGTACCTGCATTTTGCGTCGTTGTCGGCGTGGTCCCTCATAACCAGCTCCGCAGCTGGGGCAGTGGTTGTGGGCAGGTGGCCAGTATGTGTTTTCAAAGTAGCTGCCGCTAGAGTGACGTCAAGACCGTCCTTTTTGGAGAACCGCAAAGCACCAGCTATCCCACACCAGAAATTCTTCCTCCAAGTAAACAGGTTTAGTATTTGTCTGTTTGAATGAGTTCTGCAGAACTTAGGTTGGAAACACTGCTAAGAATAGGTTGTCATGTTTGATGCCCAGCGCATACTAGCATCTATAACGCTAAGCATACCTCGAAGCTGTCCATGGTGTTTGGTTCAAGAAGTGGCCCTGACATTGGGCATGTTGCCATGGTAATCTCAATAGACCACGGTTGCCGAAGAAAGCGCTAATCTCAATAACGACCAAAATAGGGCAAGCAAACCCTGCTAGACACTTTCGTATCGCAGAAGAAAGGCGAGAAACCAGCAAGAACGCCAAACAGAATTTCCAGTCAGCTGACTGGAGCTAGAGGAAGGTCACATAGTAAAACTAAACCTCTGTAGAAGCATGAGTACTGTGAAAACAAAGGAAGATATTATGCCTCAACACAAAGCAGCCAGCAGCATACGATCCTAGCTTACTGCTGTCGCGGCACACAACTTTACGACGAAGGGTGGCCTTGAAAAGGCGAGCTGCAGAATTCGCGCCGCCGTACGAAGCTTGAGGGAATGCATTGAACCGAAGTCTGCAGTACAATGAAGCCCAAGAGAGAGAAAAAAAAAACCTATAAACATTACAGACCTTCTGTTAGTAAAATCGCCTACGTCAGGTAGTAAGAAATAACCCCCCGCAGTCGTAAAACGCGACCTCTTCTATACAGATCGGCGTAGTGCTTTAACTGCTGGAGAAGTGCAGAAGTAAAAGAGTGCAGCAAAACAAACAAACCTGGCAGTGAAGCAATGGGAAGTTACAAGCGAGACGGGAGACGTGGCGGAACGGTTCAGGGGCGGTAATCCTGAAAATGAGGCGTTATACGTGCGCTTGGCTGTAGCGACTCCGCTCCTCTGTTTTTCTCTTTTTTTACCCTTATGTACACAACTTACTTCGGTTCCGTCCTTTCTCTCCTCCTCTGTTTTTCTCTTTTTTCCCCTTATGTACACAACTTACTTCGGTTCCGTCCTTTCTCTCCTCCCGAACGTACATTATTCCTAATGCGATTTCTGAATCAAATGGATTCACACTACTGGGCGATTTTGTTTTCACCTTAGATGTTTATTTTCCTCTGTATTTGAATTCTCAACTTGTTGCGCGGATGTACAGGTTCTCTTTACTAACACCCATCGTCGGTGCGCCCGACACTACTTATTTCCCCTTAACGTTTTTGAGACTTTTTGGTTGTTTACGTTTTCATAATTTTTGTATTCATGTGCGGCAAACCTCTAAGAAACTCGCCACATTTTTTTCTAACCATGTTGGAATCCTTTATTGCACATCTCTTCGGAGCCAACCCTCGTTACCAGCGCGACAATGTTCGTATACAACATGACTATCTAAGTAGACTTGGCATTTTTTTTTGTTGTTGTTGAATTGACTTTCCCGGAATCGCGATTCATGAACAAACGGTCTAGAAAAGCGTTGCCGAATTGTACCTTTGTGAAACTAACAACATATTGTTTGCCGTCATGTGGCTCTCCTCGGAGTATTAAGAAACAGCCTGCTTATGTTTTCCCTACAAAGTTAGCATCTGTGCTGTCTTTAATTCCGGCTTTTAAAAGAAGGCAGTGATGTATGAGAATAAATTTCACTTCGCTGCGCCTATTAGCTACTGCATGGGAGGTATTCAAGAAGCTTCATGAACGCTATTTGTAGTGAAGAGCACAGTTTCAGGAGTGGAAGCCGAAACAGATAAAGATTGCATCGCCTTCGAGCGTGTTTGAAATGAACAACCGTGGCTGTGCACTCACCACCTCGAAGCTAGTGACCACGCCTTGGCCTTAGAAATTGCCGGCGCCCGCTTTGCCGAAATAGGGAACGCGCACACGTTTCTCTGGGCAAAGGGACGGGTACGCCACCGACACCAATTCAAACGGAATGTTTCAAGAGTATAAGACGTTAAAAATATAAAACCAAGGGAAGCATTGAAGTCACGTACCTCAGGATAGCCCTTGGTTTCTCTGCAGGTATGAATAAATTTTCTTACCTGCATTGTTACAGGATGGTGGCGTTGAAGTGGACACGGCCAGCACACACGTTTGGTTCGTTCCAGGCGCGGTTTTGCGCGCTGCAGTATATATGGTAGCCGATGAGGGCTGTCACGTTATAATTTCTTTTGCAAAATTTGTATACGCATCCTTTAAATGCCAAAAAAGCAGGTCGTGCAGGAAGTACGTTGGCGGAAAAAAAAGCTGGATTGGCTCTTTATAGCCCACTTAACAACTTATTCAAATGTAAAACACCCTTAAGTCAATGTTAAGCATTCTCCATAAACTTTATTTAGTATTTTCGTTGATTGAGTGAAATAGATGTTTATGTCCAGGAGCGCCAAATGATGATAAATAGTTAGATTCGGCGTTGCATTTACACTGCTTCGCGGTTTTTTTAGGCCTTCCTTAAAGATACGTGGAATACTCTGCATAACAATCGCCCGACATGCTGTGCAAATATTAGTTTTCTGTAATCATTACCTGTGGTAAATTCTGAGAATAATTGCTCTCCCGAGCGCCTCTTAAGCGCTATTCACAAGGCCGCCCACGGCTGTATACGCATATCGGAGAACATCGTTTTTCACCGCTGCAAAGGAAATACGCCGCCAGGAACCAGTTCACAACTTTGGCTGCACGCTGCCGAGCGACTGAATTTCTCATGTGCGATTGACAAAGACGCTCATTTCGATCAGAGCTGCGTTTGTAAATACTGAAAATGTGATGTCTATTCCCGTGAATACATCGCCACAACCAGCCGTTCTCGCAAGCAAACAGCAGTGACGTCAAATTTTTGTTTTTTGTTTCAAACGGTGACAGTAAGATTATTTATGCTTTGAGGTTCCCGCTTGGAATCAGACAGGAAGGGAAATAACCTCTGGCTTGAAATCTGTTTCTGCAGCAATCACGCAGTCATTTGCTGCCTTTTAGACATCAGTGCGACAAGACAGAGCGTGTAGAATGGAATTTAACCCTAAACTAAGATTGAATACACTTTTCATCGACGTTCCTTTCAGCACCGATGCATGTCGTTGCCACTTCAGAAAGTCTGCATGGATTTCAGATGTCTGCCGGCATTTGATTTTGAGAATTTGTTGAAAACTCGCAATCTTGAACACTCTGTTTGAAGTCTGCCTTGTGAAGCCCTTCTTCCTACGAAGTGCTTTTTCAAGCTGAAATGACGGAATTTGAAGCGGAACATTTTTTCCCAAGCACGCCCATCAGGACGGAGTATAAATTCGTAAAGATGCCACTGAGGATCCGTCAGATCAAGAGTGTCAGACTCGACGCATCCCATTTTCACAGATCGCGCAGTTTTTAGAGAGATGGAAAAAAAAATAAATTCGAGCTTCGTTAGCTTTACATATATGCAGCCTAACGCGATTTGAAGGCGATCACTTTAGGGCTAACTGACTCAACGTACAAGGCTGAAATGTAATTTATTTTGCAAGAAGCAGCAAGGGGGGGGGGGGGGGGGGGGAGGGGAGGGGGAAGCTGGGCGGTACACATGTCCTTCGCTGGCAGAGAGATCGCTTTATTATGCCCCTCACGTTTACTCCTGAATAAATTACCGTCACGCCCGGAAACATTTCTTGGGCCGATCTGACGGAGCGAACGTGATAAGAACCTTCAAATCACGCCAGACTCTACAAAAACACAATTTGTAGATAACGCGATGGGAGTTGATGTATGCGTCCAGAGTTTATCAGCACTGATCTACGTACACTAAGGATTGCGTAAGCACTAAATATTGCAACGTCTCTCAGTGCTATTAGGTCATTTGTAACGAAACACAACATGCGGAAAAGATAAAATATCGGCGTTTCGAGAAGAAATCTAATCACACGAACGTGAGTCGTCTCTTCCAGCGTTAAGTAAGAAAGAAATGTAGAGTACGGCAGAGACGCGCAGTATAGCGTATGTCGCGCTTATACGAGCGGAGATCGCAATTCTTTCCAGCAAATTAGTGTATCCTAGCGGCGGAAGCAGCTCTGAGAACAATGGTTTCCAAGGAGCCTGAATACAATTTTTCTGAAGCTAGTGGACGGGCCGTGAATATGCTCACAATCATTCACTTGATTTCAAATAATCTAGTTCTAATATATTTGCCGCACTATTTTTGGCAGATATTAGTCTACACTAACTCGTAAGTAAACCCGAAAAGTTTGCAGATGAGAATAAGTTCTTTCTAGCCTTTATTCGAAAAGAATTGGCCAAAAGCTCCGAGAGGTAGTCACTAAGAAGACCTATATACCTTGGTCAAGTCGCACAGTACATAAGCACACTTATGTGTGCTCGTTGTTGCTGCAGTAAAGTAATTCATTTAGTTTATATTTCATATATATTTTTCTACATGCGATACGTTAAAGGTCCTCTTCCAGCGGAAGGGAATAAAATAGAAATAGCAGCGCACCGGTTCGTTTCCCAAGAGCCTTTATTAAAATAACGATTGACGCTGAGCAGTCTTCTGAGAATTCGACAAGCGCTAGTTAGAGATGGTATCCTTACTTTTGCCACTCATGTTCGCTAATCAAAGAAGGTAATTGCAGGCCGACGCTAGCTGCTTTTGATCGCCTTGAAGCTCTAGTTCCGAGAAATGAATTGTGAGTGCACGAAAGACTGCTACTGGCTGCAAAGATGGCAGATACTAAGTATGTAACGAAGCAAGTAATATCTGAAATCCTCTGTCTTTTTTCATTCTCTCATCGCAACCTTTATTTCATTATTTTCTTTGTCTTCTTGAACTTCGAACCGGCGACAATTTTGTATGGCTTCTTCAAGTGGGTTATTCGGGGCCTCATTATTGCTATGTGGACGCAGACACAATAATAATATGCATTACAATGGTTAGCGCAGTCTACCATTTCAATATCTTTTGCGACAGCGTTAGGACTTTTACCGATATAAATGCCGTATGTAGTATCATTTCGGTGGTATTATTTCACCCCGGCCGCCAGACTGACAGCACTCTCTTTCACTTTGCAAAAACGAAGGAAGCCTATAACCAGGTGTAACGTGTGACAAGGATATAGGCCTAGCATATTTATTTACGATACTCCTTCGAACAACATATCGGATATAAAAATGTTGATCTACCGCCGCGCCGCAAGCTTTACAATGTTTTCTATAAATAAACCGCTTATAACAATGTTGTCAAAGCTCATTATCGGGTATAGAAATACATCTGGTGACAAGGAGCCAACATTAAAACCGAAATTTATGGACAGAGTACACCGGTAAAAAATCCCGCTCACAATGTGCGAGCGCTTGCCTTGAGAAGCGCGCTTTTCTTTTTCCCTTCCGCCATCACTTTTTCCCTCAGTCTCACACACATCGAATTTTGTGTCAAGAATTGTTTCCGGAATGTGGGCTTCATTGGAAATGCCAGAAACGCGAAGGTTCTTGAAGCCTCCAGCTATGTAATACACGCGTGGCATTTCGAGACTTGAATAAATTTTTCACCTTGACAATGAATTTGCGGAAAACAAGCATTTCTCCGACGAGGCTATCCTCACAGCTGTCACATGCGTTGATACGAAAGATGAGCAGTTACTTGCTAAAAAGACGCTTTAGAAACGATAGAGTCCTTCAAGGGCATTAGTTCTGGTGAAGATTGCTTAGTTAGTCATATGCATTATAGTTAGCGCATCCCCCACCCCCGCCCCCTCCCTTTCAAAGCAGATGTTGACCAGATGTGCTATGAAGCAGTCAAAGCTTTTTGATATAGATTTTGTTCCTCAGAAGGAGTCAACATTGCAGCTTCTTTCCTATGAATAAATGCTCTGAATATTGTAATATGTTTGCCTTTGCTTTAATCCGGTTATAACTATTATTAGCTGTAACAATGGTATTTCCTTGGCGCTTCATTAGTTTTTTTTTTTTTTTTTTGTAAGTGCGTTTGATTATTATGTAAGCTCTGTACGGGTTTCGTGTCGCACCTGATATACTGAGCGGAGGAAACTTGGCCAAGACAATGGGGTGTTTTTTGCCGTGTGCAAGACGATAACAGTTTTTGAAACAAAGAAAACTCATTTTCTGGAGCCTTGCAGCACAAATAAATCCGATTCTTCTACCTGAACGTAACCGAAGCTAGGCACACGAGGAGCGCCGGAAGTATGGTGCACCGCAACGACCGCTGGTGACGTGTCAAAATGAATGCGCCACCCAATTATAAAGTTCAGACGGCATTTTTAGCACAAGCTAAACACGTACAGAGGAGACAAAGGATACGATACTGGCGCAATTTTTGAAGCTAAATACCATCTAGCCCGTTTACAAGTTCTTTCAAACTAGTTAGAAACGCGTAGGTTAACTTCCCTGGCTAGGAAGCCTCGGCGCTTGACCTAGACCGTGGTCGGCGTTATCGTTCACGTCTTCGATAAACGTAAGAAAAAGCACAGACATCGTCAGATACGGTAGCGTCCATTTTAGGAAGCCTGATGGGCGCAGCTGTATTTTCTTTTGTATGCGCCACGTTCGGTATGGCTTTCCGACAAGATAGTTTTATCTAAAGAAATGGTATGAAAATTTAAAATGCGTATGAAGCCTACCGGGGTCATTTAAAAAACAAAAACCAGCTGCCATTCATATCGTTACCAGGCGGCAAGCCAGATAACCAGAGAGATGACTGATGACGTTGGAACGATCTTAACGAATGTCGATGGGCCTAGAGCGAGCGCTCCTGCCCTCGCAACGGCCCCTTCTTCGTCCGTAACACAATGCGGGACCACCGAGAAATCTTCTCTACTTTGGAAGACGATGATCGGCGAAGATTAACAGATGCATGACGTGATGATAGGCGCAAATAGATGAGCAAATATAGACGATATAGAGGATCGCCGCAACGGTGATCCCCGGATGATGCCTGATCTAGGAAGCGTGTAGCCAGAGGTCGCCAACTGCCAACGGCTACGCCCCAGGAACGCATCCAACAGCATGGGCAGGGGCTATGTTTCCAGATGTGGTAGCATCTCGATGCGGCGGGTACCTCTGGTCATAGCCTCGGGTCGGCTGGGTCCTGTGGTCTGGCCTCTCGTCGTATCTTGTAGTCGGGCCTGGTTAACGGCTAGGGCGGACTGAATCTGGAGGCCTGGAAAATAGTGAGGCGATCTATCCCAGGAGCCATCTGGAATCTTGTGAAATCCAATGCCAGGGTGAGTTGACGTGCCAGCACCTCCAACCAAAATGTTACGAGGCGCAAAGTCAGAGAACAGACAGACTATCGATGACAAAGAGACGAATCTGATGAATGATGGCGAGCCTTGCTCCAGCACTGCTGTTGTTGACGAAATAACCTATGGCACATATCCACACAGGAGGATCGGCCAAGAATTGGGCAGCAGAAAAAATTTGACATGTGTAACTACATTGGCGCGAGCGCTCCTGCCCACGCTACTGCCCCTTTTTCGTCCGTATAACAATATCATACTAACACTGAATGACTCTTAGAAACCGCTCGATTTTGGCAGCTCGTGTCAAATTAAATGTTATGAAGACATAATATTTCAGCCCGAAGTGCTTTGGACAGACGAGGTCCCATTTCGCATAGACATCAATGGCAATTCGCACGATGCTATTGCTCCGACAAGAACTCACATTGGCTGCAGATGCACAAGCACCGAGTAAGATAGTCAGAAAATGTTTCGCATTGAATTTATAATGGCTGTATTACCGGTCACTGTATCATTAACGTTAGACTTATTGGGAAAAAGAATACAGACTGCGCTATAGAAGGCGCCGTATCTGAATTTGCCTCAGAGCTAACAATTGTCGTATATTCATGATGTAGCCCAGCCGCATTATTTTCATTCGACCCTGCAATTCCTCTACAGTACAATCTCCCACAAATGCGTTGTGCGTGAGAGAACAACTTAGCCTCCTTGGTAGACCGATTTATCACAACTAGTTACCTTTCTCTAGGTATTCCTTAGGACGAAGTTTTCAACACGCAGCCAACGACTCTCAAATATTGTAGCAGCTTGTCAATAGCAGTTGAAAATATTCCCTAAGAAATGTCCAGTTCTGTTGCGAACTCCATTAAATACCACATTCTTGCATCGAAATGAACTTAAAGTAATTTGAAAACGTCATGTGAAAATTATTTATTGTGATTCCAAATAGCAGTTCTTTCGTAGAGTGTTCAAATAGGGCTGCGCAACGCACGTTTTTTGTGTTGTCCACAAATGGTCCAAAGCCATTGGTTTTTTTAGGTAATTCTAACATGATCAAAGCCATCTTCTTTCGGCCCCTTAGCCTGGATATTTCTCAAAACAATACTTGGCACCTTGGAAATAACATCATTGAAATTGTAGACAAGTTCAAACCGCTCGGTGTTTTATTCTAGTCACGCATGAGGTGGTCTGACCATATTATGTATATTTAAAGCAAGCTCGCTAGATCTGCATGCTTCCTCTTGAGACTACGAAACGAATTTTCCCCAAAGCTTGCTATTTACCACACCATAATTCAATCGTACATAAACTACTGTCACCTCATTTGAAGTACAACATCTAAAACAAACCTAAACACCCTACTCCGTCTTCAAAAGAAGGCAGTTAGAGGGATGTACTATCAACGCGTCACGCACCGACGCACTATCAACGCGTCGGCCGTTATAAAAAGTGGGACGCGACCGCCCAGCTTGCCGACGTGGAGTTCGCACTCACAGACACGGCTCTTAAGTGGTACGAGAACCATGAAGACTCCATCACGTCTCGGACGCGTTTTGTAAGAGAGCTCAGCAAGTGCTTTGGCGACTCCGCTGCAAAGAAGTGTGCAGAACAGACACTGGCTCACCGAGCTCAGCTTCCTGAGGAGACCTGCACCCTGTACATAGAGGCGGTCCTGAAGCTTTGCAAAGTCGCTTCACCTCGCATTTCTGACGAGGACAAGATCAACCACATGCTAAAAGGCTTCGCCGAGGACATCTACTCCTTCCTGATCCGTAAAGAGAACCTGGCATCGTTCTCTTTACGTTCAGTTCAGTCGTTCAGTCGTGTCCGACTCTTCGTGACTCTATGGACTATGTCACGCCACGCTTTCCGGTCTCTCACTATCTTCCTAACATCACATAACTTCATCTGCAGTGCCTCGAGGATGCCATCTAACCATCGCGTTCGCTGCCTACCCCTTCTCCGGCGACCCTCAACTTTTCCGAACATCAAATCTTTCTCCAGCGACTCCTCTCTTCTCATCAGATGACCAAAGTAGCTCAGCTTTAACTTTAGAATTTGACCCTATGAGCATTACCGCACGTTTAAAACCTTAAGATGCGTAGAATTACTCCCAAGTTTGGTCGCTTGGCTACTGTCTTTATAGTGCCAGTGATTGATTCCACATCCACCAGTGACCTTGAAACTACCATTCGCAAGATTTCACGTTACCATCTCACCTGCTGGCAAGATCCAACCTGCTGTCCCATTGAACAGCCATCTACGTATCCACTACCCCAGCCTCAGCCCATTTCTGTCAACGCAGCGGACTATGATGGATATCATGTGCACCAGTAGTCCCAACACTGCATAGATTGTCATACTCTACGATAGAACCACGGTACACCCGTGCGATCTATCGAGGCGCCGCCAGTCTACTTCGAGGAGGACGTGACGTCAATGCCGTTCATATGGGTCCTGACAGCGATGATGTCTTCACTAGGCCGACTTCAGTTGGTTCGTCCTTGGGTTGCTACCGGTACGGGAATCCTGGTCATATCTCGTGGTTTTGACACAGTCGCCGTTCAGCTCGCTACGGTACCACCAGCTATGCCGCAGAGCCAGCCTCCAAGCGGCAGAATCGACTCTCGACTCGCTACGGTACCACCTCTTATACTGCAGAGCCAGACTACCAGCAGCAGTATCTTCCCCGCTGTACACCTTTCCACTCACCCGCTGCACCGAATCGTTCCCAGGCCAGCATGAGGAACCTTTCTCCCGCATCTGATCGCAGAATTACTCCTCATCCAGCATACCGGGCACGCCGGTCTTCATCGCCACGCCGACGCTCTTCCCCTCATCTGGAAACCTAGCCAGAGCGACCGATTGAGGTAAAGTCGCTGAAAGTCTGCTGTGTGCCAACGTACCTCCGCCAGTTTTATTGCTCAAAAACAAAGTTAACGTGTCTGCGGATGGTGTAGTCCCATCGGCTCTTATGCATACTGGTGCTACCGTTTACATAATGAGCTTAGGTTTTAAACAATTGTTAGCGCGCATAGTAAAGTTTCAGTGTGTCCCTACTTCATCATTCTGTGGAGTAAGTGGGGAATTGTTGCAGCCTTTGAGAGTGTGTAGTGAAGAAGTAGAATTGAGCAGATCAGTTTTTCAAGCGTAATTTTTTGTTATTGCCCGTTCCACCAATGATGTTATTTTAGACTTGGACTTTTTGAAAATGTGTGGCGCTACCATTGACTGTGGAAGTGGGGCGGTTTATTTAGCGCAAAACTTGTGCCTAATCTCTTGGGAAGTTCGAGCGATGCAGAAACTGTATTTAGCGTCTCCGAAGACACAGTCGTACCATCATGGACTGCAGTATGCGTCCTAGTGCACTCATCGCCTTATAATGACGACACCTTTGAATCTCTAGTACAGCCTCTTTATTCGGCCTGTGTTAAAAGGAACGTACTTGTGCCGCATTTTTTATTTGTGCGTACAATGGTCGTGCGTGGTTGTGGACGATGAATTCCTCCCTTGAGCCCACTGTCCTGCCAGCTGGATTGAAGCTTGCTTCCTGTCGACATGACATGGCCTCCACTGTGGCATTGTTCGGAGTCGCTTCAACCGAACCACTTCCGCCTCGTCACTAGAATCGACAATTGCTCGCATGGTTAACTACAGTCTCAGTAGTACTTAACGCCAAGCCCTGTCAGACCTCCTACTGCAATACACATCTGTTTTTGATTTCCACCAGCCCTCTGGATCGGCTTCTATTTCTGATTCTCGCATCCGTCACATGATCGACACAGGTTCTTCCCGCCAGTTCTGCCAGAAATCTTGTAGGGTATCAGCATCCGACTGCAATATCATCAATGAACAAGTCCGAGAAATGCTCTACATGGGAGTCATTCAGGAGTGTTGTAATCCCTGGGTGGCTATTGTTATTCTGGTGCGCAAAACGAACGGCACGTGACTGTTTTACATGGATTATCGACGTCTTAACGCCATCACCAAGAAAGACGTGTATCCCATCCCTCGCATAGATCACGCCGTAGATTGCCTTTCTGCGTCTCCTACTTTTCTTGCGTCAGTTTAAGATTCGGATATTAGCAGATTTTTGTGCACCATAATAATAAGAAAAAAACGGCATCAGTCACGCCAGACGGACTTTTTGAATTCAATGTTATGCCCTTCAGACTTTGCAACACACCCAAAACTTTTGAAAGGTTTATGGACACCGTGCCTCGTGGTTGAAAATGGGACATTTGTATGTTTTACCTAGATGACGTAGTTATTTTTTGGAAGACTTTCAGGGAACACAACGACCGCTAGCTGTTGTCCTTGATTGTTTGCGTCAAGCCGGCCTTATTCTAAATTGCGCGAAGGGCCGGTTTAGTGAGCAGCTGGCACTGGGGCTCGGACATCTTGTTGACGAACACTGGGTGCGACTTGATCCCCAGAAAACTGAGGCTGTCGAGTCGTTCAGAACACCAGAGACTATCTAAGAGCTTTGCCGCTTCTTGGAGTTATGTTCTCATTTTCGTCGTTTTGTACACCGCCTTGCTGATATCGCCGACACGTAGACGAGTCTGTTATGAAATTACTCTTCTTTCGAATGGACCTCCGAATGTGAAACCTCCTTTCGTCAGGTCAAGTTTCTGTTGACGTCGTACTCTGTTCTACGCCACATCGATCCTGCAGCACCAACAGAAGTTCACACGGATTCGAGTTGTGTTGGCACTGAGGCTACTTTGATTCAGCGCTGCAATGAGCAGGAACTTGTTACTGCATACGCCAGCCGTACATTAAGCAAATCCGAGCGGAGCTACACTGTTACTGAGCAGGAATGTCTAGCAGTTATAATAATAATAATACTTTATTTTCCTTTACTAGAAGGAAAGGAAAGGCGCAGCCGCTAAAAAGCTGCTTCGAAGAGCAGCTTGACGGGGCGGCTGCCCCTGTCGCCCCGGCATCCAGCGGTTTCGGTCGTACTTACACGGCCGCTTATTTAGTATTGTAGCCGACCATCACTCTTTCTGCTCGCTTTTCAACCTTCGGAATCCCAATGGTCGTCCAGCGCGATGGGCCCCTCGCCTCGAAGAGTATACCTTCGAGGTGGTGTTTAACAGCGGCCGACGCCACGCCGGCGCAGACTGTCTATCACGTCTTCCTCTAGCCACCACTGAGTGCGACGCCGATCACTTCGACGACTACTTTTCGCTTGTGATTGCGGAAGTTCGGGACCTTCAAATGTTTAGATCGGAACAGCAAAACGATCCTGTTCTCACGACTCTCTACAATGCCCCGCAAACCCTTCGAGGTCGCAACCGTGTTTGTATACGCGACGGAGTCCTGTGAAAAAAGAACTATTCTTTAGTGTGCCCACGTTTACTACTTGTAGAGTCCCAAAGCCTCTGTGCCTCTGTTTTGCGCGTACTGCACAACGATCCCACGTCTGGTCATCTCGGATCGTCTCAGCCGCTCCGCCACGCACAAGAGAGCTCTTATTGGCCGAAGATGCGATCGACCATTGACAGATATGTGGCCACTTGCACACAAGGGCATTGCCACAAACACCTTACAGTTGCTCCCGCTGGGCTGCTGCATCCTGTGCCACCTCCCAGCGTGCCCTTTGAGCACGCTGCTAGGTCGATTTCCAAAGTCTTGCTTTTGCAAGCGCTGGATCGTCGTTTTCGCTGATTATATTACACGGTTCTGAGAAACGGCGGCTGACCAATCAGCCCGTCAGGTTTCGCAGTTTCTGCTCCGCTCAGTTATCTTACGCTATGGACCACCGCGGGTTCTGATAAGTGACCGGAGCTGTCATTTCACGACGGATGTTGTCGAGGAGCTCCTGAATCTACGTGCAACGAATTTGCGTCGATCCACAATTTATCATCCGCAAAACAACGGCTTTAATGAGCGCATAAACAGGACGGTGTTAAATAGGATTTTAATGTGCGTGGCTGCGGATCACAAGAACTGGGAGAACATTCTGCCTTTTGTCACATATGCCTTCAATACAGCCATTCATGAGACTACGGGTTTTGGTCCTTTCTTCTGTGCGCCTGGCCACCACGCTGCACCCTGGACACCATATTGCCGTTCTCTCTGAGTGATGAACCCTGAATCGCTGAACCCCTGTGTCTTGCAGAGGTAGCTCGGCAACTGGCACGCCTGCGGACCATTGTTTCGCAAGACCGCTCCAAAGAACGCTGCGATAAACGCCACCGGTAGGTTACCTACGTTCCGGAGGATGCTGTCTGGCTTTGGCGACCGCTAAGAAGGCGTGGCCTTAACCAGCAATTGTTGGCTCCCTACGATGGACCTTACGTGATCATTAACCGCATCAGTGATGTGACCTACGAGCTTGCACGCCTCACTGCGACAGTTCATTGTTCGAATAA
Source organism: Amblyomma maculatum (assembly GCA_023969395.1). NCBI lineage: Eukaryota > Metazoa > Arthropoda > Arachnida > Ixodida > Ixodidae > Amblyomma > Amblyomma maculatum. Next base: position 37,239 of record JAJIZL010016291.1, on the reverse strand, counting down.
GACTAAACTATCACACGTTGCTCACTTAAAGCCCTGCCACCCTCGTGAGACCTCGTAACTCGAACGGCAGGCTTCGCTGCAAAGAAGAGGTTGTGCAAGGAAGGAAAGAGGACGAAGTGGCGCGCTCTGAGCCAGAGACGCCTTACTGCTGACACGGTGTCCCCGACGCCCCGTTTTCCACGAAGTCTTTCAGCGTAACATTATATTGTCACGTAGTGGTGACGAGATCGACGACACAAATGAAGGGGTCGATGATTGCACTAAAGAAGCTTTATTTGGGCTGACTTGCGCCCGCAAAAGAACTAACCAACTCGGCGGCGGCGATAGAAACAAACGTGCTCGTCGATCGTCGAACAAAGAATGCCCGTCACACTCGTCAACGCTCAATTTAAAGGCTGCACAGAACAATCTAGATAACGTCGGAAACAGCTACCAGCACGGGCTGGAACATTGTGGAAAGACACCCGAGTGGCCGGAACCTTCGAGACAGATCTCGGTGCATCTTTCGCTACAACAAAGCTGATAAAGGTGTGACTGGCGACATCGAGCATTAACAAACAAAGATTACGGAACTGATACGCGGTCTAGAATCAGAGTGATAAGCCTGTATGCCGGCGGCTGTTAAAAATACAACAAATACTGTTTTGAAGGTTTCGCGGCATTACTCCCCCCTTAAAAAAACATCGCCTCGATGTTCCAAAACAAAGAAACTTAAACATAAACACTGCAAAGTTTAAACACCACAGATTATTTAACGCGCGTAATATGGCTTTGTCTGCAGAGAGCTTGATGAGCTTGGATCGCAGGTCGATGATAGCCCTATGTTCATTTAAGAAGTCCATGCCTAAAAACACGTCGCGGGAACACTGCTGCAAGACCACGAAGCTGGTGGGGTAAGTACGCCCATTTACGGTTATTCTTGCAGTACATCGTCCCGATGGAGTAATCAGGTTGCCACCTGCGGTGCGAATCAGCGGGCCATCCCAGGCGGTTGTAACTTTCTTGAGATGGGAGGCTAACGGTCCACTGATGACTGAATAGTCAGCTCCGGTGTCTACAAGGGCAATGACTCTGCGACCGTCGATATCACCTTCAAGGTCACTTGTTCGCGTCCTCGCATTGCACGTGGGCCTTAGTGTCCGATCTCGGCTCCGTCGTTTCTTCAGGTCATGGCCGGGGCATACCGTTGTTACTTCGCTGGGCGGCGGTGTCTGCTTGCACTCTGGTCGTGTTGTCGGCGATGAAATGGTTGCGCCGTCGTTAGTGGTCGTCGGCGGCGGAGGATCTTCTTTTCGCCGTTGAGCAACCTCACCTCCAAAGGTTGCTGCCTTTAGTTTCCCCTACGGGGGCTTGGGGACCTTCCGCGCACACTACCATCATAGTTACGTCCTGGCGACGCAAAGCGGGCCCTGTACGGCGATGGAGACTGAATCGACGGCTTGGTGGCGCAATCTCACCGCTATGCAGATAGTTGTCGATTTCTTGCGGTCGTTCACCTGGGCGTGGTCGTGGAGCGTCGACTGCAAATCCGCGGAGACCGATTCGTCGGTACGGGCAGTGCCGCAGAATGTGGCCGGCCTCACCGCAGTGGAAGCATAATGGGCGGTTGTTCGCTGTCCTCCATGCGTCGCACTTCCTGGGGCTTGTTGGTCGTTGGTAGGCTTGGCGGGCGGGAGCCAAGGGGCGGTTTTCAGGAACAGGCCGGTAGCGGTGAGGGCTCGGAAAATCATCACGTCGGGGCGGAGGGCGACGTAATGCACCAGCGTAGTTCATCGCTGTTGCCTCTTGTGCTGGAACAGTCGCAGCCGTCGCTTCAGGAACGCCCAGCGCCTGCTGGACTTCTTCACGGACGACGTCCGCGAGCGTCGCCACCTGGGGTTGTTGCGATGATGGCTGCATTCTGCGGAGCTCTTCTCGCACGATCTCCCGGATGAGGTCACGAAGGTTCTCTCCGCTTGCAGATTCTGGCTGAAGTGGCCGCTCGTAGTGGCGCATCCGGGCGTACAACGTCTTCTCGATGGCAGACGCTTCCGTTTCAAATTCCGCCACTGTTTTTGGCGGATTTCGGACAAGATTTCCAAAAAGCGATTCTTTGACGTCTCGCATTAAAAGTTTGACTCTCTCACCTTCAGTCATGTTAAGGTCGGCGCGGCGAAAGAGGCGCTTCATCTCCTCAACGTACGCCAGGACAGACTCGTTAGGAAGTTGCAGTCTTGACTGAAGGAGGGCCTGGGCTCTTTCCTTTCGGACGATGCTTGAAAAGGCAGTCAGAAACGCTTCCTTGAAAGTCTCCCAATCCTTCATAGCTGCCTCATGATTTTCGAACCAAACTCGGGCATGTCCTTGAAGAACAAAGTAGACCTGCCTGAATTTCGCAGCGTCGTTCCAGCCGTTGAATTCTGCCACACGGTCGAAAAGGTCCATCCAGTCTCCAGCATCTTCATCCGGTCGTTCATGGAAGCAGGGGGGCTCACGGGGTTGGACGAAAACAACCGGTGCTGTAGGCTGGGCCATTGCAAGCGTCGATGCCTTCCGAGATCGAATGGGGTCAAGCAGCAGACCGTGTTCGGGTTATAGGTCTTGAAGTCGGCGGCTGGCTCGGTGACCTGTAGGCTGGTCTTCCAGGGCGACAGGAACACGGCTTGGGTCTTCGATTGAAGGATCAAAGGCAGCACCTCCACCAGATGTCACGTAGTGGTGACGAGGTCGACGACACAAATGAAGGGGTCGATGATTGCACTAAAGAAACTTTATTTGGGCTGACTTGCGCCCGCAAAAGAACTAAGCAACTCGGCGGCGGCGATAGAAACAAACGTGCTCGTCGATCGTCGAACAAAGAATGCCCGTCACACTCGTCAAAGCTCAATTTAAAGGCTGCACAGAACAATCTAGATAACGTCGCAAACA
>JAJIZL010016291.1:0-23259 GCA_023969395.1 Amblyomma maculatum | reverse complement strand
ATATATATATATATATATATGCAGCTGAGCAAATTGCTTGCAAGAATGGAAAACAAAAAATAGGCTTTATGTATAGTCCCACAATTTTATACTTTGGGTTCTTAATCATCTACAATGTGTGTACAAAACTTTTGCTTACTTATGGGTGTGCAACTGGAAGCTTGCATGATGTAGGGTATGCAATTACAGGGAAACAAAGCATACAAGGACAAGGCAAAATACATGTAAAAACAGTGAGTGCATACAGATAAGGTGTGCAAACCAATGCTTTCACCGAACAAACACTTGCTGTGTGCATGCACTTGTGTGATATAAGCCTCATTTGGTGATGCGTCTTTCTCTGCATGCACTGCTAGCATTAAGTGATCTGACAGTGTATACATGTGTGTTAGTACATCTGGTATATACATCAAACTCTCCAGTCTCACTGAGCATAAGTCTATGATAATGTCAAATATACATTCTTACATGCTGCTATGCTCTTTTTGGCGTTTTGCAGGAGGTGTGTAGAAAATGCCTTTGGCATAACAGCAGCTAGGTGGAGAATTCTGCTTAGGACTATTAATCTTCATCCAAAAAATGTGGATTATGTTGTCAAGGCTGCATGTGTGCTGCACAACTACTTGCTGACGCTGAACTCCCAACATGGGTATGTTGACAGAGAGGACAGTTTTGGAAATGTGTTGCAAGGCCAATGGCGCCAAAGTATTGAAGCTGCTACAGTGGATGGGCCAGAGCCCAGATACTTCCCACTAGAACCAACGCATGCCCGGAACTATCCGTGCGAAGCTGCTGATGCCAGGAATGTGTTCCTGGCCTACTTCTGCAGCAATGCTGGTGAGCTGCCCTGGCAGTGCAGCCAGCCTGGTGTCTCCAAGGCAGCTTGCCTGAAGCGCCTTAAAGACCAGCAGCTTCTACCCCTACAGTGATAGTAAGTGAAAGGAATATAACATATGCACTAGTGTTTAGTAGTGTCTTAAGAGTCCACATTAATAGCTATATTCATTTTAATCGAGACCCATACAATTTGGTGCTGTGGGGTGTACAACTAGCATTAATGGGGCGTTAAAAAAATTGGTTTTTACGGACATGTAATGTCCAAAAGCAGCTCAGGCTATGCAAGATACTGCAGAGGAAGAATCTGGAAAGGCGTATAAAGTGGTCTCTCTTAAATATTCCCAGAGGTTCCCGATAAACTGAAGAGCTAACCACATGAGGCCACCTGCTTGTCTATAGCGTCCATCTACAATAGTCATTCAAGGTATCAAGTGAATTTTTTTTAATGGATAATTTATTCTACACAATTTGAGTACACTTGAGTCATGCATACCTAAAAAAAATGCATAATCATATATACCTTTAGATACACTATATGCATCACTGATGCAGTTCAGCATTTACTGATGGCAAAAATAAGTTTTCCAACTTGCAGAGGGTAGATCTATCTTTTCCATTAGAGGATGATGTAGTTGGCAGTAATTGAAATGTAATCTCCGCATGACCCTGCCTGGCATTACAAATAGGCATACTGTGCTGTAATGTGCAATTTGTGAAAGATGGAATTAGAAATGATTTCATGGGATTTCGAAACATGACAATTTATTCAGCAAATTCCTTCATGACTTGAAGAACTTTCAATTGCATGTCTATTTTTCTTTCCGGTTTCACTGACCTCATGTAGTTTATCAAAGACAGGGCAAAATGTTCGTCCGTGTCTAGCGGTTTCTGGTTGTTAATTTGCTGAGAAACATGTCCCAATTGTTCAATAAAAGGATCATGTTTTCTTTTTTTTTGTTGTTGTGGCCTTGCTTCAGGTGTCGGTGCTAGTGGCAGCGGCTCGTCATCCAGGAAATTGACATCATGAGGGAGGACGATCGTCTCAGAGTGCCCATGAGTGTCCTGGCTACTCTCGCTTGGTGTCACTGATACAGGCTCCACATCAGAGTAACCATTGGCAATGTTTTGGAGTAGAAGCTGTGCTGTCATGTTGCCAGACGTTCTGCACATATGCATGAATACAGTAAAACTGTTGAAAATATATATTCCATATTATTCTAATGTGATATACTCTGCCTGCTATATTTGTTATTTAAAAGTATATAAAGTCACCCAACTATTTAGGCTGCTTTTACAAACAAGGATGAACTTTTAGATACGCTTAGTTGTCAAGAATGTTCTGCACATTTGTCTTGCATATTTTCCTGCCATGATGTGCACAATTTTAAAGAAATTCTGGTACTAGCAAACACTATATCTTGCATTGGCACAACAACACTAGCTTATGTAATGGCATGAAAAGGTATTTCAGCAGGCGAACACTAAAAATGTGACAATGTGACTTTTTTTTTTTAACATATACTGGCATTTCCAAATTCTACAATGCCATTGGCTCTACATCTGATAATAAAAGTTTCTCGTCATTTCAAAAGGTTGTAAGAAGGATCGACTGAATCTTTTATTTTTTGGAAGTTCTCCAGTGGCAATGGTACAGCGCTTTGAGAGAAAACTGCGGAAACACAACCCTTGCTTTTCTGACTATGAGGCGATTAATTTGCGGCTTTATAAAAGGATCTGGCTACTCTCACACTTGTGCCGCATGCACACACATTAACTCGCACTCGTAAGCTACTCTGTCATGTGAAAGACCAGCCGACGTAGATATAAAACCCGGCTACGACAGGCTGTTCAAATGTGCCTGCGATCTTTCCACTTCAATCGGAGCCGCTCTGCCGCGAAGTTCTCTCGACACGGAGTCTCAAACCGAGCAACAAAAAGGTACCACCCCGGTGAGATTTTTTTTTTTTACGCGCAGGCAGTTTATAATACAGATCCAATACTTACGGCCTTCCTTCTACGCTATCCTTCAAGAACAACATCTGTTCATAGTAGGGCCATGAAACATCGTCAAGCACATCTTCTACTTCCTCGGTCCCTGCGCCGCTCTTCTGTGCATCCTTCCTCGACATTAAGATTCGGCGAAACTTATCCCGCAAGGACTTCCACCTCTTCTGCAGCAGTACTTCTGAAAGAAACCCATTTCTGAGCCTCATCAAGGCCTCACAGCACTCGGTCCACTGAAGGCGATGCAGCACGATAGGCTTACCTGCATTGGGTACATTCGGCAACACGGCAGCCGCAATCTCTGCCCACAGCGCGGTCTTCTTTGGCCGGTTTTTGTGCTCCTTGTGTTTGACATCCCACAGAAGCGGCCTACACTCAAGATTCCTAATCAAGCATTCATTATCTATGCGTAAAAACGACATGTTGCGCTAGAAGCGATATCCACAGCACGTGGGAGCGGATTACAAACAAACACTGCACGCGGGCATATTTCCGGATGTCGTCGTACAGACAGCCGGCAGTTGCGTGTGCAAGGAGTTCCGGAATTATCTCCGCGTCAACGGATACACGGATCCTCATTGGTTCCCACCCGCGAGATGCTTCCGGCGCTGACGCCGAGATCTGGCTTCGCCAGATATCTGCGTCGCCCGGCGTCGTCTCGCTCCGAGCGCTGAAATTCCGCTCCGACCGACGCCGACGCGGCGTCGGAAAAACGCTGCCGTGTGGTTGGGCCTTTAGAGTACCAAATGTTCAAGTGGCAAAAATTAAAAAAAAATGAGAAGATCTTTTCGGTACTCCAAAACGTAAAAGATCACGACATCACACCAAATGAAGATTTTTCATCCGCCGCATGCCACGCTGGAATAAAATTAAACGAGATTACTAGAACTGAACCCGATGGCGGGCCGTATCAGCAACGTTAAACCAAACTGCTAATTTACAAAAAATAATATGTGTGTGAGGTAGACACTGACTCTGTTAAAAAGCACGCGCTGCAACCGCCTTCAGGTGATAGTCTACCCACCAACCCAGCACACGGCGTTCCTTAGGGTGGCGCGAGGGGATGTGCACACTCTTCGCAGAAATCCGTTCTTTACACTAACGACTGCTGTATCATAAAAAAAGGTGACTGCCTCTGCTCCATCATCGACACTTGTAGCACTGATATTTTGGTACTAACGCAAACCTGGTTAACCTAAGAAATTCCAGAGCACCAGCTGTTGCCGAAAATCAGTTCTCTATCTACCCTTGCGATCGCGTCGGGCGACAACGAGGGGATGTTCTGCTCGCTATCAACAAGTTCATTTCGCATTACATCCACGCCGGCACTCCTTCAAAGATTGTTTGAGCATGCGTCGTTTCAATCCACAAGATGATTATCATTGGCGCATGTTACCGGCCCCTTGTGTAGAGAACTTTATTAATGAATTGCATAGTGTAATGAACTTTCTTTCTTGTTGTAATAGAAACTGCCCATTACTCTTGCTCGGAGCTTTTGACGTGCCAAACATGTCCTGGTCTACTATTGTCCCTACAATGCATCCATATTCGAAGCGGCCAAAGAAATTTTATAGAATTGTGCTCGATGTTTTTCCTCGAACAAGGAGCCAACAAAAACACATGCCGTTGCTAACACATTTGATGTTGTCCTCACATAAAACCCTAACATGGTTTCAAAAATTGTTGCCATTCTTGTAATAGGCGACCACTAATTACTTTCCTTTCACCTAAATCTGCACATTCCAAATACGTCAAACGATCAATAACTGTGGATAATTACAATATTACAGATTCTGATGCAATTAGCATACATTATGCCCACTTCTTGCCATCTTTCTTGAGGTCTTTGTCTGCCATACAGTTGGGACAAACTAGGCTAAGTTCAAAGATAAGCCTGCTTACACAAAAAACACTTTCCTATTCGCGTTGTAAATAACAAACCATACGCTCTCTGGTATAATTTTATTTTATTTATTTATTTATTTATTTACAATATACTGCAGGCCCTTTGGCGGGTCCAAGCAGGAGTGGCAACAATAATATTATTACATCATATATAAAGAAAAAATTAAGCACAGCTAGAACACAATAATCATGGCAGCCAGGGGTAGAAAAATCGAACATTTGGTACAATAATCAAATGAAAAACGTCAGTGAAATCGGCAGTACAAGGGAAAACATTTTTTTTTTGTTATTTAAAACACACAAATATTTAAAGCAGCAACACAACAACAGGTTAGTTAAGGTAGTCAAGACCCAATTAGGTCAATCGAGTCAATGCTATTTGTTAGGTGAGGTGGCAGTCGGTTCCAGTCTTCTATAGTACGAGGAAAAAAGGAATATTTAAAAGCGTTTACTCTAGAATTGCATGGAGTTAATTGATGATAATGCTCTCATAAGACGCCAATAAGATAAAAAGAAGCGATTGCATAGGTCAGCCAAGGTGCCTTCCGGTCGGTCCTGTTGGAACGCTTAAAGATTAGTTTTCAGTGAATATGTAGCTGCACTGAAAATCCGCAAGAAAAGTTTTATGTCACACACTCCCGTGAATATAACAGGCGACTCAAAGATATTCTGGCGAATAAATGACCTAACAAGATGACGCCACACTATAACCTTTGTTTCCTAACCAGGTCGCGTCCGTTCTCAATAAAGAGTTCACGCTAAACTTCTCTGTACCTTCTAATGTATCGCTCCCCCCTGCGCCAGGTTATGACTACTGGTATATGTCTCTAATCACATTTCATCCTTCTGGTTTTGAAAATGTGGTAACATATTTGCGACTCTCCTCTACTCTGTATTGATCAAATTACCGCGAAATGTTAGCGTAGCACTGTTGTTTATTCAGCTATTATATTAACAAAATTATTTCATTTCATTTATTTTTTCCCTTACAGGTCCGAGGGCATTACATAAGGGGGGGGAGCAAACTCAATATACAATGCGGACAAGAACAAGAAACTGACTGAAACAACAAGAAAATAAAACAGAAACAGGAGAAAGAATGCATGGGTTAAACGAAACAATATGAAACACAAAAATAACAATATACCATAAATAAAGGACGCCGAAAAGATTATATAAATCTATTTCAATGCTGATATATTTTGAAACAGGATACCTGCCCGTTTACCTGAATGTCGGTAAGGTTATTCCACTCTAAAAGTCTGGCAACAAGCATTCTTCACTAAATTATCTCCTTGTTTCACTAACCAGCCTTTCATACAAAAAATTAGAACTTATCCTGCATTCATATCTTGCAAAATTTCATGAATAATTTTTTTTTTTTTCAGCTCACATCACCTTTTCCTTAAACAATACTATTGTTAACCCCAACTTGTTTGTTCACACATAAGCTAAACATGATTCCTGACAACCATTCAATGGCAGACAACGTCTCGGTTATTCCAAAGCTTTCGATACAGTGTGATAAACTGTTAATTTACAAACCAAGTCTCATGAACATGGACACTTAGCTTCTAACCTAGATTGAATGCTTTCTAAACAACCGCTCACAATACGTGTCAGCTAACAGACCAGACTCCGACTCAAGCCCTGTTTATACCAGGACTTTCTTAAACCTCAGTTCTCTGTCCTCTGCTTTTTCAAATATATGCTACCGATTTGCCTTCTGTTTATTATAATATCAATTCATTTGCTGATGATTGTGTTGTTTTCCTAGAACTCACATGCAGTGATGAAGTATCTATTTTTCAATATGACCTTAATTCTATCTATTGGTGGTGCAAAACATGGTTAATTGAACTTAGTATTAAAAAATGCTAATCCCTGCAATAATTCCCCTACGTATTTCTCAACCGATGTTCTCCTTGACTGAAGTGCGTTCGTACAAATATCTCGGTGTGCACACTACTTGAAATCATATTTGGTCTATGTGCATGCCAGATATAATAATCATACTGAAAACCATATGCTGGGTTATATCCGCCATACCTTCTCTAAAGCGTCTTCATCCTACAAGCTGCTGTTGTACAAAACGCTAAAACGCCCAAAGGTAGAATACGATGCATCCAATCAAGACTCTCATCTCGAAAACCTAATTCATTATTATAAAAATTCGAAATAATTGTGCCCACTTTATTCTTTCTAACTATAACAGAACCTCACCATATCTTTAGAGAAATCAAGCTTTAATCTACCATCCTCAGCTTCACGTCGGAAATTGTTTGGCATGTTTTTTCGATAACATCTTTCATCCCCCACGTTTGCGTAGGGAGTTTATCTCTCAGCTGCATCCCCTCTAATCTAAATCAGATCACGCCTATAAAGTCTATGTTCCTTCATGCAGAATTGACGCTTTCTTTGAGTCGTTCTTACCTCGTAGAGCAGCAGAGTGGAATCACCTTCCCTCACCAACTGCAATGATTAATGATTTTCAGCTTTTCATGAACGCCTTAGCTAACACTGTACGAGTATTGAATATTTTTTATACCTTTGTTTCAAAAGAGCCATAGCTAACGTCCATAGCTAACGTCCATAATGCCTACGGCACTGAGGGTACACAGATAAATCAATATTGCTTCATAATATGGGTTAAGTGCGCAAAACAGACACAGACCTAGAAAGAGACGAGACACACTAACCAGCCCTGAAATATCGCTGTTGGGTATAATGATGATATCATGGCCTTGGTGTCAGATATCCTACGTTCATGGCCGCAAGTGATCACGAGAACAGCCCCACTGCCCATATGTGTGGTACAGGCGCTAACGTTGACGGGTAACTCAGGGGAGCCTTGGGTGGCGATAGCCCATGTTGTTAGTCCGATGGCCACGCCAAGCTTTTCATCGTGTGTGAGGTATGAACAGAGCGACCAGAAAAATATAAAGTTAATCAAGAGTTCATAGCGAAGGCGTGAAGAGGCAAACCGACTTGGGAATGAGCCCGAGTCTGTCAAAGCACAAGACTTCAGTCTGACACGCACCTCCGATTGTTCGCAGAGAAAAGTGTAACGGTGACATGCGACGGTAATCACTCTTGTATAGAGACAGATGGTACATCGCTCAATAACTTGCAGTACTATCACGGTGGTTTTGACATGAAAGGGTCGGCCGCTAGACGGCTGCCTCTGTGCGAAGACGCTGGATTTCGCGACGATCTTGCGAACTCGTGCAACGGCGAAAGGGAGGCATCAAAAGTTTTAGCGGTCGTAGAGAACTTCGGCGAGGCCACAGAGGCCAGCTGCTTGCGAAGTTCAGGGTTCCAAGCTTTACCGTTGAGCCCTTAAAGATGACATAACTGTGTCCCTATTCTACAAGTGAGCCATGCCTTAACTAGAGCGGTGGTGATGAGCAGCAAGTGTGGGGTTGGCCTGATACTCTTTTACGAGGTCATATGGACAGGTTTCCACTAAATGAGGGACGCTGTTTAACTCGGCGTCTTTGAACGCAACTGAGAGAGATACGATTTGGATATGGTTCACAATGAATAGTGTAACTTCGGTAGGCAAACAAATTTCGTCGCGCATTATTTCGGCAAATATTTCTCGAATCACTTCGGTATTCCTGATGTTGTTTATGCTTTAAAACTAGAACAGTAAAGAATGTGGCACCATACGAGGAAAGCCGAGGAGAGGTACGGTTTCACAGTTTTCAGGCATGAACCGGGACTGCCTTGGTCACCTCTCCACATTGCTGTAACTAACGTAAGTTTGCGCTCAAACGTCCTTAAGAATGCTCAAAATACTTTTAATTTAAATTTGCGTCTTTCTGGATGGTCTCAATAAATGCCGAGCCATAGCGACACAACACGGTGGGAGCACACAATTTTTCTAAAAAGCTAAACTTGCAATAACCCTAGCAGTGTTTGAAAGCTTCCGATATGCGATAGGTTGAGTAATTACCCTCTCAGTCGACGTTGCTGCGGGGCTGACGTCAGTGGTGCTGCAGTAATTAACTCAATTACCTGCCTGTTGCCGCCGAAAAGTGTTTTAACACTGAAAGCTAATACCGGAGCGCGGGAATAACGTAGCACTGTTGCTCTGAAGGCAGGGTATAATCAGCTTTAAGGAAAGCCACGATGGAACTTGTGCGAAGGAAGAATATATGAAGCGTTGTACATTTTTGGTGGCACAATGCAGGTTGCCCCAGGAACTCGATGGCTTAGCCCTGACCAAAAAGGGCGGTGCTCTGAAGCATGTACAAACGACGAAACTGTTATCGCATTCAGTCCCAGGATACTGGGGCAACTTGTAATTTCCAAGAAACTGTGCGACTTTATAACATGATGCTATGCACATTTTCACGGGAATGGTCTAAGCTTCTGATACGTGAAAAAAGTTTGGTTCTAATGTTTTTCCTGAGCTCCTTACCGATAATTACGCATAGCATGACAAACCGATGGGTTTCATTTTCAAATAATCGTGAGAAACTTGTGAGGTTCTTTTAAGAAAAACAGTAAGGTACTTTCATCTATGTAATAATAGGCATGGTCTAAGCTCCAAGTGAGTATTATTACAAGTTTTTGCTAGGAAAGATTAGCCTCTAATGATTTTTTTTCTGCGCTCGCAGCGTGCAGTTAAACAGTCGACAAGAGAACAGTGCGCTGAGTTTCTATTTCTGAGGCAACAGTTTAATATTTTATTCTCTTATTGGGAACATATCGGTAGAACATATCTCAGATTACTACGTGCTGCAAACCTTCGTTTCTTAATTTTTTCCTGTGCTCACAGTAATCAAGTCACAATGTCATACAAATTCCAGCTGCGGTGTTTTTGCAAGTTAAGTGCAAAAACTAGGAACCTGTTGAGTGAAGATCTATGGACGCGTTGATCGTTGCCGAGGTGTCGCACAAAACGAGAAATAAAAAGTTCCCTTCAAACGCTTTTCCTCTCAAAGCTTTATCTTTTTTTTTTTTTGCACTGACAAATTGGCTCGAAATAACGAATGTCAAAAGTACGCACAATAATGTTTTCTAAGTAGGTTTTCACGTATTAGCACGCTTCCAAAATGGTGCTAGGTGCGTTCAATGGTCGCGAAGGTGGGGTTGAGTTCTTATACATAATTAAATACACCTATAGTGCCTGTATCTCACGCATAAAATGTGCAAGCGACGCCATTTTAGGTTTGATTTGGTTTGTTGGGTTTAATGTCCCAAAACGACTCAGGCTATGACAGACGCCGTAGTGGAGTGCTCCGGAAATTTCGACCACCTGGGGTTCTTTACCGTGCACTGACATCGCACTGCACACGGGCACCTTGCTTTTTGCCTCCATCGAAAAGCGACCATTTTATCATCTGGATTTCATGAAAGCCAAATAAGATAATTGAGCTCTCTAATGCACATTGTCGCCAAATATTTCAAGCCCTTGACGATTAAGAATATTTATAAATGGTACTCAACTTCTTGTGGTGAGAAACTGCGTTTGCACGAGACAGAGGAGAGAAAAAAGACGAGACAGGGTTTCTTCGCTCCTGTCTCGTGCAAGCGCTGTTACTCGCCGCAAGTTCCTGCACCAAACAGCCCAAAGTTTCACCTTGTTAATGGGACTTACCTTCGATTTTTACTGCCTTTGATATCCCAATAAAATATTGTACCTAAACTTAAAATACCATAGCGGTATATTGAAAATTATTTACTCAGTAGTCTAGTCATTAAATTCTGTACTGTGTTCGCCGTCTTCACACGAACATCGAGGCACTTTTAAGAGTGTTTAAAACACAAATCTGTATAGGGAACAGAAATCAGCAGGTAGTAGTGAAAAGCACAGATCTATTAACAGATTGACTAAAGCATAATAATATTTCTCACAAGAAAGCGCTATTTTTTGTCTTGGTCAACTCCTCAAAGGCCGCCTGAATATCGCCGCAGTTTCTAGTTCTTTAGCGAGATTGTATATTTGAAATAAGTCTCGTATGAAGGTTTCTCTTAATTTGCGGACGACGTGCGTACTCTCGCACGTTCGCACACGGGCACAGACACGCACATGCACACTTGGTGCCGCTGTGTAAACCAGATAACTTTCTGTGTGATGCTCTTCCAGTAAAATGATTGCGGGTGCAGAAATTGAGCAAGAAGACTTAGCAATACACTGTAGTAGAATGGAAAGCTGGGCGAGCTGGTATACGTTCACTTTGGGTTCACTCAAAAAGACTTAGAAAGGCTTGTATTGTTCTTAAAAACAAAGTCTGATTAGATTGTTTTCTTTGTCATATGAAAGAATATAAAGAAAATTCCCTATGCGCAGAACACGTTTGAGAATAATCTCCACATTAACTAGCTGCAGACGGGAGTAGATATTTGAAAGTGTGGTGAAGGACGCTTCTCTAGCCTTCTGAGGTTCCTGTTTGCACATGAAGGGTAGTTATGGCAGTGAACCTAACTGATGTAATACAATGTAGCAAATATAAAACCATTACCCGTTGAAACCCAGTGGGCAGACATCTGGTGTGCTTGCCGGCTCCGTCGCATTCAGACTGACTACCGGACCGCTGCCTCGCAATTGCGCGGCGGCCAAAGCTTGTCCATAAGCGATTAAAGCCTTGGTTCCTGTAACTCATAATGCTTCAAGCAGCTTACGTACTTTGAACAGACTAGAGCGCTGTCCCGCTGGACATCTTGCCGTTTTGAAGCAATGCGGTAACTTGCTGGAGTCCTTTTGCCCTATAAGAATTTCATGAGCCGGGGATGGTACATACAGCATTGCATCAATGATTGCAGTGATTAATGTAGAGAGCAAAATTAATAAGCAAGAGATACATTCGGAATGGAATCCTCACAACTACAGACGACTGAGGTGTGGCTGCTTAGCATGTTCATTCTGATTTTTTTTACCTCTTTCGGCTGTTACAAACGCGGGTGAATGAGATTCCAGAAACAAAAAAGACTGAGGGTTCCTGCCAACGAGTGCTCGCGCCCCTCATCCAAAAAAAGGTACACATTTAAAGTATCTACTACGACACAAAGGTTTCGAGTACCTTCATCTCCAGTCAGTCCTTGAATAAGCATCTGATCAAAAATATGTATCATCCAGGCATCGTCATTCGTTCGTCAGTAAACGCATAGATATCCCAATAAAATTTACTGGTACGTCTTTCTCTGAACGCCCACTTAAATCGATTCCAATTATCTTAAGAACCTGCAAATGAAAACTCGCGCGTTTACTTCCTATGATATGAGTACAGTCTTTCATAAAGGCAGAGTGTAAGAATTCAAAAGTGCAAGCAAATACAGGACTGCATTTCCCACCGCACTTAAAGCAGTGAATCTTAAAGAATTCAGCGATCCTGACATGCGGGTCACAGTGCGCATCACTGGATCAAGTAGACGGTATTACATACGGTAAACGCTTGTTTGAAGTTAGGTGTTTCTTGGGGGAAATAAAAGGGTACGAACTTTAGAATGTGTCCCATGTTTGAGTAACACTAATATTGTCACGTGCTTCGGGGCGTCAGGAATGGAAGGAGAGGCTAGAGAGAAGAATAAACGGAAGACACAGTGGTGTGTGCTGGTGTTCCTTGCGTGACTCGCAGCGCTTTAGACTACCAATAAACACCCCCGTTACGTACTGAGTACGTAACAGTTGTGGTGGAGTTTGCGGTGTAGATCAACACGGATCCCCGTTGTCTTCGACGAAGCCGCCGGCTCGCTGGTTTGCCACCCCTACCATCTAACATGGCTCAAGACGGCGACGCTGACCGAACAACACCTGCGGTGAGCAACTGGCAGCACTACCGCGAGCCGCGCACATTTGGTGGAAAACCTGACGAGGACGTCGACGAGTGGCTAACCAACTACGAGCGGGTGAGCCGGTACAATCGTTGGGACGCGACCGTTAAACTAGCGAACGTAGTGTTCTTCTTGGAAGGCACTGCCCTAGTTTGCTTTGATAATCATGAAGACTCGCTTACCAGCTGGGATTGCTTCACAGAAGAGAAAGGACTGCTTTGGCGACGGATCCGCGAAGAAGAAATGCGCAGAACAAACGTTGATGCAGCGGGCCCACGTACCTGGCGAGACATGCACCGCATATATCGAGGATATTGTGAAATTGTGCAAGTTGGCAAACCCTCGGATGTCCGAGGAAGATATAGTGGGTCACTTGCTTAAAGGTATCGCTGTATATCTCTATAATTTTCTTATCAGCAAAGACAATTTGAACTCTACAGCTGACTTCATCAGGCACTGCCGCACTTTCGAAACCTTGAAGTTGCGTCGTATCACTCCTAAATTTGGGTGACTGGCCAACGTCACATCTGTTGCGAGCGTTGATGCCAGTGCTCCGGAGTCCATGGCTGATCTGATACGCCGGATTGTGCGGGAAGAATTGTTGCGTGACAAAGACTCTGCGAGCCGGGACGAACACCAGTATGACGGTTGCGCGCTGCAAGCAGAACCCGCGACCCCATCAACTTCCTGGATTCCGGCTTTAAATGCATCACGCTTTGGCGGGGGCAGACAACAGAGCGATTTAAGCACTTCTCAGCCACGGATAGGCCGAAGAACCACCTACACACGCCAGGTGGTTCGTCAGCAATGCCGTCCCGATTACTACCGCCAACCAGAACCAGTTTCCGCCCGCATTTACTCGGACCGGTGGCGCCAGCAACCCGTGTGTTATAGCTGTGGCATGACCGGATACATCTCCCGGTATTGCCGTCGGCGGGGCCTACTACCACAAGATCATCGACCGCTGCCCAACGTTTCTAATCATTTCGACACTGAATTTCATCCGACACAGACTCTGGATACATACCGCCCGGCACAGATGCGAAACGGAACGCCTGCTTCGAACCGCAGCTTGACGCCGCCAACCCAAAGACAGCGACAATCACCGTCTCCTCGGCGCCGTTCTTCCCCTTCGGGAAACTAGAAGACGCGGCCGATGGAGGTGAGGTCGCCGGAAAATCAACGTTCCCAATACCTCTGTCTGTGTTTATGTTAGAAAACAAACTCGAAGTATCCATTGACGGCATCCCCACCGTGGCACTAATTGACACTGGCGCAACAGTCTCTGTTATGAGTTTAGCATTCAAGAATCGTTCAGGACATAAAGTGATGTTAAGCGTGAATCAAGCTGTGGTATTCCGTGGTGTTGGCGGTGAATCATTGGTGCCTTTGAGTGTGTGCTATGCGAAAGTTGTGATTGGTGGCCAAGCGTTTCGAACCGGATTCACAGTGTTGCCTCGTTCCAAGCATGAAGTAATTCTAGGTATAGACTTTTTGCAACAGTGTGGTGCAACGTTAGACTGCCGTAGTGGACAGATCTCGCTTAATGCTGCGTTGACGTCGGCCCTTGTAGAAACCTCGTCGCTCTATTTAGGAGCGTTTTCTGTGTTTGAAGATACAGTTGTACCTGCGATGTCCGGAGAATTCATTCAAGTTATTTCATCTACGAATTTGTGCGAGAATTTCGACTCCGTAGTGGAACCTACAACGCTGGCCTGTGCAAAGAAGAGTGTCTTGGTGCCTCGTTGCATAGTTTCAGTCATCAGAGGCCACACCTTGCTATGGACTGTAAACTATTCAGACGAGCCAGCCGTCTTGCCTCGTGGCATGAGGCTCGCTCATTACGAGGAAGGTGTGTCGAATTACGTGGCGGCACTAAGTAACCATGCTCCTGAAGAGAAAACATCTCATTTTGCAGAGTCTCGAATCCAGGCAATGATAAACACAGCGTTGGGAGCACAGGAGCGCCGAATTTTGACAGACCTGCTCTCCAAGCATGTTTCGGTTTTCGACTTCGCCAAAAATCATCAGCCACCCATTCCAAATTCTCGCATCCATCATTCAATTGATACTGGAATTTCTCGCCCGATCAGACAGAAGCCCTATCGTGTGTCTCCGGCAGAACGTCAGCTTATTGACGATCAAGTTCATGACATGCTCCAACGTGGCGTTATCCAGGAATCTTCAAGTCCTTGGGCGGCTCCAGTTATTCTCGTTAAAAAGAAAAGCAACACATGGCGTGTCTGTGTGGACTATCGTCGCCTTAACGCCGTCACCAAAAAAGATGCATATCCACTTCCACGTATTGACGATGCAATCGACTGTCTTCATTCGGCGTCATACTTCTCCTCGGTAGACTTGAGATCGGGGTACTGGCAGATACCGATGAACCCAAGTGACAAAGAAAAGACGTCATTTGTGACCCTCAATGGTCTCTATGAGTTCAACGTAATGCCCTTTGGATTGTGCAATGCGCCTGCCACGTTCGAACGATTCATGGACACCATTCTGCGCGGACTCAAGTGGAAAATTTGTTTGTGCTATTTGGACGACGTTGTGATCTTCGGCAAGACCTATCAGGAACACAATAGCCGCCTCGCCATCGTTCTTGATTGCATTGAGAGAGCAAGCCTCGTCCTCAACTCTAAGAAGTGCCACTTTGGGGAACGCCAAACAATTATTCTTGGTTACTTGGTCGATAAGGATGGTGTTCGGCTGGATCCCCAGAAGATTGCGGCTGTAACGAGCTTTACAGCACCGAAATCAGTGAAGCAGCTTCGGAGCTTTTTAGGACTGTGCTCCTATTTTCGTCGTTTTGCGCCCAGATTCGCTGACATCGCATACCCGCTCACGTGCCTTTTGCACAACGATGCACCGTTCAATTGGACTACTGACTGCGACTCTGCCTTCCGCCACCTCAAATTCCTTCTGACATCAGGACCTATCCTACGTCACTTCTGTCCTGCCCCCATCGAGGTTCACACCGACGCTAGTGGCGTGGGCGTTGGTGCTGTGCTCGTCCAGCGTCATGGCACCGATCAGCACGTGGTAGCCTATGCTAGTCGTTCGTTGAGCAAGGCGGAGCGCAACTACACCGTTACTGAACAAGAGTGCCTCGCAGTGGTTTTTGCGATGCAACGATTCCGTTCCTACCTATATGGCAATGTTTTTACCATCGTCACTGACCCCCATTCGCTCTGTTGGCTCGTAAATCTTCGTGACCCTTGTGGCCGGCTCGCTCGAAGGGCATTGCGGTTGCAAGAGTTTAACTTCACTGTGGCATACAAAAGCGGCCGCCAACATGCTGACGCTGGCTGTCTGTCACACTTGCCGCTTTCATCAACTGGTAGTGATGATGACAACTTTGATGACTACCTGGCGCCTATCTCGGCAACGTTTCCTGACCCTCAACTGTTCCAGACAGAACAACGCAACGATCAGACTTTGGCACCGCTCTTCTCTGCCGCTCATGATTCAAGAGATGTGCATTTCTGCGTTCGTGCCGGCCTACCTTACAAGAAGAATTTCAACCCCGGAGGTGCACGTTTTCTCCTCGTCGTGCAGGAAAACCTCCGCATTCCCGTTCTTGAAATGATGCACGACGATACCACGTCGGGCCACTTGGGTGTCGCCCGGACCCTTCATCGCACACAGGAACGCTTTTATTGGCCGAAAATGCGTCAAGTCATTCAGCGCTATGTAGCCAGTTGCGTCAAGTGCCAGCAGTACAAGCTCCCTACTTCTCATCCACCTGGACCGCTGCACCCTATTGCGCCTCCGACCACGCTCTTTGAGCAAGTGGGCATCGACCTCTTGGGTCCTTTTCCGCGATCTTCAAACGGTAACCGGTGGATAGTGGTATGTGTTGACCATCTCACTCGATATACAGAAACAGCCGCAATACCCTCAGCCACTGCTTACGAAGTATCCCTATTTCTTCTGCGATTTCTCGTCCTGCGCCATGGCCCTCCTCGAGTTCTGATCAGTGACCGTGGGCACCAATTTACTGCTGAAGTTATCGAAGAACTCCTTCGTCTCTGCACCTGCGATTACCGTCATACAACGCCGTATCACCCGCAATCGAATGGACTTATTGAACGGACCAACTGCACTCTGACCACTATGTTGGCGATGTACGTGGACTCTGATCACAAGAACTGGGATGAAATCCTCCCTTTTATTACATTCGCGTATAACACTGCACAGCATGAGACGACTGGCTACAGTCCGTTTTACCTCCTGTATGCTCAGTTCCCCGCAGTAGTCTTGATACCATCCTCGCTTTCTCCCTCCACAACGAGCCTTCTATCGCCACTACTTTATGTCGAGCCGAAGAAGCTCGCCGCGTTGCCCGCCTCCGCATCCTAGACTCACAGGAACGTTCGAAAGAGCGTTATGACAAGCGACGCCCACATGTCTCTTATGTGCCCGGTGATTTAGTGTTGCTGTGGACGCCGCTGCGCAAGCGTGGTTTAGCCCAGAAGCTGCTGCTTCGTTATAGCGGCCCTTTTGTCGTTTTGGAGCGCCTGAGTGACGTGAACTATGTAATTTCACGCCGCACCGAAAGTGGCCGATATTCAGGCCGGACCCAGGTGGTGCATGTCGCTCGACTAAAAAGGTTCCATCCCCGGCACCTCCCTTAAACTGCTTGTCCTGGGGCTTCGTCTGAGAGGGGGGAAGTGTCACGTGCTTCGGGGCGTCAGGAAAGGAAGAAGAGGCTAGAGAGAAGAAGAAGAAACGGAAGACACAGTGGTATATGTGCTGGTGTTCCTTGCGTGACTCGCAGCGCTTTAGACTACCAATAAACACCCCGTTACGTACTGAGTACGTAACAATATTAAGGGCACTCTGCCCCTCATTTTACTGTCCGCCTTCGTTACTTTACACTTTCGTTTAGATAACTTGCTCAATAATAATTTCTTTTCTTAGCGTTCTGTTCTTGGTACCTGGTGTAACTATAGAACGAAAGCCATGCACAGCAGATAGAGTCTGAAACTGAACTGTCGGGAACGCCCTGCCGTTTTAGCCGTGACCTCACCAATGTTCACACACATTCTGGCAAAATAATGTTTTAGGCGACGAGCGCACGTATTGAGCACTTAATTTAATGAAAACCGTCTTAATTTCCGACCATTTTGCGTACATTGCTGCTTCGTGCTCCAGAAACCTTTGAAACCTTTTCGCACGCTGACTTGTGATATATATCTACGAATAGAAGAAAAGGCACTAAAGAGGGAGCTAATACCGCCAGAGCTCATTATTTCTTTCTATGCTTGCCCTGTCACTATGTTCTTTTCCTTCAATGTATGAAAGCACAAAGGGCAAAGCTTTTTCTTTCATGCTGGAAGCTCCTGAGTTTCTCTAGGGCGAAGGATGGTTTCTTTGGATGAAAGATCCTCTTGCAGGTGATATGTCAGCGCACTACTGTAATTGTCGCTGTTGAACGTAGGTTTGTCGTGGAGTGGGTTAGCTTTACTCTTGCCTTTATCATATTTCACAACTAATCCGGTTTCTAGTTGTGCTCCCTTCAGGCATGAAAAATATTTCCCCGTCCTCAGTTGTCATTCCACTTTTCTCAGGAAGTTAGGAGAATGTTTTTAATTCGCGTAAACCAGCTATTGAATAGCCGGGACTGATTGGATCGATGGTAATATGTCGCACGTTACTGCTTTATTTGCCTGCTGATTCTGAATATAGCAGGGCTGAAAAGGTTGATATTCTGCACGTGGTGGAAGCCTTTTGATGTTATTTCGGGAGGAGCGTATGCATTCCTGCCTGCAAGCTCAGGAACGTTAAATGCGCAACGTGTGGTTTGCGAATTGAGAAGGAACCAAAAAGTATCCTCCCTTCCTGAAGTCGATCGCTTCATGTAGGCCACTACGTAACAAGGTACTTCAATTTTGGGGCCACAGCTCCTCACCTCCCTCTCCCCATTTTTTCCGCGTACACATCCTAGCTCTTCCGTCATCGGTTATTCATCCAACCTATCTTTGGGGAATGAGGACCAATATTTCTGTAGATTGGGTATTGACATCAATAAGTAGCGAACCGTTGTGCCAGATAACATTCCAGGCTAACGCTATTAAAGCGATTATATGGAAGCATCAGACAGACAACCCAATTGTACGTAGCCACATGTAACCCTACCATTATTATTTGAATGAAATCGCCGCAAGGGTAGTAAATACTTTTTGTGGTGTGACAACCTCAATTCACTAAAAGCATTTGCATAAACCACTAGGCCTCAATTCTTTCATCAAAACACCCATTTAGATACGCCGTCCACTAAACGTTGAGCAGGGCCGCAGACGAATCAGGAATGAAACCTAGGAACTGTCTAAATAAGGCAAAGGAAATACGGAGACCGAAGTGAGTGGCCCATAAACCGCAGGCTGCTCCTGCAATATGACTGCAGTAATAAAAGCTTACATTTGGATATCGATGATTTACTTTTGCATTTCTTTTCATGTTTTTATAGCGTGCTTAACTGCTCGGACGAGCCCATGTATTCACAGAGACCGCGTAGAGTGCATACAGCGCATTATCTACTACCCTAGACTGTAGACACAAAAGGAAAGCAGTGGCAGGACGTGTGTCTCAAACTTTCAAAATGTGTGCAATGGCTGTCGTTATATAGGTGGCGTGTTCTTTATATGCAAGCTTTTTGTTTGCTCAGACGCCGTACTTGTCATTGCAGGCAGTGTATGCTTGTTCTTCTTCCTGCTTGCCCAGGCATTTATCCCGATAGGGTCCCTAGCCTTTTCTTCTGTGCAGTGTGATCCACGCACCGGCTCCGAGGCAAAGTAATTACTCAGGTCTCCGCTGCTCTCACATTTTTTTTAGCAGTGTTCAACAATGGCAATTCACCAGGAATACTATCCCCATTGAAAAAAAAAAAAAAAAGCGAAGGCGCCATCCAGATTCCTCTTCCAATGATTAATTTGCGTGGGCAGGAAGCCTAGTGGTCTGTAATTTGTGATCTCATCAGGCGTTATGGTGAATCCCATTATCAAAGCCAATGAAGCTCCGGCAGCTATGTGCCAACGGGATTTTATTCTCATCTCGTCCTCGATCAACATTCTCCGCTCAAACGTTTTCTGCTGTCTGATGTCAGTGTTACACTGCGCTTCCAAAACAAGCTTAAAAGTGGCGGAAAGAAGAGAAAGCGAGCTCAATCTAACTACGTCTTAATATTAAGCCTAATGTAACATGCGCTGAATTAATTCGATATCACTCGTCTGATGGTCATCTTAGCGATTGTTATATCCACCACATCACAGAGAAATAAAGAAATAAATGTCGATTAGCCTTCACTTTCAGAGCATGCAAGCGTAAAAGTTCGAAGTGGTGGAAGAAGCTGGGGAAGCGCTCCCACGGCTCCCCTAACGGCGCCTGTTCGATACAGTGGGCTGTTCTCGCATTGATGTTTTCATTGATTTTCTTCAGTTGTCCTGTTTTTTATCGTCGCCTTATTGAAAACGAGAATTCTTTGATTACATTGGTATTTCTAAATATTCTGCACAATGTCAGCACATGTAATTTCTGTTGCCGACATTTACAAAGAAAACCACTGGGAACAGCTGTGTGATCTGGGAAGTTCAAGTCTCGAGCAATGGTCTGCAAGAATTTAAAATTTTGCATCTACAAGTCAGTATCGAGTAAGTGTATACGATTACAAATAGTCTGAATATTTGTCTGCTTTGAGTTCATGGTCGAGAGATCAGAACTCAAGGGCCCATAACTAAAAAAATAGCATTTTCTTCCAGTGCCTGACTGATTGATCCTAGTATCACTTATGGACACTTTTGATCCAAAAATAGGTGTCTTACAAAACAAACATCAGAGCCATTCACAAGTTTTAAAACTCTAACACTCAAAAAAAAAAATTAGAAGAGGTTGAGTCAACCGCCCGTGGCAGTCTCAGTAATACTTTTTCTCCCGTTGAATATTCATTCTCAGTCAAAACGTTGTTACTCTTTCACTCTTTGCATGCTATAGAGAGAGAAAGAGAAACACTTTAGTTCCTATAAGGCCGTGTAAAAAGACACTGTAATTCTGTTTCTTTCCTACTTTGGTGCAAAACCTTTTATGTCATTTTTTTTCTCTCATTAGGTGGGCTGATTTTCCTCTCACTTGCTTCATTGCCATATTTGCACGTGTTTAACCAAAACCAAACTTTTCTTTTTAGACCACCGCTCAAATTCAAAACGATATGCCTGATGTAGAAAGAATTTAATATATGCATGATGGATGTTAAGTCCGTTTTAGAGCCGAATTATTTTTACAGTTTCTTTATTTATTCATTTAAAGAACGCGATTGAATTCATCAACAGTGGAAGTCTTGTTAATGAGAAATACATTGTGTAGAGGGCCTTTAGGATTGTATGGTAGCTATAGTACGGCATAAACAGAGATGATCGGTGATTGACTCCGTACGTCCAGGGAATGCGGACCCAGCCCTTTCTGCAAAATCTGCAACACATTTTTCTTCAAAAAAGTGCATGTTGGCCTCATGCTAATAACCTACTGAGGGTAAGAATTATATAATGGACGAACTGTAAGGTTAACTGCGCAGCATGCGGGTTACGGTAGATTGCCTGGCGAAATCAATAGCGAGGAACGTACTTTTAAAGGGAAGGAAAGGAGTGTTGCGATCAGTGTGTTCTTTCTTTTTTTCAGTAAGTTGCTTTTCCGGTCGAGCTATAATTTCTGATTATATGCTGAAATAATTGTAGTGTGCTCATTAGTGTTCTGGTCCCAAACGCGCGCACCGTATTCGAGTTCTATTAAGTATTACCCGATTGTATTTCTTTTCAGGCAGTAGCCTAAGGAAATATATTTGGAATCACGAACATTATTTGGAGATATGGAATCCTACGGACATATGATGCTTGTATTATATATTTACCTCAGTGTAGATGACACGTAGAAAACAAAGACTACATGGGATTTGTGTCGGTGGGTCCATCTATAAGCTTGTGTATATTTTTTCTGCTTTAAATATTCAAAATGATTATGAGCCGGCTATCGCGATAAGGTGTGTTTTTGGGTTGCGATTTTGATTTTTTTTTTCTGGTTATTTGTGTAATTACTCCAAAACACTGATACCAAGACACGTCTTCTGCCATCGGTAATATAGCGTGGTACCAAGAACCAGCCTTTCTAGCATTGGCTACAAATGGTAATAGCATCGAGCACTTGTGTGCTATTCGAGAAGCACCTGTCCTATATCATTAGGTATAATACATGAAAGAGGCAGCTGCGCCGCTTGATCAGTAGCCGCTCC
Source organism: Amblyomma maculatum (assembly GCA_023969395.1). Classification (NCBI taxonomy): domain Eukaryota; kingdom Metazoa; phylum Arthropoda; class Arachnida; order Ixodida; family Ixodidae; genus Amblyomma; species Amblyomma maculatum. Next base: position 1,445 of record JAJIZL010016291.1, on the reverse strand, counting down.
GAAAAGACTGCCTCTGCCCACCGGAGGCCGAGACCACTCCTTCCCAATAAGGGACTCCATTTCTGGCTCCCAAATCAATCAGAGCGGTAGGTTTGCTTCTGGATAGTGGACGAACGAAGTTGGGAAATGAAAAATGGTAGGGCGAGTAGAGAGAGTGGCACAAAGTAGATACCCAAAGAAAAACCAGCAAAGAAGGGAAACCAGCAAAAAAAAGGTGAATTTTGCGGAAGAATTCCAGGCGGCGGGTCTATTCGCAGTCCCGGATGTTCGACAGGGAAAACCTTCCAGGCAGATATAGAGAGCCTTGTGGTAGTCGACCGACTCACTGTGGGGGAACAGGCTGAGGGAGAACGGCTTAAAAGCAGCAGGACCAAGCGATCGAAGTTGTCTAGGAGTGGAGCTCTTCCTCTCCTGTGGCATGGGAACGCCGACGTAGGCCGGGTTTCGAGCTGCACGTCATAATAAAGGTGCAATATAAAAAACGAGAAGGCAGTCTTTGAGTAGATCTCTTCGCTCATAGGAGGCTATAAATAGTGCTGGGCCATTTGAGTGTAACGCCATCTGCTTCCTTGGAACAGTATGCTTCATAGTAGCATATGATACTCTTCTATAGCTTTCACTGATTTGTGCGAAGTAAAATAATATGGTTTGTTCATAAATAACGCTCGTGTGCAAGGACGGCCCGTAGCTGCTGCTAACAAGCTGTGAAAATAAGATGCTAATCGATGGTGTCATTTTAGATACGCAATTCAAAGTATTTGCTAGTTACACCGCGGTGATGTTTGGTTCGGCGCTTTTGGGATGTCTAACAACGTGGATCGTAATTTTGTACTTGTGACGAGTAAGAGAGATCTGTAACCGATGTCAAGCATGCATAATAAATAACCGCCCACACCACCGGCCTCTGCATTTAATATTCTTATCACTACATGGACGGCGGTCACGCCTATAGCTGGGCGAGGGTCATGAGCTACATCTTACGGGAAGAGGAAACGGGAGACCATACATCCTTGACGGCAACGTAGATTTATTCGCAGCAGACTTAAATATACTGGAGGAGGTATCCCTTAGAATGATAAGAGCGCGGGCGGCCCTTACCCCGTCGGTCATTTGCCGATGGGGCTTTCAAGATATAGGACCGACCGCCTGCCCGAAATGTTCTACACTGGCTGCAGAGGTGGATGTTTGCCACCTGACGCGCATTGTGAAAGGACGAGGTCGACAAAGACACGGATTCTCCAGGAAGTGGGACTGTCGGCGACGAGGCGGGAGGATTTCTCCATGTGGCAAACAGAAAACATTAAAAGCAAAAGCCTTCTCCAGATACTGGCAGAAAACGAGCTACATGACTTTCTATAATATGCCTTATGGCAATTTAGAGAAATAAAAAAAAGACATGAAAGTCTCCTGGTTCCAGACAGAATAGCAAGTGTCCACACGTTGCC
>JAJIZL010016289.1:20326-37461 GCA_023969395.1 Amblyomma maculatum | reverse complement strand
AAAAAAAAAAAAAAAAAAAAAGACCAGCCTGCGAAGAATACGCGAGTTTTGCATCAGTGATCAAAAGCCGCCCAGAAAGCCTAGTGCGGAGCCTGTGTACAGTATATGCAAAGTAACAACATCGCTTAATATCAGCCTAATGATGAAGGACAACCTTTGGCCATACGCTTTGAACGCTGCCTGTCGCGAGAAGGAGCAAGAAAACTGTCAGGTACGTTCAGCTCACCACCGCTGCAAGATGAACACCTCTCCCGTCGTAAATAATCTAGGCCACGAAAAAAAAAAAAAAAAAAAAACAACTACAGGAGGTCAGAAACGTGTTACAAGATTTCCAGAGTAAGTTTGAGACAGCATTTTGTTATCAGTAAAAAACCCTTTTTGCGTGGCAGCCTCTGTACTACCCTTGGTCGTAGTGTAAATCACAATGAAACTGCTCAGTGCGCGCGAGTTGCCGAGCATGCCGCAGCGATACGGGATATCATGCTGCGAGTTTCGAGAGGCGATATAGTGCTGTATCACCCCCAGCCTGCCTCAACCTCGCTCACTTTCCGCAAAGAATATTAACGACTCCTCCCCTCCTGTGCGCGTTTTGAACCCCTGGCCGCTTTATTTATGGAATACATTAATCCAGCGGAAAATGGTAATGCACCCCCCATTAGCGGGACGACGGCAGAATTACGGGGACAGGGATCACCTGCCACGGGAGACAGCCTGTGAGACAGGATATGAATTTTAATAAGCCAAACCGAAGAGGTCATGGAGGCCGCAGTTATTCAATCGATGGGAATGGGCGCATCTCTCCCCCCTCTATTCACTCTTTCTCCCAAACTTCGACCGTCGTTCCTCTTTGCGCTGTTTCGGGTAATCCGGTAGTTCGAGGAAAGGAAGACGTTCGAGCAAAGGAAGCTTCGCACTGTGCGCGTTGTGTGTAGCAGCAGGTTCCGGAAGCGTGTTGGAACTTGGCATTTACAACATTCCGAAGAGCCTGCTTTTGTAACAGTTGACCGTAACTCCAAGTAAAAAAATTAAAAAACAGAACCTTGAATCGGTTAGGCTCTGTGCACTCGCGACTGAGTATTTCCGAGTTTCCTTAACTATGCCGAGCTGGAATGATTTCAGCAAGCCTTCCGGGTCTGGGCTGAAAGGAAGAATCATAAGCTTTTTTTTTTTGTTTTCTATACAAATGCTTTGTATTTACTTATTTATTACAGTGTATTTGTATCGGAAGCTGTTTCGGAGGCATCTGAGTAGTATGCTTCTCTTTTCCGTAAGTTTTATAGTACCGTAAAATTCCGAGCGCTGGTGGAATTTACCTTCCAATTGAGTGCGTGTTCGGGGGGAAGGAGGGGGGGGGGGGGGGAGGGGGCTTTTCTGGAACGGTACAGAAAGGTAAATTATCAGTGAAATTAAGGGTTCCTTGCACGGGCGGGGGCGCTTGCCCTGAATTTTCCGGTAAGTAGAAGGAGTTGAAGCAAGACCATTTTCATAAGGTGACATGCGCTGTCCCTGGGCTACGAGCCCGTTAATTTCAGACTCATGTTTCCGAAAACGTGTTTTTGCGAGCGTGATAGGAATTAGCCATGTACCACAGTGAAAATTGCCAGGAGGATGCTTACTTATTGCAAGAATATTCCAGTTCTGATAAGAAAAGTGAGCTATCAACGCTTTGGTGTACAGTTTAGATTACAAGAAGCATGATTTCTGTGCGGTGAAGAAGAAGATGATGAACACTATATACAGGCTCCTACAAGTGATCACAGGAAATCCGACAGCTCAACTGCTCCATTCCAGTTCACTTGCCAAAAAGGAGCGAATGAATGAACGTAGATCTGTCGAAATCTGTGTGCCCTTTTTGCACGCATCGCCACACGGGCAAGACTTTTCTCGGCAAGCGATGGAAATACGCGTACGAACTTTCCTACTTGATTTATCATACCTCGAGACTTCTTGCTGCAGCCGCATTTGCTTGCCTTGAGGACGTTGCGTGACAGTACGGAGAGTTTCTGAGAATTGCGTCCCTGCATGTATACATGCGATTAGACGAGTCACTAAACCGAAATCGTGATGGTGGTGATGCTGATGATAATTGGGGATTTTTATAAAACAGGCGCAGCTCCACGAAATCTCCTCTCTAAATTCAGCTGTAAGATTAATTGTAGTGGCGACGCGCACGCCTTATACAGATGACCATAATGACAAATGAAATCTTCCTCGCCTTTCCTCAAATGCCGTCGCTTCGATTTCTAAACTCGGATACGAGCATGAACTTCATCGTCCGCACCTCATTTTCTTTCGGAAGAAAGAGAGGCAAACACAGCAGAACTGTGCGACAAAGAGAAGCTCAAAGAGTCGCCGGTCATTAACGGCTCCTTAGGAAGCGACGTACATAGACCTCGGGCATCGTTTGAAGCTGCCGCACCTCTGAGACGCACATAACGCCGCCGCCACCGCTGCTGCCATGTCGGCAACTTTCCTTGCCAGCTTCATACAGTGCAAGCTCGCTTCAGAGCTTATATATAGACCAAGAACCACGACGGGATGGGATGTTATAGGGGCGTCAAATCACAATCCCATCTGAAAAACAGTACTGCCGCCCCCTCTTGCGGCAGTCGGAACGTTTTTCAGGGTTTTCCGACGACTCCTCTTCGTGCCTGCGGCTGCGATACGCATCGTCTCGCTTTTCGCCAAGAGCGCTATAATGCTGAAGACTCATTATTCAAGAGCGCGCTTATGTAGCCTCATCCTCGAGCCCGTGCTCGCTGCAGTCACGAAACAACAACGAAAAAAAAAAAGAATAAAACCGCCTTTTCAGGCCCTAACGCGAAAGCCTTGCAGGCTTCTCGAGAAAGGCATACGTACAGAAGCCTAGAGAACAGGCAAGGTGCAACGGCAGGTACACGCCCAATAAGCTCGGCGGGCCGCACAAAAAGACCACTTAATTAAAACTCGACGCTCAGTCGTCGTCTTTGAGAGAGGTATATAGTGAGGCATGCAGCAAAATAGATGTATGCATACGAATACACCTATACATCTAAAGCACGCCGTACCGTACGCTAATTCACGACCTCACCACGCTTGCCGTGTTGTATACGTGCTCAGGCAGGCACCCAGGCAGGCGGCGGCTTGGCGGGAGCATCAGCCGAAACAACATGCCTCGGGAAAACGAACTTGTTATTTGGTTTATTCGGGGAATAGACCGTCGCAGTCCATGCAGTTTGTCTTCATGCGATGAGTCTTCTTTTTTTTTTCTTTCCCTGAAATACGTACGCCGCTTTGCCACCGCTACTATACACACGCTGACGTCGTCAGCGCTGGGATGGATACGCTTTAAACAATGCATTAGAGCGGCAAACAATGTCCTAGCTGTGTTTGCACACTCCACAGAGCGACGCATGGGTCGTCTCCCTGTCGTCACACTAATGAGTGAACCAGAACGGTGCGTGAGTTTGAAACTTCCCTCGGTTTGAGTGCGTGTTTGTTACTTGAGAATGCTTCAATTTTTATTCTCTCATTTGACTAGGTTTCCGCGCATAGCAACGACGTATGGTCGCTAAGAAACATCGTGACTAGCTTCTTCTGATATCCACGTTAATTGGCCACGATTCAAAACAAAAAAGTATCGATTTCCTTCACCACAAAAGACAATGCGGTGAACGGGGGCAAAAAGGGAAAGAAAGTGCCTGATCAGCCTATTTTCTGGGCGCGATCACTTATTGAAATGGTCGCGGTGGTCGCTGCAAGACGCCCGCATGAAAAAGTGCTGAACGTCCCACAACGCCATGCTCGTAATTGCAGCAAATATTTCGGTATCGTCAGACAATGCAATGGCGGACAAAGAACCAATGTCGTCGAATGAAAGGAATTGCAACATACTGTGTGTGGTTTGAGGACGCCGTTTATATTTAGAGGTCGAAGCTCACAACATGGCACAAATTTGCTAAAATCGGGGAATGTCGACACTCAGTTCCACAAAATCCCCGCTCCTCTCTCAGTCGCGGAAAACCTTAATGCGCGGTGGCATTTACGAGCTTTTCGCAAGCTGTCATTTTCTCGTACTCCTTAAACACGATCCGAGGTTTCGTTGAAGGTTTTATGGAGCAGGCGATTGATCTGATGCTTACGAAACCGTGCGCGACAAATTGCACGCTGAGTAAGGCGCTATTTAAGAGGTTTACTATGAGGTTTTCTTCCCTTCTGTCGATCATCATCAGGCGGAAGTCGCCTACAGTATAGGAGGGTACTCGCTTGCTGCCTGCAATTTCGTGCGCCTGTCAGCTTGTAATGTGAGTGTCTGGAAATGAGTATGTATGTGCGCTTATGCGGCTCAGCATGCGCGTCAATGCTTTCAAACAACCGACCAAGGAAGAAGTTATTGCGGACCACAGTTTCGTAACTCTATTTTAGCATTGATGCGATAGCATTACAGTTCCCGTCACAGTAAAGCACTGCAACCATCACAGACAAAATTCTGATTGTCCGAAACCTTGATAGCGTCATAGATGTCACATGACCACGAATGACCAATCATAGAGCCCCACTTGCATTAGTAGAATTCAGAAATTCTCCGTAATTACCTGGCTGGTCCGGATAGTACCTTATTAAACTTGCGACGCCTGCGCTTGTTGATGTGCTTGACCGCTCGTCAGTGGACGCCGCCGCGAACGACGCCCCGATGTTCTGGGGAAAACAAGAGGACGAAGCTATATTAAAACTTGCACAGGCCGCCGGGGCGCTATCTTCATATCTTAGAGTGAGCTTCTCCATTGGGAGTCCTCTGGGTCGATTCGGCGGAGAGTGTAGGGAGCGAATGTTCGTAAAGAAGGAGAGGGGAAGTGGGAGTGCAAAAACAAGCACGGGAGATCCGTGCGCACCCCTCCCTAACTCCTCTGGAAACGTGTGCGAGACATAACGCGGCACGATAGAGATCACGCCCAAAACGACCTTTACCGAGGCGGCCGGCAATGAGCGCTTTTCGTCGTTCGCGACGAACTGGGACAATGGACTCTGGCGTGTACCGCGCGCGCACACACATACACACATTCCTACAGATGTGCGGGACGATATGCATTTCGTGACCCGCGCCGTATCGGCGACCGGCGTACATGCGTTCCTCGCTCGAGAGGACCATTGGCGGTCCGGGGAGATGGCACGGCAGTAGAGAGCGGAGAGTGCGAAGGGTACAGAAGAAGAAGAAGGAAGAGCAGCACGAACCACTAGAGAAAGACGCACACACAAACGCACACACAAACGCACACACGCGAACGCTTCGGACATCTGGTGCGGGGACCGCAAGCTGCGGGCGTCTAACACGCGGGCAGAGCGGCCGCAAAGGAGACAATGTCGTGATACCCTCGAGGGATGGACGTCTCTCCGCCGAGATTCGGTCTGTGTTAGCCACATGGCCATCGCAGTGTTTGTGCGCCGTAATAACTCAACCAGCACATAAGTACAGAGGAGAAAAAGAGCGACAGAAAGAAGAACACACAGGAGAAGGAGGAGGGAGAAACAAATGACGATCGCGATTTCTTTGACGAGTGCGAAGCATGCTCGGCGACCTAACCTGCTTCCCCCTTTCTCAGATGAAGTTTGGGCTGTTTAGCCAAGTGTGTGTTTGTGTGCGTCCTTTCGTGCTCTCCTTTCCTCTGGCGGAGTCGCATCACACAAATGCCGTCTCCCGGGGGCCACCGCCGCGGCGTACGCGCGGCAGCCGAAGGGGGGTACCGCAGGGTAATTGCGAGCCTAGCCGGGCATGCGGCCTCGCTCGTAAATCATAAGGCTTCTGTTTCCCTTTGTGGCGTTGAGCAACTCGCGCCGCGCGCGCGCTCGCGTCGTGACCATGGAGTTTGCGCCTCGGCGCTGAGAAGTTCAGCGATGAGCCCCGGGATGCGTTTCCACGCCACCTTGGGGACCGCCCCCGGAGGCTTGGAATAGAGAGAGAGAAAATATATATAAAGTAGGCCCCTTTTCTCTCGCCGCTGCTTCGGCATTAAGCCGGACTTTGGGCTATCAAAATTGTAGCACGCAGCTCATTAATCAAGGGATGACTGCGGGTCATCTGGACACAAACGAGGAGCTTACGAATTCCTGTCGAGGGAGAAAGCAGCATTATTGAGTGGGAGCGGATTCCGATGTAAAATTAGACTCATGATATCTAAACGGAGTTCTCTGAGTTTCAAGTGCATTCCCAATCACAAATGTCTCAGCGTTTCACTTGGCGATAGAACAGATATTGCGGATTTAATGTCGGTCGATAATTATGTGAGACAAAACGTAATGCCGATAACAACAACCTCATATCAGCGGACATCAATAAATACGAGTTCGTTGCGAGAAAAAGACAATGTGGAGCAACAGAGGACCGCGCTTGAATTGTACCGAATATCTATTTCTGGTTTCCTCCGGTAATGATGTTTCGATACGCGCAATTGATGTGGCTTTGCCTGTCTTGCATTTAGGATGCAACAACACAAACACGCGCCACTGTTGCCGGTTCACGCTCCATTTGCAGAGTGAAGTTATCAGCCGCAAAACTGACGCAGGCCCATCCAGCCTGCGTAACCCTGCAGCCCGGTTATAAATGCCGAATAAGTATGCAAGCGTATTCGGGAGGATAGAGAATGAATGTTCATTGATAGCACGAATGCAAATGCCCACAGTACGTGTGGGACAGGGCGATTGGCTGATTAACTCTGGTCAATTGGCGGGGTCTACAATCGTGATTAATCGTCAAGCCGGTAATCAGTTGCAATCACACCACGAACGGAATTAACATGCCTTAGGTAGATAGGGACAACTTTATTTGCAGCACTGCATTAAGCGCAGATGACGGCGTCTTGTGCTCGGCCCGCTTGGACCATCTAGTTCCCTAGTCAGTCGGAGCCAAACCAAGTGTTCCATGTGATAGGAGGGGACAGGGGGCGGGAGGTGCAAAGCAGGAAAAGGCGCAGTGTTGGATAGGAAAGAGGACATCTAGTGTAGTTCGTATGGTCTCTGGCAGTATGCAAAATGAATGCAGTGATGAAAAGTAGTAATTATCGGTTCCATCATTGAAACAGGGGATAGAAGGTTGCCTATACCATGAACACATACCTACGAACGCCGTTCTGCCGGAGCATGCGATCATCCTTACAAAATGATCAGGCTGTCGCAGAGATGTACAAGGTAGTCGGTCGCCTACAGAAAAGGTTCAAGGGGGGAGGGGTGAGGCTACTTGTAATATTGGCTTATACACTTCGACCAGTATGCTTGAGTGTATAGTCGGCCACTCTTCTTTAAATGTATCCCGCGAGAGCCTACGAATGCCCCGGCACAGCGCCGCCGAGGCTAAGCAGAGGACGTGAAAGGAAACGAGCCTGGGTGCCTATCATTGTGCAAGTGCTACAGCGACATCTGCTTGGTTGTGTTGCGTGCGAAGCAAACCAAACGAAGCTAATTTCGTAGCGAAAGCTTCGCTACGCCACCTCGGGCCAAGGTCAGCGTGGGATAAGCTGACCTTCAAGTAGCCAGAGGACAAAATATGATAAAAAAATAAAGAAAGAAAGATGCACCTCTCCACCGGGAATCAACCCACTATTCCTCCAAACTTCAGCCGAGTGCGCAAGACCATTTTCTTTAAATCACATACCAAAAGGTTATCAGTAAAGACGGCTTAAGAGGGAAGAAATTTTTTTTCTACTGTGCTGTATAAATTGTCTTATCTAAAAGAAACGGGAAACAATTGACCATGTGTTTTTTTTTTCTTTACATTGTCGGGAAGAAGTTTATTTTTGGAATGTATTGCAACGATAATAACGAAGGAGTTTCCACAAAACTCCCACGTCATTCGGTATTTTAGCATAGATAATTGCTTGACTGATGCTCGATTTGCTCTTAGGGGTATATCCTTTGTTGTCGTTGCGAGAGTTTTAATGTCACGAAACCAGGCTATCACTGGCTGATAATGATGTCCCTATGTGTACATAGCCATATGTTGTGCATGTTGTGATTAGGGTTTCTTTTTTGTGAAATACTGTTTGGCAAAGCCAGGCAATATCGAAAAATGGAACTCCACACTGGGATCGTGAGAAAGGAATCGTAATTCTCCTTGCCTAGCATGATAATGGTAGTAGGAATGATAATGACGATACATTGAGTTGATAGTGATGACAGTAGGGACGACAATGACAGTTCACCGTGAAAACAGTCCTGTAAAGTAGCTGTCGCCATTTCCGCTCCTAAGCATACATTAAGTGCAGTCCTGACTTTATTTCTTTTCTTTATGGCCTAGTTCTGAGCGCGTTTGGTTCATGTTCGATTAGGTGGAAGTTTTAGTGCGAAAACACTCATAAGATCGTCAGAGCCGAGGAAAAAAATATCGCATGTGCCTCACTAGTTGTCATAGCAAATGTGACGCTAGCAGTTGTCCATCCAGCTACTGAAGCGGAGAGTGGGACGATGACATGCCCAGCAGCCATCTCAGTGGTAGGGCCCGCCCCCTCTCCCGCCTCTGGCACGCCATTTGCTCGAATGGCATACTGACAGACCTCCATATATACTCTTGACTCAATGAATGCTTTGGCCATCACACTGATTTTCCTCGTTTGTTCCACCATAAACCTCGTTAATCAATTTAATTATCGTACAGTTGAAATCAATATCCAGCAGTTTAGATTTCATAACGTTTAGCACGCTCAAAGGATATTTTCGATAAATGAACTTTTTATGCCAACCATTACAGCGTACAAAGAGTACACGTGTTGCAGCAAGTAACCTATGCCCAGTGTGAATGCTGTATTTGCAAAGGTTACATTGCTTCAAATACGTGTAATGTATGTATAAAATAGAAGTAACCTTTACGATTTGTAACTTTTAGAAAAGTTAATAGGGCAAAGGCTACATATGGTAACTTTTAAATTATAGGTGCACATGAATGTGAAAATGTGCACCTTTAGAAAGGTTACCGTGTTTATAAGGGAAGGCGCCCCTTCATTGTTATCAAAATCATGACGCAACCGTTCTTTATGTAGCGTTCAGAATGATGTCATACCACTTCTTTTCCCGTTTAGCATCCATCTGCTTGCCAAGTATAAGGCTAATTTGCGACAAGGATTCGAACCAACGACATGTGCACCTCCAGTTGTATCGTATGCAATAAAGACAACAGCTTTGCCAAACTCGCTAGTGTCTCAGTGATAAACCGCCTAGCAGAGCTATGCCAAACAGTGTTTTCGCCCGACTTAATCGGTTTCGGCGAAGTTAAACCCCAACTTTTTCTTCTTTTTTGCTTTGATGGGGTAAACGCGTAACGTTCTGATCACAATGCCAAGCACCGCTTTTGTTTTCAGGTACCATCTCGAGAGCATTTGTTTTAACTCAATTAAAGCGTCGACGACGAGGGTCGTTTATAATTAGCTATTCGTAAACAACGAGCACTACTGGTTTCTTGGGCATGGAGCGTTGTTTATCGGAAATGTGTGCTCGTTCAGATAACAACCGCACAGTGTGCAGCAAATAAATTAAAGTGGTCGCAGCGTTTTGGGACTCCATACATTGAAGTCGATTATGGGCAGGAGTGGCGTAGCACTAACCAGTACGGCCTAGTAAGTCGGCACTCGCGCGATACCTTTCAAAAAGTGGCCGACTGTACATTACCATGCACTAACGAAAATTAGCTATGGTCGAGCGCTGTTAAATCAAGATTATCGAGCAATAGCTATCGGCCAAGTGATCGGATTCGGCTCGGCGTTTTCGATGTTCGTGGCGGCACTGATTCTGAGTCTCAAAGACTGGCGGTCCCACTCCTCCTCCTTTCTTCCTCCCTGTCCGGCACCGGTGAAGCGGCTGCCAAGAGCCGCTTTTATCGCAGCTTAGCACGTGATTTATTTCCGTCATTGCATGATCAGTGACATGACTAAAGACATCGTTGGGAATCACGCGAGTCTTCGAGGTGAACGCCATTCACCAATGGACAATTTCAAATGTCAAGGTCATGGTCAATAGCCATGATGAAGTAGTCAGCTAGCCCTGCGGTCATGCACCAGCTTAGTATAGCTCAGTATAGCTAGCGGCTTGTGTGTAGGCAGGCAAAGTACCAGTTTGGCCTTGGCTGGAGCATTAAAGCCATTGTGACGAAACGCGGAGTTTTCTATATGTTTGTACCTGGAGTAGTAGATCTACCGTTCTAAAAGTAATATTATTTCCGTCCGCACCCTACGCTATGACGTCGTAGTGCTTTTCCTCGCTATACCTTAAAAAAGTGGAAATTAAATTTCTGATTGCACTATAACTTGTTAATTGGAGGTCATGACCAATTAATCGCAGACTAAATGTTTGCTATGATTTTGCGTCTGGTTACATATCTAGATTCTTAGCGAATGTTTGCATAAAGTTTTCCGATGACAAAAATAAATCTGCTTTCGGCACAGGTCACCATGCACACACAAAAAAGAACAACAACAAAAAAACAATTGCTTTCTTTCACAGCCTGAATTAAACTCTAGCGTTCATTTGTATCCTTCAGCTGAGTATTTAACATGTTATTGGGAATCGAAACCATCAAAGTTGAAGCGTTGGTTCAACGTGAAAACAAAGCAACAAAAGTTCAAGAAAAAAACAAGTGTATTTAATGCGCATGCATACTTAAAGCAGTACCCTTGTTTATATTTCATTGACCCTGAAGTAATTATGTGCACTATCAACGAACGAAATTTTGTAGCCAAATCTCATGTACATTTTACTCATCACAGCCTTTCTTTATTTTAGAAAATTCTTTTAGAGAGCAGTACTTGTTAACCACTCGACACTAGCATTTGCAGAGAGGACTAAGCGCGATCTCAGGGTATTGTCAGGTGAGTGCGTCGTTGCCTTTATTTTCCTGTCTATTGTTGCTCCTTTCGCGGAATGGTGGGTCTGTTCCTCTATATATGCCCGCTTGCTATCGGCAATAAACGCTGCTCTTCACCGACAGCCGGCCTGCAAGCCTTTTATTTTTTTATATGCCCGCTTACTATTGGCAATAAATGCTATTCTTCCCCAACAGCCGGCGCGCTCACACTTGCTGCTATAAGTAACGGAGCTGGCACGACCTCGTTCCTTCCTCATTAAAACGGAAGTTGCATTATACAGTTGTTTGGTTGATATTTAAAAATGGTGCTTAGAAGAACAGAAAGCTGGGCGAGGTGGTTCCGATCCATAATAACACATCGCAAAAAACGAGGACACAACAAAGAAGAGCCGACACGAGCGCTGTGTCGTCTCTTCTTTGTTGCATCCTCGTTTTTTTTTTTTTTTTTTTTTGCGCGGTTTTATTAAAATGGGTTCAACACAGCTCTACCTCAGGATTTCCCTGCGTAGTTAAAGAAACCTTAACAGAAATGACACCTAGGACATATAATTATTGTTGACCAAAAGCATCACAAACTTGGTTTACATGCATCCTAATTGACGCAGAAATGCATCAGGAGCATGTTTGGATCACAAAGTAATGAGAATATGAACACGTCAAAATACATAGCGTCGTTGAGAAGTTGACGACAATTTTAATCAATAATGTTTCATAAAATAAACTCGAAACTCGTCAGAAGTACCTGGCGAATATAATGCATAAATTCGCGGATTTCAAGTCAGAAACTGGTCGAGTGTTTTTATAACGCAGTTTAATCATTTTACCGTGGTTGGCGTTAAGTTTATATGGCACATGTTTATGTAGATAGAAAGGAAAAACTTTCACACTACATGTTGCGCATGAAAAGGGCTGCATTTGTCATACACTGCGCCGTTATTGATGCTACTCGACGCATCGGACTCAAAGATGAATATATTGATTGAATGTTGCCATTAATCGGCGGTACATATGTGTATCAACGGACAGCCCTAGACAAGCTCCATGACTTAAAATTTGCACATCCCCGCAGTGGCTGTTATGTTCATCTCCCGACGTGAGATTAGAGCATTGCGTGCATGCAGTGCCATCTTTAGCATCGCGGGAATCAATAGCACGCTGGGGAATTGCAGTATAAACACAGGGATATTATATGCGAACAAGAAGCGAGGCATACAGAGTCTTTTAAAGGCAGGCTAGCGCGGCAACACGACGCGAGAAGGACGGAGGGGACGATCGCTCTTCTTGTATTTCCTCCCTCGTCCTGTGTTGCAGCATTAAGCAGCTCTCTGTCATGTGCTACCAGCTACAATATTAGTGCTTTGGGGGTTCGATCCCTGGTGTCGCCGCGTGCCCATTGGTCTTCCAGTGTGTACAAGTTATCTCCTCGCCCTGGCGCTCGGCTCTTCTTAGAGGAAATATTTGGAAATATAAGTGCTTCATATAAAATTCCATTTCGTAGACCCCTGCACCTCTATATGTCATTTTTTTTCTCTACAGCAGCTTGAAAAAGGCAATGAATCAGATGAAAAAAAAAAATAATAAACGTTGCTCCTAAATTTTTTACGAAAGTCTATGAAGATTATCGTCTTATTCTGCGCCTGCAATTCTACAAAGCTAAGGTGATTTCTTCGAATGCAGAAATCGAACAACAACAAGGCCAAGGTCCCATTTGTTAAAGTCGCAATTCTCTTTTTTTTTTCTCAAATAAGATTGCTCTCATCTCTCTGGTATGCACCAGCGCGCTGTTATCGTGATGATATGCTAATCAGCCTGCACCCATCCTTCATAAACATAAATCGAATGCGTGTGATATTGTATTGCACCTGCTCAACAGGGAACAGCGTGGAGCATTTTAAGCAGTAATCACATTCAACCGACCCTAAAACAATAATCAAGGACTTGTAATAAGTGTTTATATTCGCATCCAGCGCAGAATTGTTGCACCTTCTCTGCGAAAGCGATGTGAAGACTCAAATGATTTTTTTAGGTATGTCAACTTTCCTGCGCTTTTTTTTTATTTTTATTTTTTTTATCTTAAGAGTTTCGGCTGGTTGCATAAATCAGTGCGGCGTATACAGGAGAATAAGGCACTCCAGTGAACAAGGCACTCGCCTGTATATGTGGGAGTTCTAATCTTTCTTCTAATTAATATCCGCACTTAGTGGCCCCTTTCGTGTTGGTTTGTAGTAAGCTCCGAGGGCTTTTATGTATATTATTGCGATAGCAATACTGTGTCAGGTTTCGAGTCGTCGCGTAATCCCGGCAGAGGCCACGTTTGAAGAAGAAGAAGAAGAATGAGCAGAAGAAGAACAAAATAAAAAGGAAAAGGAAAAGAAGAAGAAAAAAAGGAAAAGAAGAATAAGAAGAACGCTCAGTCACCGACAGTAATGCTTTCGCTCCACATTCAATTCGGCAGCACTGAACCCTTCTCATTTATATGTGGGCTGGTAGCTTACGCTCTGGCGTAATACTCTTAAAGGATGAGCTTAAGTGTCCCCAATAATGTAGCACCTTACACTTATAGGCAGTGATAGGGGAATAATGTCACAGGAAAAAGAAGCTTCCGCCGTTGCTATCGCAATTCAACACGGACTAACCAGAGTTAAACCACAACTAATGTTTTCCATGGATAATTATCTTACCCTCAACGCAAACCGATTACGTGGTTAGGCTTCCCTCCGATTTTATAGCTCCGGTGAGGACAAGCTATAAACATAGTAATCCGGATTGGTTTTGAAGCGTGGTTAAGGCTCTTGGAACTATAACCTTACTGGGCCGCATTCTCCGTGTCGTCTCTATGGCTCGGGGAAACCTCTCATGTGCCATGCGGAGATTTCAACCGAATGTAAGGTTCATAGCAGATCCGGCATTATTTCAAAGCGCGTTCCGGAGCTCCGGGAGGGAAACCGTTCAAGATATATAGGCAGTTAGAATATTGCGAACTGTACAGTAGTAAACCCAACCGCTCGTTGACAAATTCGCGCATTCAAATTTGCACTGTCCAACACGCGAACGAAACTCCGGTGTACATGCAAATTTTCTCTGCTGGCTTAGAATCTGAGAACGTTTTCAGGCTCCCACGATGCACCACGATGTCAAAGGCTTTGGTGTGCGCACTTAATCAGTGTTTTTGAGCGAAGTGATCTCTTTCTCTCTCTTGTTCTCTTTTGTCTGTGCTCTGTAATTTAGTGCTTTGACTCCGCGTTTTAAAAAGAAGCCTCTATGTTTGGAGGATAAGTGCCTATGGAGTTCCTGTCTACTTACTATTTTAGGTATGACTTGGAGTCTCTCACGAAATCATAGATAACGTCAGTGTTATTTTAAACTCTCTTCGATGGTCCTCATGTGTGATGCGTGCTGCGGACACGATCGAAGCACAAGCGTGTATCCGGCTTTCTTGCACTTTTGGTGCGAGTTCGCCTGTTCCGCGTGGCTCCTGTGTTCTGGACACGTCCGATATAAATCACGTCTAGGTGCAGCACTTGTTGCAAACCAATTATGCGACAGCGTTCAAAAAAAAAAAAAAAAAAGAAGAAAAGTTATCAGCTTTCTTTTTATCACAGCAGGAGACACTTGTGGATGTCTTTAAACCTGCTGGAACGGAACCCTTCCTTGCTTCTGTAAAGAAGTACGACTCGGAAAGCTCAGGCATCGCTAAGTGAATAGTCAATAAGCTAAGTAGCCGCTGCACCCGAGGAAGTTTAATTTATGACTTGCCCGAGGGCAAGAGTTATAAAACGAAATTCTATCTAGTTAATAAAACCTCGTTCGTGAAGACCTGTTGCACGCAGAGGGATTTGAAAACTGTCGTTTGTCACGACGGTAGCGGCAGTTTTAAATTATGCAAAACAAATACCCTCCCAGTAGGCGCGTTCACCGCAGGTTAGAAGACCGACGCCTCGGGAAGACCCGGCGGCGATAGGGGGCTCCTCTCTTGAGTTGCGGGTTTTCATTTATCTCTCATCCCAGAGACTGTCCCCTCGACGGCCGAGGGCAGACACGCTTAATAAATACGGATAACTGTCACGCGATCGCCTCCGCCGCGCGCGCAGCGCCAAACTTACTATGGGACCACACGACACGCTTCAGATTAGGAGGGAGGTCACGCGGCGTCGTTCCTTGGGCCTAGCGATGGTGGATGCTAAAGCGAACTGCCGAATCACTACGGAGGCAGGTGTGCGATTTAACTCTTAGCCGTTGTATTTGCTGAAAGTTCATTAATAAGGCTAATAGTCGTGCTTGTGCGCACGGAACAAAAGAAAATTAATGTGCTTCTGAAAACGTTGTTATAAATGAGGGGAACACGGAACTGAAACCCATTAAAATTTGTAGGTCCTGTTGTTATATACATAGGAGGTTGGGTTTTGTAGCCTGGGCATTAGAGCTTAAAACCAGAAATGTCATGTATGCCTTCGACTCGCCACCGCGAAGAGGAGCAACGTCGATGTGCCGTGCGGTGTCACAACAACACAAGAGCCTACCTGTGGGGTCTTTAGCTGGGACGCGACGACCGAGTGTGCTTTGTGTATGCTGCGTATTTACTTTGGATAGACATGCCGGATCTGTTCTCTGCCATTGACCGCCTTTAGAAGCTGCACGGTCGGAGCGAATGATCTATACTTGGGTGGTGACTGATGTAACGTTGATCAGCCTCGAATGCTTGTCACACCTCATTACACCGCATGTCTTCAAGTGGGCAGGCTTGCTGATGGGTCGGACAGTGTCACTTACTTGCTTTTAAGCGCTTAGCAGAGCATTCCTCCTTTCTTTTTACCCCTCCTCATCTTTATCTGGTTAGCTTTATCTCTCGGCAGCTGGTTGTTATCGGGAGCTGCTTAGTTAAAATACTTGCCCTTAGCGCAGGGGTCTCAAACACGGAGCCCTTTGAGCTGTGAGATGCAGCCCGCCGGCTCCAAAAAGTTTAACCTTATTTCCAAAATCATGTATCAGCTTCAGCAGTAAGTTTTACCACAGGAATCGTTTTCAACCTAAAAAAAAAAAAAAAAAAAAAAAACAGAGCAGTTCAACGCCACCGAACATGGATATCGAGCGTCAGTCGACCCAGGATATGGCGGAGATGCACGAATCTTCATTATGCCCGAGGTTCGTTATATCCGAAGTAACATGGTATACACGCATCTTCTTTGCAATCGACGTACTCTTTAGAAGCTCGATCTCTCCGAGGCATCGTGAAGAGCTGCCCGTGTGGCACCAAGGAAGAATAGAGCACATGCTGCTTTTCGTTTCCGCGAAGAACCGGAGGTTCTGGACAGGGCACGAGACAGTTTGTCTATGTTTAGGTAATTTGTTGTTATGTATTTGTTTTATTTTTCTTGATTTATTTATTTCGACTGTTCTTGTTGTCTTCCGGCTCCTGGCCCGCAGGGCGAACTTTTCTCAATGCGGGCCCGCACAGCGGTATGAGTTTGAGATCCCTCCCTTAACATTTCTTTCTACTTCTGGTCGTATTGTCATCAGCAGTAACAAGTTGTTATTACATATTGTTTATTATGCGGTATGAGTTTGAGATCCCTCCCTTAACATTTCTACTTCTGGTCGTATTGTCATTAGCAGTAACAAGTTGTTATTACATATTGTTTATTATGACCAATAAAGCAAGAAAAATAATTCCAAACAAGGCCAAGAAAAAACGTGACAAACTTCGGCTCAAGTAAACGATCGCGGAGAAGAATATGAACATTTATTTAAGTGCGCCAGCAAGCCTGCTGCACAAAGCTTAGGTTAGCTCTGTTCCACGACACCAAATATTTCGCCGTCAGCGTGTTCGCAAACAGTACGCCCGCTCCGCATCGCACCAATGCGAACTTCGCGAACAGCCTCCAGCAAAGGAAGTGCCGTCAAGCACGTCGCGTATCCTTCATAGTCTCTTAGATGCACATAGACCCGGCTTGTTTTGTTCCTTTTTACCTATGCATCGTAGCTGCAGGCATCGCCGGCGAGGCTGCTATTCTCCTGCTTCGTGGTGTTATTCATTCGTAGTGTTATTCCCAGCTTATACAGAGGCGCGACACTGGGAAGCTTTCAGAGCGACGCGTGCGCTCGAAGCGTGCGGAAGCAGCTCACACGCGAGAACGCCATCTGTAGTACAACACCGCATGGCACTCGCAATTTGCTTACAAACGGAAGAGAGAGGAGGAGAGGGTGTGTGTAGCTAAACACGAGCGCCAGACAAAATTCATGGCACAAAGCAGGTTAGGCACAAAGCTGAATTGCATGTTCGTGTGCGACAGGAACGATTGCACGGAGACACACA